>JAHLSL010000012.1:5595997-5785608 GCA_025920805.1 Petroica traversi
CCGCCCCCAGTGGCGCCAGGGCGGTGTGAGGGGGCGCGGGGAGCCGGGAGCGCGGTGCGTGTGACCGAGCTCTGGCACGGACCGAACCGGCAGGGCGGGGAGCCTTCCTCACTGGAAACATTCCCAGCCCACCTGGTCGCCTCCCTGTGTCACCTGCTCTGGGTGACCTTGCCTTGGCAGCGGAGCTGGGCTAAATGCTCTCCAGAGGTCAATTCCAACCCCAGCTATCCTGTGGTTCTGTGATAATTAATTCAGTGATTTTAATTGCAGTGGTCCAAGATCCCACGCCTCACCAGCACTTTCTGTTTCATACCTGAGTAGAGGTTACTTATGCAGAAGGGAAGATAAACTCTAACCTTGCTAATACTATCTCTGGAAAATTTGGGCCATACAAACAAATTCTTTTATCTTTGCTCAGTGCACCAGAGATAGTGAAAATGGGTGTTTATCTCCCGTACTTTCCAAAGACTTGCAGCCTCAGTTTTTACAGTCCAGACCTGGCTGAGAGTGCAGCCTGGGGCACAGCAACAAAGCCACAAGAAGCCCTGGACGCCTTGGCTGCTTTGTTTCCTTCTGTTTGCCTCTTCCCTGCAGGATTTCAGGTTAAAAAAACCACCACCACCACCACCAACAAAAAAATAACCAGCACAAAACACACACACCAAACCCCTCAAAAACTGTACAAAAAATCACTAATAAATATCTCTTCACCCTTCTCTCCTCATTGCTTGCTTAGAAAGCAGCAGGTTTGAGGAAAAGAGAGGTTTGGGCAACCTCTCCTTTTTCTATATATATCCAGCACATGATATGACACCCCACAACAACGCCCCGCTTTGCTGTATGAGTGGAAGAATTTTAATCCTCTTGGCATATTGCATTATGAAAAGCCAAAATGTAGCCCAGCATATTTCTGTGGGTTACTTAGACTCCTATTTAAAAGCAGCAATGTGAATCTGAACAAGGTCTCAAGAAATCATTTATTCCAATTGATTCGACATGCACAGAAACAAGGAAGGTCTGTGGAAATCAATTCTGTATGTTTAAACAAAATCCTCAAGTGGTAGGATTCCACATATGCCGGATGGTCAGGCTCAGTCATTAATATTACAGCCACAGTTATAGAATTAATTTTTAGCCTTACATAGTAAGACTAAAAATGTAGTCTTATTCTCCTTTGCTGAAAATTTGCAATTTTCTTTTTCTTAACTCCATATAGGGAACAAAAAAAAAATGTCTGCTTTGGGAAGCATTGTTCTTCAGTCTTTCTTCCTGGAGTAAACAAGTTATTCAGGCTTTTCTCACAGGCAGTGCCTATTACATTTTTTAACCTATTGCCTACTCCATTTGTGTTTACAGCTTTCTTGAGGCATAGCCAAGGGTCACCATGTCTCAGTCAAAGCCTTACCAGCAGTGCAGTACTCTTCTCCAATTTTGAGAGTATCACACTTTTCTTTTTTAAAGTAGTTAATGGAAAAATCATTAACCTGAAACGTGTCCAGAAGAAAGCAGTCCCACATGACAGGCTCTACCAGTTACACAACAAAACCAGCTAGCAAGGATTTGAAGTTTGCTTTTGTTCTGAATGTATTTATAGTGCTTTTATTTGCATATGGCTTTTAGGCTTTTTGTAAGGATATCAAAAACTGTACAAAAGATCCTCTTAATGTATCAATAGCTTTTCTTTTACCCCTTTTAACCTGTTAAATAGAGAAATTAGATTGGATTTGACATGAGCTTCTCTCGAGAAGTCCCTGTTAGGTGTACTTTTGAGTGTGTTGTTCCCTGAGTGAACATTAACTGATAGTTTAATAAATTATTGAAGCAGGTTTTGTTCGGTTTGGTTTATTTTTAATGTCAGAATTAGGCCATTTGACTTATAATTTGCTGAGTTTTTGTGAACCCCTTCTGTGCAGATGTGCTCTTCTCCGTTGCAGGACTGCCCTGTCCTTCCATGACCTAGAGGAAAATCACTGATCATCTCAAATTGCTTCTGTGAGGGACTGGTGGATTTCAAAGCAAGTTTCATTAGGTTTTACCACACTTTTTTCCCTAAAATATATTTCTCCTGTTTTTTTTCCCTAGTCTGAACTATTCTTCTTGCTATTTTTTCACACTAAATTCATACCTATTTTTGGTTATTATTACCACACTTCTGCTTTTATGTGTCATGGACTCTTTCTGCATTATGTAGTGACTGCAACTTTCTTTGTCTTATTTTAATTTCTAATGCTTTTATCAAACTCCTTTAATTGTCTTTTATGTCCCATGACAGTTGAAACTGATTTCATAGCTCAGCCTTTCTGATTCTGTTATCTGCAAGCTGACAGCATTTCTTTATTTTCATCTACTCATACCTCCTTTTGGCTATTTACTTGTTCCCTTTTGATTTTTAGGTCATTATGTGCTTGTGAATAAGACAAACCGTGTATGTCAAAGGATGGCCCCTGTGTTTCTTCTAATCAGAGCAGGTAACTGTAGCTGGTTTAGTTTCCAAACAGACAGGTCCCCTGCAATCTTTTATCCCTTAGATTATCTTCACAAATACCTGCCTGTCATTTCCTGGAATATCTTCCTGACAATCTCATTGCTTTCTTTTGTTTCTTGTTAGCCTTGTACTTCGGACCTTTGCAGGGAAATACTTCTGAAGTTTATTTGGCTGTTCAGTTATTCCCCTTATTTTCCCTCAGCCTTTGGCCAGCTCACTGCATTTTTAACTCATTTACTGACTTTTGTTACTGTTGGTCATGAAGCTACAACTTTTCCTCACTGGAACTGAAAGCCGGTGCTTGAATTCCCTTCTGGATTTGTAGTCAATGAACTCCACAGCTGTGCAGCAGTGAGTCTCCATGGGATACTCTTAATAACAGAGGCTTTCTGGAGATAGCAGCTCTGCAGTTCATCCTCCATTGCTGCCAGCACGTGTCTGTGCCCTCCTGAACTGCTCTCTGCAGCTGGGGAAGGGCATTCTGGCTCCCCCATTGTTGTTTCCACAAGTCTGCAGTGCTCGTGCATCCAGGGCTGGTGTTTTTGCCCACAAGGACACATGCATAAGGTAGCCAGGGCTGAATGAGCTTTAATAATATTTGGTAGTATCTTAAATTTTGCCCTCTTAGGAGGTGAGCTGTTGGATGATTGGTCTGTTTAGCAATGCTGTGTCTCCCTCAGAAGTGAGTCTCCATATCCCATTCCCCATTTCTGGGTGTGGGGGTGGCAGGGACAATCCTGCAAGCTGCCGGGGACCTATGGCACTTCCCATTCTTGTCCCAGAACTGCACCTTAGGAATTAGCACTTCTTGACCTCAGTGGACTCAGATCTGAGTAAAGCAGCCTGCAATATTTCTCCTTTTCAGGCTTCTCCTGTCTTCCTCTCAACATGCCTTTGCAGGCACGTGCATGGTGGCATGTGGGAAAGAGGAATTCTACCCGCCTGGCAATAATGGGCATTGCAATGCCATCTACTTATGCTAAGCAGTAGTTAAGCTTGACAATAAAATCAGTGCTAAAGGACGTATCTGATACAATTCTTAACAAACATCTTTAGGGGGAAAGAGTGGTGCCCTTTCCCATCTGTGAAAAGTATTGCAAGAAAATGTTATTTGGAATGTCGCTTGACAGACAAGGGAACAATGATTAAGCATATTTTTCAAGAAACTGTGACTTCAGGACTGAAGTTCCCCACTGTGGTAGTTCAAAAGTTGCAGAAAAAATATGAAAAAAAGTTATATTGCTTGGACAGTCTTCCTAGACCTTGTAATGAAACACCTGTTCATTACAATGGGCAGAAATCCCATGGTAGGTAGACAAGATTGATGAGAGCCACAATGACATTTAATCAGCTACAATCTCAAATTGAACCAAGTGAGATCACAGCTTGATGTGACAGTTGCATTTCTCTTTGTATCTTTGATTACAGATATCCCCACATGCTGGCATGATGCTTGAGAATTTTATTCCACATGGAGCACAGCAGTAACTAGGTAGATTGAACACTTGAGAATGCCAAGAAGGGAGCCTGTGCTATGGAAATAATGAATAACATCTGTAAAAGCATGCTCAACACTGACATGTTTGCGAAGGCATTCTAGTAGAAATATTACTTTGATATTACTCTAAAGCAGACTGAAATAAATGCTTAACAATTAAATAACCCAAGAGGAAGCTATACTTCTATTTAAAAAACACTTTCTGAAATTCAGAAGTACTTAATGCTGAAAAATATAGCTGAAACTTCTAGAGGTAACAGTTTCACCATGGAACACACTATTGCACAAAATCAGCATATATAATTTGGGAGGTCCACAGTTTCAATGTAAAACCTGATCAATCTGGATAAATTAGTACATTATGGAGCTAGAGGCATTTCATATTCTGCAGTTCCAGTAGGATCAGGAGTAGGACCAAACAGCAAAACATATATTTCCAGCTGAGGCCCTGTAGATAAGACGATGGTGTACTTGCAAAACCAGTAGAAAAATATCCTCCTCTATGAATGGCCAAAAGAACATTATGATGTGGGCATTGCAATGGACAGAGTAAAGAAGTGAAAAGTAGAAGAGATGCAGAATGGATCTGGAAAAAAAAATGGATTGCCAAGACATAAATATTGCCAAATCAGCAGCTATTGTGATTAACAATGATTGTAGGCAAGCCAAGCAACATCTGGGCAGCAGGAACTTGGTAGCAAGGGTGCTTGCTACCTATAACAAATAAAAAATGAAAGTATTTTGTTAGCAGAGAAGACAAGCATTTCAGGCAGTTGTTGCAATTACCACAGCTTTCCCCTGCCTTACATGCAAAAAAGCCTGTCTGTCATGATTAGATTACAGTTGGGTGGGGATAAATACTTGAAGCTTTTATTAGCACAGTTATTCCTGTTATTATAAACTGTGTAGGTAGAAACCACACAAGCTTTAGGTTCTGGTCTATATCACACATGCATAGGAATCAGCTGGTCCTGTGCTGTTAAAAGTTGTCATGTCCAAAATTGTAGAGACAAGGGGAAGCAGAATACAACAGTCTGGCAGACTGTACTGAAGCTGTTCTTTTTCACAGTGCCAGAGAAGCAGCCGGGAGGGCTGGAGGCCACTGCTCAAGGGTGGGGCAGCTCCCCACTGCTGGGCTGACTGCCAGCACCAAACCTTGTGTGAGGGGTGGGGAAAACCCCAAGCCAACCCAAAACAAACAAAAAAACCCAACCCCAAACAGTATCTTCCCCTGCTTAAACTTACAGTACAACTATTCTTAAGGGCAAGTTTTCTCCTGGGAGTTTTTTTCCTAGAAGTCAACCAGCTGTAGATGAAGGATGCAACGTGCATGAGTATAGCAGAGCCTTCAGGCAGCTGAGAATGGGGCCTTTATGTGATGAGACTGCTTTGAGTCCTCAATCATACATGGTAAAAGAGACAAACAAAATCGAAGCTGAAATTGCTTAAGCAAATTTCCTGCTGAAATGTGTTTGTAGTGGTGATGGCTATATTGGTGTGCGTTTTACTGTTGTGAAGACTGATATGAAATGTTTGAAAATAATTTTCTGGGCTAAAGTTCATCTTGCAGTTTACTCATCTGTAATATTGCTTCAAATTAGATAATTTTAGATTCTAATTTAAAATATAAAGCTATATTGCTGGGGTTGTTTAGAAGAAATCAGGTTTTAAACATGGGGAAAAATCTGATTAATGGGTTTATTCACAAGTTGTTTATACTTACAGTTGGTAATGTGGATACATGTACTGGGCTACAGGGTATATTGATTACTATTCAATAAATGGACCTTTAAAACTGTTTTTTAACTTATAAAATTCTCTTTTCTTAAGTAAAGAAGTTCTTACAATAAATGGTCATTTTTAATAATCGTTTCCATACTTTCCTACAAGAAGCAGCACCAAACAGCTGTTTCTGGTACCACAGCGCTGCATTATTGATTGAAGCAATTGTGGAGAATTATCTTGTGCTTGGGAAGGAAGGGATGAGGGCTGCTTGCTCAGTCAGGTGCACTCTGTACTTTATACTGCTAAATCAGGTCAGCTGGGGTAAGAAAGCCTTTTCTTGTAAAACTGCCTTGAAATTTCACCTCCTTCACTCAGCTGGGGAAACTTCTGTTTGAGTTAAATGACATAATCGCTTCATTGCTGTAATTATCATGTCCAGAGGAGCAGAATGGGAGGGCTGGTGATGCTCGCTCAGGAGGTGTCAAACCAGGCTTCAAAGCAGAGTTGGCTTCCTCATCATGAAAAACCTGCCTTGGTGATGAATCCAAGGAGTAAAAAAACAATGAAAAAACACTTTTCTATTCTGTTTTTAAAAACCGTTTCCAGTATCTGAGGAAGGCCTCCCAATGATGTGATGTGGACTTCTCAAGTGAAGTTGTGAGGAGATTTGCTTCCTCCATTGCTGCCTTGCAAAATGTCTGTTGAAACACCTATGCTTCATGAAGAGCCTTAGTCACTAATTTTGTCCTAAGATTTCTATCTCCTTCTTAAAGTGCTTTAACCAGTACAAACATCCCACTGATTATAAGGAAAAGGGTAAAGTCAGGGTTCTGATGGCAGAAAGGGAGGTGTCAAAACTGAGAGACAGTGGTAAATAATGGCAGTCATTTTAGTCATGTAATCTTTTCCTCAGGACTCATGGTCTTTATTGAGCTGTATAGAATGTAAATTTAATAGAACGTGATAAAAATATATGTTTCTGGCATGGTTAGCTATTAATAAATTTACTTACCACAATGTTCTTTCCTGGTAGCTTTGCTCTCCTCAGCCTAAACAACCTAAGCAAGGCTGGAGGATGGCCAGGAGCAGGGGATCATTCCTAATAGATAAGTACAATTCTGTGCTTTTCTCCTCTTTCAGCCCTTCCCCAGTTAAAGAACAACCACCTAAACTACTTCCCCTGGAAAACCTTGAATATAAATATTGGTAGATTTGTTCTAGGGAAAAAAAAAGTAGCTTATAATGTTTGAGTTAGAAATACATGATTACATCAGGGTTCACTTCAGTGTAATTACAGTATCCTAGTTAGTGTTAAACTTAAGGTCAAATTTTCTCTCGATGGTCTGAGATTTCTCTCACTCACTGGAGAAATGCCAGAGCAAGATGGTATCTAAGATGTCTGTGATTTACTAGAGGAAGCCAAAGGTCTTTGAATTGGTGATGCATATCCAGATAGGGACCCTGAAATCACCTTTGGCCTATTTCTTTAACTAAAAGAAGAGGGGGCAATTTCAGTAGGCTACAGTGTATAAACAAACCATGGGCATACATGATGAGTAACTTGAAGGTAAACATGCCAAAGTCCTTTCCAAAGCTACTGGGATCAAAGTGAAATAAACAATAGGTCATAGTGGACTTCCACAAAGTCATTCAGGACTCAACACAGAGTCATTTAGGTTTGCACAAGGCCTAACAGACAAAACAAATAAACTAAATATTCAAGTGTGTATCCTTATAGAAGAATGGGTGCATTTTACTCATGCACCCAAATGTGCATGTGCCAAATTGAATTGGGTGGTTATAGACTACCTCCAAAATATGTAGAGAGGATCGTTTCTTATTAGAAAGATTGAAATGTTGTGTCACACAGATGTCTGAGTTCATCCTTATATGTGTATTGATCTTTCCAATAAACATTAATGTTAGGTGGTGATACTACAGCTCAGTTCATGAGGACTATCTTGTTTTTTACAAGAGGTATCTTGTTTTTCACATCAAGCGCCTCATAAATTAAGTACTATATCCAAAAGCTACTAATCCTTGGCACCTGGGCTGGACAGTGGTGTCTGCCCTGCACAGAGAGGGAGGGTTAGCCCTTCCAGAGTGAAAGCCAAGCCTTTCTCAACAAAATGAAAAGATAGGTGGAGTAGGTCGATGTCCTTACTGTGACCCCCTCTGTGACTTTGGTGCTGCTTTCTTGTTCAGATTGTCCCTCTTGAAGGCTGTGCAGAAGTCCATTTTTATAACCTGCTGAAATCAGTTCCTTCTTTCCTCTGAAAGCTCAGGAGGAGGTGTGGGAGCATCATCTCTGCATCACATGGAAACCCTGTGATCCCAGTACTGCTAAGGGTGCTGCAGATCAGAGCAGGGAACCCATCAGTTCCTTCCTTAGGCTGGTGTTGGTCAAACCCACACAACCACTTCCTGAGAGCATAATGCAAGCTTCCAGCAGTGTAGGCTTATTTAGTGCTCTTTGGACTAAAAGAAGGATTGTCACTTTGCAGGAGGGTGGGGGTTGCTATGCAGCCCTTCATACTGAGTGACCGCTTGACACAAATTTCTGCCACATCATTCCTCAACGAGGTTGCTACAGCAGTGTTTGTCACAGAGCTGGAAAAAGTCTCAGTAGATGTAATTCTTAGTGTTTAGGCTTACTTAAAACTGTTCTTCTGGGAATTGCTAATATTCACCTCCTTGAAGCTGAAGAGACGAGTGGGGTAGTGTTTTCCCTTGAGAAGCACCTTGTTTAACAGTTGCTATGCATCATTAGGAACAGCATTTACACTTGTTACTTTATAATTTATTTACCCTCTTCCATCCTTCATTTTCTTAGAATTATTATTTTTTTTTAATATCCAAGTTGCTGTGAGTAGAATTTTGCAGCCTCTATCTCTCTCAGTGTACATCTCATAGATGTTCAGAAGCTGCATAAAGCCAGTCAGTTCACAGGTCAGCCACTCAGATCCAAGCCTCGGTAATCTAAAAATTCAATATTTTGTAGTCTAATTTTCACAATCTTTTTGAAGTTTAATTATAATTGGAGATCTTATTTGAGATTAAATCCTTTTTATCTCTTTTTTCTCCAAGGTTTCATTCATGTTTGACATCTATTTCTTTAAGGCCCTCCTGTGGTTCATAGGATTAGTGCACTATTAATCCTATAACTATTTGGATTTTAAGGCAGTGAGTTTTTTACTATGTTTAGGGAACACCATTTACCTGGTTTTATTACAGGTTTTAACCATATTGCACCATGTGGAACAGGTTGTTCTAAATTACCATTGTAGGTAGTCATAAACATCAGAAAATTTCAGAGTGAGCAAATGTTCTCCACACGTACCATAGTAAAGATACAGATTTAAACAGAGAAAGCTGATTGTTCCAGTTTGTGGTTTAAAAATCTTTGAAATAATCTTCAGGGTTCATCCATCAATCCTGATCTCCTCATTCAGTGCCAACTGCTTGTGGTAGGGTTAAATGAATGCATGTCATATTTGAGGTCCAAAGAGACCATCACAGCATTTAAAATTGATTTCCAGATTACTGCAGGCTATTGAAGTCATCCACTTGCTTCTCCACTAACCTTTTGTCTGCTAAGATATAGTACTAAAAATGATACAAATAGAATGACAAATCCCTTTTCTCTTTTGATGCTTTATTCCAGTGAATAACAGCCTCACTTTAGAAACTACAGTTACCTTATTTCCATTCTGCAGCTGCCTGAATTTGGCACCCAGAAATTTGCCTGGTTTTGTGCTCTGGTCTATCTTGCTGTGCTTCTAGAAAATGTGATTGCTCTCCCTGTGAAGATTTTTGTAGACAATAATAAGTCACCTCTCAGCCATGTCCAAGTTAAGCTGAACAGATCAGGGTCTTTAACAATCTCTATGGCAGGCATTTTGGTTTGTTTTTTTTTTTCTCCCCTGCATCTGAACACCGGACAATTTAAATATATTAAAATTATATTAGCTGGTGCCATTTTAAAAATGACACCTGAGACCTGAATGGTGGGGTTTGCACAACATTTTCTTACCTTTAACATATAATGCCTAATCTCTTCTGATTAGCAGCAGTGGTTGAAGTGAGACCAGATAGCAGAAGATCAGCACTGCCAAAAGTTTCTAAAAGCTGATGGGTCACCCTTGTCACTTCTCTAAAGTGCAGGGCAGGCTGTTTCTATTCTCTGTGTTTAAGGCTCCATTGTAACAGCTGATGTTCCTAAAGGGTAAATTGTTTTAGTACTAACAGGTGCAATAAGTAAATGTACGAGTAAAGCAAATAACTGATTATAACAGAATTTGTGGTAGAGACAAGAGCCCAGACAACAACTTGACAATTAGAAAGTCTGGGTAAATGCACTGGAAATCACTGAGTCTTCCTTTGCATGTCTTAGCAAGGAGACTATCATTAAAGTCAAAGCTGCAAAATTCTGGAGTAGGGAAAGTGTTTGGCTTTACAGCTGCAGTTGTTTTTACCACTGACCACACACCCTGAAGGACAGGAAGAATCAATTAAGCAGGAGTGTGCCAAGCCAAAACAATGCATAGGCTTACCACATCTGGTGAGTCACCAGCCTCTTAATAAACTAATTTCCTCAACAAAAAATGGAATTGATCTCAGGCCAGCTTTGGTTGTTTAGAAAACTACCAAAGAGCTCCTGCCCATCCAGATGAATGGACAGATAATCCTTTCTTCCATCCTGTTTTCAGACAGTTGGAGTATGGCACCTTTAACAGTCTATGCGCTGAAATTATCTATAGGTAACCTGAAAAGCTGGATATAGCCTAAAATCATCGTCTTCAGCTTTTCTTCACATCTTTTAATGCAAAATCTTTGCTTCTTGTGATATTCAGACAATAGTTGTTATTGTTATGCCTCTTGCTTGCCCTGCTGTAGTGCCCAAGGTGCTCAGCCAGCGGTTCTGCTGCCCTTGAACATGATGCTATTCAGGCATCTAACAGGACTTTCTGAGCCTCAGGAAAATTTTCATGGTGCATTGTTATGGGACGTGAAAAGGGGCTGAAGTGAACTGGAATGGGATAAAGGAGGGGGAAGATACAAGAAAGAAATGAATGTTGACTAAAGAGCAAAATTATAAGTGGGAGGGGAGTTGTTGGCTACTGTTTTGGAGTTTGTTTTTTTTAATTTTAAACAAGTGTGCACCTCAGGGGGAAAAAAGTATGGTTACTTTCTCATTAAGTGCAGAGGTTTAAGATGATTGCCAATGCAGGTTTCCTAAAAGGGCTGTGTCTTGATCAGGCACTTGAGTATATTCCTCTCAGACATCTTATTTATGCATTTTCTAGCCTTGGAGGGAAAGACTTGCATTGGCCTGCCCAGGGCCTGGCATGACCCATGACTTCCTAACCAGGTCCTCTGAAAAGTTAATGGATGTCCAGCAATGGCTGAACTTGGCTCATTCCTGATCACGATCATATTACAAGAGGAAGTAAAAGTAGAAATGGAAGAGAGAGCCTGGATTGTTTTGGGGGTTTTTTTTGGTTTTTTTTTTCTCTTCAGTTTTCCTTTTTGGATGTTCTTGTATATGGTTATGGCTCTCCAGAGAAGCCTCCATTTTTAACCACTGGACCTCTAAAAACAGTGTGCTGGACTCATTGGCCTGCCCACCAGAAGAGGCAATAAACCCACAAGATGGACCTGTGGGGCAGAAATGTGGTAGGAGTAAAGGTGGAATAGCTCATGGTAGGTGCTGGATGCAGAGGAAGAGGATGGGGAGGGACATGTATGTCCCAGTGAGGAAGGACCATGAGGACTAAAGAAGCAGGAAATTTTTTTCATGAACAGAGAAAAGAAAGGAAGAAGTGGGAGTAGGACCGGAGCAGCTGGCAGGAGGAAAGAGGCATGAGACTGCCTACAGTCAGAGCAGAAATCCTATGAACAACATTCTCAAAGTCCAAGTTAGCTCTGTTATGCTTGCTTGGACCTGAATCACATGCTGTTTTCTCCCTATCTGGTACCACATGCTGTTCCTGCAAGGAACCTGTGCCAAACTCACCACCTTTGTCATGCTGCCAGGTCTGATGACATTCCAGATGTGACTGCCAGTGTAACTGTGTGCAGGCTCAGATGTAATGCCAGGGAAGCAGAACCAATCCCTCAAAGTAGATGAGGTTGATTTTGCTTTTGTGGTCTCTAGTAAGTCCAGCAAACAGATAAGGTTAGGCAGGCTGCTTGCCAGAGACCAGTAGTATCCAGAGGAATGGTACCTTGGAACATCTCAAGGGAGCAAGGAAAATTCATGCTGAGGCAGCTTGTGTGAAAGCACTCGTTTGTCTGGCACTGAAATCCTAAATTTGTCTAGTGGGTGAACTGTGTGACTGATGAGCATTAAAGGTTTACTTGTTGTTTTCTAAAGCAGAGGTTGGAGTATTCAGGCTGCACAGAGATAACAGTACCAGGTATAATTTGAACAGGTAATTATGTTCTTTTACTGTGACCAATATAAGGCATTCAAACATGGCCAACACTCAGGGACTGGAAAGGAATTATGCACAAACAAGCAGGATACTTTTTGTTTTTCTTTTCTTTTTATTTCTTTATAAAGAAAGGAAAGGATGGGCATGCCAAACCGAAATGGCAGAATACAGACAAAGGTGAGCACTGAGGCTTCTCCTTGGGGGCCATCACAGTAAACTCTTGCCTTGGTAGGTACAGCTCCCCATCCCTCCTGCCAGGAGGAACCCAGCATGCAGCCAGCCCTTCAGCACAATCACAGCTCTTTGAAGTTAGTTTGCACAGTTTCACAATACCATCAGCCCACGTCATGGTGGGGCAGCAGCAGCTGAGGCCAGCAACATTAGCAGCAGCAACATGGGATACAGTGCACAGAAAAAAGGGAGCAAAGAGCTTGTTTGCAAACAATTGTAGGTAACAATATAGAAAGTCCAAAGATCATCATTCTGCTATAAAAATATTACACTTCATAAAACCATGTACTATAAAAAAAATCTATTCAGAAACGCTGGTAAACATAACAAATATCTGTACACTGGCTGCCCTTTTCATACAGGAAACATAAAAAGCGTGAGCCTCAGAAATCATCATTTGTAAACATGAATATGGAGCCTGTAAACAAAGTGCTAGACCATGGTTCATATTTTGTCAAATTAATGTAATCCTACCCAAGTAAATCCCTTACACACATCATCACCTAATGGCCAGACTCCACTACTGCAACAGGAAAGAGGACTTGACTCCAAGCTCTCCCACTGGAGTTGCTGAAGGTGCATATGGATTAAGGAATTAACATAGGAGTAAAGGCAGAAAGATTTGGCTCTGAGCAGCAAATCAAAAACAATCTTTTAGCGACTGATTTTCATTTTCTGCAATTCAAATGCATATTTTCCAGCGTCTCTGTTCAAAATTTGCCTTTATCAAAGAGAGCATGCATTTTCCTCATTTTCCTTTCAGGCTAAAGCATCTCTGAAAAATATGTCCAAAACATCCTTTTAGGAGCTATAACAGAGCACAAGTGACTCTATAACTCTGTACAGCAAAGTGAGAAGCAGTAGTTGTACAGTTCAACACTGAACATCGTGGTTTATGCAATACAGGATGACAGAAAGGGCCAAATTCTTAATTTTAGACTAAACTTCAGGCTGCAAAATATTTTTATGTGCAAGCCGTGTGATGATACGCATGATCAGATGCTGGCTGACATACAAGTGTTTTCACCTAGTTGCACCTGGAAATACAAGGCCTATGTTCACAAAAATCTGTGAAGAGAGTTTAGATAAAATTTGGCTCTAAGAATTTCTGTAACTATTTACTCTGTAACATTTTTGTTCTGCAGAGGCTTCAATCCACCCTTCACCTGAATACTATGACTTTTAGTTCTGTACACACTGAGAACTTTACTTTTAACTTCAATTCATCTTCTGAGTTTAAATTCTCATGTTTTTGCAAACTTTCAGAATAGGAGAGGGAGCACAATTGTGTGTGTCTGCTGTGGACAGACATGGAGGGAGGAGAGTGGGACTGTGTTCACAGAGGAACTGAGGTACCAAAAGCAACTTAGCTGCAGTGTTTGCAGACAACACGAAATTTCAGGATCAGGGTCAGCTAAGAGGTAAGAATATACACTTCTAAAGGAAAATTATGTATACTTCAAAAGAGGAAGAAAAATAGGCTTGGATATTTTACATATTTTCTTTTTTAAAAATATATTATACTAAAGCATCTCATTAACATTATTTTAGGCCTTTTTATTTTAATGTAAGGAATATCTGAAAGGTTGTGCTGCTTGCCTTTCTTTAGGATTCAGATATGTGAAGCTGGTGCTTCTGTGGCTCTTGCTGAGAAGTGTCATCTCTGGATGTTCAGCAAGGGAACTTTGCTCCTAAATATTTGCTTTGGAATTTCTGATACACCGATCCTAAGAGAGAGCTTCAAAGCACCTGCCTGAAAATAATTTTCCATTGAAAGCTACAATATATATTCTGTTATAGTAATCTACTGTATCCTCTGTGTTTGACTGCCTTACTTCTTTTAGGGATCAAGAAAGCTGTAGCATGCCCCAAAATCACAAACTTCCTCTGTAAAAATGGATGATTTAAAAACAAACCCTGGGGGTTTTCTATCACTTTTATTAAGTGAATGGTGGCAAAAATACATACAGTCAACATTATTCCCATGATATGCCATCTGTAGCCCTATACTTTCTGGTTACAGGAAATCTGCATGAATTTGTGGCAAATTTTCAGAAGCCTGCACTTGTCGTCCCTCTATGTGCATAGGGCTTGGCACTGGGAACCTGCTGTTGGACAAACATCGCATCATTTATAGCCCTGACTCTGAGCCACACCTGGGCTCTGCTTAGCATAACTCAGCAACAGAGGGACAGAGGTGACACTGAACTTGTAGCCACTCCAATGTGTTGTCAGCATTGTTGGCTAAATTGATTCTGCTGCCTTCCTGCTGTCCCCAGCCATTTGTTCTGACGCACAAACATTTGCTTTGCCCCGTGGTGACCTGGCTAAGGGAGGTGTGAAAGAACAGATGAGCAGCTGAAGTCAAGAGAAAGTGACTGCCTGCCATTTTTAGTGTCAGCACTCACGTGTGCTGGCATAAATTCAGTAGAACAGCAGCATAAGAAACCTTTGTGCCATCCATGGCTTAGGGGATGAGCTAAGCCCAATCATAATTCATATCACAGACACACAGCAGTTGCATACTTGACCAAGGTTTGGATGTATTCAGAGGTACCAGAGCTGGGCACAAGTTGTTAAGAGAGCTGAAAGAGTCTGGCTGAAAAGAGAGCCCAGTATTACATCCAGGGTTAGATGAAACACAGAGACACTCAATCTCTACCTTGTAAGAGTGTGACGTGATGGCCTGATGTCATGTCACACAGGACATGCTTCACTCAGCTCTCTGCTTGGGCTATCCCCAGCATCCTGGGCTCTCAGGGAGCTGAAGAAGATTTTTTTTTTCTGAGGAAACAAACCAGAATCTATTCTCAGGTAGACTTCTTTTTCAAATGTAGAGATTTATAACAGTGTGTCTTTGAGGGTCACTTGTCACTTGTTGAAATAAAGGCTTGATAAATGTTATCTGCTGTTAAAACTTGATTAGAAGAAGTTAAACAGATTTTAATCAAGTGGAAATTCATGAGGGGCTGGGGCAGGGGCCAGCTCTCCCTTTGAGCAGGATCTCCCACACCTCTGCCATATACACAAACTATGGTGCTCTGTAGGAACCTGGGTAATCCTTCCCATTATATTCTTCATCAGGGCCATTTGACTTCTTCAGAGTCCTGAAGCTGCAGGGTGGGGTCCAGCTCTACAAAATGTGGGGAAATGCCTCCTCTGTACTGGGCAGACACTTCTCTACTGAGCTGAGCAAGAAAACCTGCATGGATATGGTCCTGTGTAACCTGCTCTAAGTGAACCTTCTTTAGCAGGGGGGCTGGACTAGATGGGCTCCAGAGGTCCCTTCCAACACTAATCATTCTGTGACGGATTTTGAAGAGGGCCTCCAGTTGAGCTGACTATGTCTGTGTCAGGTACACTGTGGCATGCCTTGGACAGTCATTGCATTGTGCAGCCTGATGGTTAAAAATGTAACTATAATATTTGTCATGGCCTAAGGCACTATGTCACATTATGAATTAAAAACTTGCAGAATGGTATGTTTTATTTCAAAAAAATTTTTAGACTTTCAGGACTTAAACATAACATTTAATAAAAGTCTCTTAAGGTTATATAAAGAGAGAAAGAGAGAGAAAGAGAGAAGCTAAGCCTTTTTCAGTTTTCTCCTAGAAAAAAAAAAAAGTACTTATTGCTGAGCTATCCCATGGCCAGGAGTCTAGAAAGCAGATGCTGGTGTAAAAGCAGCCATTGCAGTTTAGGCCACAGCCTAGCATCCTCTCCTGGATCCAGCTGGGCCAGGGGAAGTGGTGGGTGCTGTCAGTCTGAAATAATGACTGGCAGTGGCATATTCCACCCTTTCTGCCTTCCTTGGATTTGCTGATGGAAGCTTTTGTATTTCAGTCCAAGTGAGTTGGATCAGCAAGACTGACAGTGGAGATGGTTTAATTGGGTTCACTTGACTGGAACAGATGAGAAAACCCTTGGAAGAGTATCTCCCATGGCAGGACTGCAGAGGGGAGGCTCATCTGCCCTTTGTAGTTGCAGAGGGGACAGAGGGGAGGCTGGATGGGACAGTTTCTTCCATGGATGGGCACAGCATTTTTTTCTACACCCAGAGTAATCACTGCCAGTATCAATGACAGTTTCCAAAGAACACTGCAGACAAAACTCTTTGAGTATCACCTCAGCCTCTGACTGCACTTCTACCTTTATTTGGACAAGCTGAGACAGCACCTTTTTGTGCAGGTATTTATATATAGACACATATGTGCACACATCTGGATGCACTGGCAATAAAGCCTTAAAAAATGAAGCCCACTATATCTATGGGCTTATAAAGTAATTAATGAGCATTATGATGTGTGAGTCCAAATGTGTCTCTGTGTTAATAGTTGATGGGTTAGAAACAGGTAAGTCAGGAAGAGATTAAAACAAATAAACTTTGGGAAGAGCAACATCCTGTAGCTTGGCCTTCAATAATATTCAGTTGAAAAAAATGCTCAAAGAAATAATAGTGAGTATATCTAGAGGGAATCAGATTTTTCTCAGTGGTTGTGAGAGAAAGCAAACTGAAGCAATGCAAGATGACCAAGAAATCTCAGAGGGGGGCAAAAACTGTACATAGTATTTTCAATGGTCTTGTTGCCCATATACAGTACAATACAATTACTCTGACCATTAAAAATACATTTTGTTAAAACAGCACATATTAGCTGAGTCCCCAGAAAATCCAGCCCTCCTTCCACGTTGCCTTTTGCATCCTTAAGCCCATCTTGCCTTCTTCCAGAGCAGAAGTCACTTCAAGGGACACAAGGCCTGGCCAGAGCTGTTCTGCACCCACCAGGATATCCCTGCCAGTGAATATCCTTGCAGTGTGCTGTTAGCAGAAACGTGTGAGACTTAACTTCTAACGAGCAGAAAATTCTAAAGGCAGCAAAAAGGTGACACTGAGCACAGCTTAGCCAGAGGAGAGAATGTGGGCTGCTGTGTACACAACCATAGACACCCACCTGTGCCTTTGCACTCATCAGTCGCAGCCAATTCAGCCTCTGTGAGAAGTTTCACAGCATTGTTTATTTTAGAAAAGAGAAGGGCTTCAAGGAGAGCTGCTTTGCAGCGATCCTCTGTGCACAGCACATAAACTTGAACATTAAATATCAGTTTAAATTATTAAGAATAAATTTAAATTTAAAAATAGACTAATGCAAACAAACTTCAGTCAACATTGAAGCAGAGATAGTTTTAGGAAGAATATTACTATAGCAAATGAAACCCCTTGGACATTCTGAGGCAGTGATCTGGTAATTCCAGTTCTGCACCAAGATGCACAAACCACCCAGCAAGCAAAAATTACCATGTCTAGCATATGAAGCTCCATGTTCACATTTTTCTTTTTTTTCCCCGTTACAACAGAAAAAAGCCAACACAGCACAGTAGCTTTTCCCACGAAGCATCTGAGGTGACAAAATTCACTCAGAAAATAAAAGTTAACAAAAGCAGTACAAAGAAGGATCCTGGTCAGCTTGTGACCACCATAAGCCAAGATGGGTAAGAAAAAGAATAAAAAAATAGTTCACATCTGGCACCACAAACCTTGCTTGCTTTCTTTGAAATCAGGGAATGAGAAAAAAGTCCATTTTGCAGAGACCATTTTCAACAAAAGTTTTCTTTCCCTGGACCTGGAAAATCCAGGTATTAGGGCACACAATTTTTGTTTTATATGTATATAAATACACATGTACATATTCATATAAATATAAAAGCAGAGCATCCTCCCATTTCTCCTCATAATTTATTATTATTAAAGCTTGTAACAGAGTTGGCTGAACTCTTCAGAAGTGGGTACTCTCTGCACACACATGGCATGGGGAGTTTAGCCCTGCTACAGCAGAACACCCAGGCAGGGACATGAAATGTTGGGTGATGGAGGCAGATTGGGGTGAACAGCCAGGGAGCAGTGACTGGAAATGGTCTCTCTTTCTCCAGGGTGTCACTCTGGCCTCCCAGAACTGCTACTGGTGAGCAGACTGGGTGATGGTGTGGGAGGATGGCTGCATCGACCCACTCAGCCCCTGGGCAGCCCAGCTACCCACGCTCTTCTGCACCAGTCACTGAAGAGGGACTGTCCCCTGCTTTGAGAGGGAGTCGCAGTCTGCCCCCCAGCCACTTGTACACTACTTGCCTTTGGCTCGTTTTGCCTTCTGTTCTCAAAGCCCCTCACATCTTTCCCTGCCTTTGTTCGGTTCCCCAGCCCCCTCACCCAGTCCTCCCAGATCTGCTTGCTGGCCAAGACCAGACACCTTTCTCTTGCCTGATCCACAGGCTCCTACTCACACTGCTTTGCATAAATGCCTTCCAACAATCTCATAAGACCCATTTGTTTCCTCAGAAGACTGAATTTCTCAGAGGTTTTCTGCTCTCTGAGACTTTTGAGCAAGTCAGAGCTGATGGCACACTCTCCTGGAGAGGTGCTAGCTTCATTCCAGAGAAGGCAGGGGCAAAGTGCAAAAGATTCCTCAAAAAAAGAAGGTAATTGCACCACCAGCAGCTCCCTCTACCTCATGCTGTACAGCACTTGTTTCAAATAAGGTATCACTCAGGTGTCTCTGCAGCCTTCACTCTTCCTGGGGTGGGTGGAGATCAGTAGATGTCTGCTGGTGACCAGCCAAGTCACTTCATCATGACACATGCTGGAACAGCATTCTAGCCCAGCTGTGTTCTTCATAGCAAAAAGTGCTTTTCTTGAGAAACAAAATGAAAACTGTTCCCGTGGAACAACACATAGACTCAAAAATAGTTTTCCTAGGGTGGAAAGGATGGAGCTTGTCTATTTTGTTTGGCTTTTTCTCAGTAAAGAAACAGAGCTACTGGCAAAACTGGTACATCTTTGTGAAGTTGTTAAACTCAGGACCCTGGCTGGAATGTAAAAGAAAAGATGTAGCAAATGAGAATTTTGCCTTACGTGGGCTTCTGCTAGTTCTGGCAATTTCATGTGCAGGTTGTCCAAAAAAGTTCTGCTAGCCAAGTAAAGATGAATTTCTCAAATAATAAACTGTGGGTTTTCAAGGAGGCCTTTTGGGGGTACTGCTACAATCTAGTAGAGGTAAGTCTTTTCATGCCTCGCCGCTGAGCCAGATTAGAGGACAATACAGGCTCCAGCCTTGGTGCCTGAGGTGCTCGGTTTAAAGCAAAGTAAGTGGCTGCCATTGCACCCTGTAAAACAGAGAAAGAGAAAAATTTGAGCTGAAATTTAGTTCTTTGATGCTCTTCCCTTCCCCTATTCATTCTCCTGGAAAAACTGTCACACATACACAATTTCCATGAAATGATTCTGTTTAGGCTGGCAGACAGCTGGAGTGTCTCAGATTCAAAGTGGTGAAGAGCAGTATGTGCCACCAGGTTATTAGAATGTAATTAGAATTAAATTAAAAATACTGAGCAGGCTACAGTCAAAAATCTTTGCTGTCAATACAGCGCTATATTAAATTTAGCCTCTACTACTGGCTAATAATCTTCCCAGCTCCTTTTCACTTTCCAGGCTATTTACACAAATGTCAGCTTATTCTGCAAGCAAGGAAGAGGCAAGAGAGTAGGAAGTACCTTCACCAGGTGAACATCCTGTCTGCTGAGCTGGTTTTGAGACAGGTACTCCCTGTTCACTATCCATGGATGCCTCAGGACTTGGACTGCTGTGAGACGCTGATGAGGGTCTACATGAAGCATCTTAGACACAATGTCCTGGGTTGAAAAGGAAGAAAACAGTGCAGGGGGAAAAGTAATTAACAGCGGTAAAGGTTTTACTAGAGTCTTCCTGTTGCCAGTGTCATCATTAACATGTCCAGTGAGAGATGCACTTTAGATAGGCTTTATATTCTTTAAATGTCAAGCCTTGTCTTCAAAATTTTCAAGTGTCATGTTCAACTCTCAGCTAATAATCCAGTCAAAACATAATGTGTAGGGTATTCATCTTATTGAATTACTGTTAATTCCAGGTGACCTTGTAGGAGTGATAAACACCTAAGGAGATGGTGCCATCTGGAGGCCTCTCCTCATTGACCTCAGAGCATGTTTACAAGACAAACTTAGAATAGAAACCTAACACTCAGGTAACTAAAGTTCAATTAGGTTAGTTCTACAGCATCTAAACATTTTAGTTTCAAAACTGGACAAGTGATAAAAAAATCCACTGTGAGGCTAATAGGTTCTGGTAGCATGATTAATATGTTACCAGAATTGCTTGCAGTTTTGTGGTAGAATGGATCAATGTTCTTCCATTGGATATTAACCACTGTTAAAAATGAAATTGCTTGCAAGAATCTTTAAATCCTGTCAAAGATTCTAATTAATGCTGGAAATTGCTTGCAAGAATCTTTAAATCCTGTCAAAGATTCTAATTAATGCTGGACAACTGGAAGCCTGCAACTTTTCTGCTCATTTACCTGACTCATAGAGTGCAGAGCTTCATGCCTAAAGATCTTAGCACCAGATGATTTTTTTCTCCTGGGGTTTCCATGCTTTGTGATAGATGGGCAGCCTAAACTGTAAACTGTACAGGAATTAAAACTGCCTGCTCTGTGTTAACTGAGAAGCAAAAAGGTGACTCATGTATAGAATATACATCTGTAGCATTGACAAACCTACACTTCTTTTAAAAGTGCACTTGCACCAAAAAAGAGTTCTGTGGTATTTAAATCTTGAGAGACAATCTGAGAAAGGGTTCACTGACCTTTGCAGTATCAGATACTGAATCCCAATTTCCTCCTGTAAGAGCATATTTGCCACTGCCAATCCTGGCCAGAATCTCCTCAGGAGTGTCATCTGGCCCATTTGCAAAAGGAGTAAATCTATTAAAAAAAAAAAAGAAAAAGAAAAAGAAAAAGAGAGAGAGAGAGAGAGAGAGAGAGAAAAGCTACGTAATTTTCAAGTACATGATTTCTAGGTTCTAGTATTTACTGCCACTGATTATAGCAGGAACTTGGTTCCAGAATGTACCACTAATACTGCTGCTTCATTTTCACTCAAACTATACAGGCTGGTGGTTCCTCATATTGATGTGTAGAGGCAATTACTGATTCCTTAATTGTCTTTTAAATTTCTGTTCTAATTTTCTAGGAATGAAATATTCTTTGTAAGAATAGTCAGGTTTTTACCCTTTTTTAAAACTCTGCTTTATTGCCAACACCTTTATTGCAAATACCAGAACGGTGGTAGTGACAAGAAAGGACAAAAATGATAAAGGAGAGGAAATACAATCTGAAACAGAAAAAAAAAGGAAGAAAAAAAGAATCCTTTCTAATCTGTTTTGCAAAGCTTTGTTAACCATAATGTGCAAGTCAGTTGGGCAAAAGAAATGGCCTTCAGTAGGTTACTTCCTTGTCCAGCCAGTCAGAAATGACAAAATCAGTGTCACATGCAGAGGGTACACTTTTTGTCTTCAGAAAGTGACAAGAGAGAAGATTTTTGCAGTTGACTGATGTCTACCAGTCCAAATTTTACTCTGCAATCTTGAACAGCTGTGTAGATTTAGAAGAAGTATTTTTGATTTTTATATTTTTCCTTCAATCTGTCTTTTCTGAAAACTTGCTGGAGTATTTTTTAGATTGTTAGACAGTTGATTTGGCCACAGCTTCCTGTCCCACGTGGTTTCTGGTAGCAAATTCAATTCCTCATGCTGTATTTTCTCATTTTTGAAAACATTTCAGACTTCACAGCAGTTCAACCCAAAGAGATACGTAATGTTACTCCAACCTATAGCTATCAGGAGGGATGCAGTAAGAGTTAAGGACTGGCAAAAACTCTGAGGTCCATCACTAGCTCCATTACCATGATCCCTTCCTGTGCTCTAGTCCTGGCTGTCTGAGCCCTCTCTGCTCATAGTGATGGTAGAAAGAGAAAAAAAATCCTGGATCTACATACTTGTCAGTTCCTGCTAATCTCCTTTGGTGAGGAAGAACAATACCATTCATAAATGCAGTGATGGCATCTAAAAAAGTATTCCTCAACTGATTGTGTTACTATTATTTTCTCTGGTAAGTGCAGAAAAAGTGAAATACAAGTTTTTGGCACCTGTCAGTAAATTTAATATCCACTAAGTTGTGCCATTTGGATTTCTGATTCAAATATGTTTGGATTTTTTTCATATTCAATAAAGAAGCATTTTGAATATAATCAACCAAACAAATGCAACTGTGGGTGATGTGGTAATTTTTTTTTTCCTGATTCTGGCTGTGTAACAGTCTAGGGCATCAGTCAAATAGAAACAGGTTCTTGGAGATCCCAGCAGACTGGAAACTTCCAGAAAGACTCAATATATTTCAGCTGACCTTGAACACATTTGTAGTCAAAAATAAAACAGATGAGATAGAGGCCCTTGACATCTTTTCTATAATCCACAAGGCAAGAGATGCAAATAAGAGAACGTAAGAGTGCAACCCTTTGTTTTCTGTATAAAACCTAGGAATGAATCCAAGCTTCTTGTCACAGCTGAATGATCATGAGGCAGATTGAACAGTTTAGAGAGGTCACTGAAATGCTGCAAGCTGTGCTTGGGTGTGATAAATGTGCACATACCGTAGTTTGAGAAATGAAATTCAGAGCCTAGTAACTCTAGATTGGGTTTGCACACTTTTTTTCTCAGTCATGCCATCCTTCTCTGCTTATTTCAATCCGTGCCTTTCCCTGTCTTTCCGTGTCTTGTGTTAATATTTCACTTTAGCCAACAGATTGGCAGGGGTATTTTTACCAAGTACTTCAGAAGATTCTGCTGCCTGTAGCTATTCTTGCTGATCTCTTAGTTTGCTTTCTGAATAATATT
Source organism: Petroica traversi (assembly GCA_025920805.1). Lineage (NCBI taxonomy): Eukaryota > Metazoa > Chordata > Aves > Passeriformes > Petroicidae > Petroica > Petroica traversi. Next base: position 5,619,130 of record JAHLSL010000012.1, read on the forward strand.
TTTCAAATATTATCTGAAAACAATATTTGGGTGGGGTTCTTTTTAGCTTTTAAAAGTGCTCAGACATTTCAATAACAGTAACAAATGAAGAATAACAAAGCTGGAGAGAATACATGTATCAAGAGAATGAATTAACATTCGTCCATGGATAAGGTGAACACGATGTGGCCCTTCATACTCCTGTGCACTTCTCCTAGTGGAAAAATTTCCCACTGCTTAAGTGGTGAGTGAACCCTTTAGTAGTCTAGGTCTCAGTGCATCTGTGCACTTTCTGCTAAAAACCTAACCAATTTGTCTAGTGTCAAAGATATTTATATATTTTAGAAAAAAATTATTCTAATTCTAGATCTTGACATCTATTTTCTTGCTTTATACAACTGAACACACTTCTCAAGGAGGCCAGAATCCCTATCTGTGACTCCTTTCAGGCTTAATCAGTGCTGCAGTGCTGAGCCCACTGGAGACTGCTGCTGTGGGAGAACCTCATCACTCACCCTGCCAACATGGTGTAGAGCAGGATCCCCAAGCTCCAAATGTCACAGGCTGCATCATAGCCTTGGCGTTTAAGGACCTGTGGGATTGAAAGAGAGAGGTTAATCTGTATTCCTGAATTTTCAGCTTCTGATCTACAAAAAGCACTGATTAGTGCTTGTGTCTGCTGACATTTCCAGGGCTTAGCTGCATATCTGCCTTAAACAGGTGGCTGCCTTGGGATCAAAATGTCCAGTAGGGCTATGGAGTAAGGCTGAGCCCAGGCTGAAATGAGCTGGTTAGTGTTCAAACTCAGCACATCTTCCCCTTTCACAGTGAGAGGGATCAGTGCAGTTTGTTGGAGCTGGGAATTCTGAGAGCTCCTCTGACCATCCAAAAGGCCACAAAGCAGAACAATATTTCAGTGTTTCAAAATCTTTCATAAAAAAAAAAAAAGCATCTCATTAATACTTTGAGACATATCCCCCTAACATAAAAGTTACCAACAACACTGTGGATGCATCATAGGACTAAATTACAGCGATAAGCATTCAACTGATCTCAGTTTGAATTTGACACAGTAAATGGGCACACACTGAAGCATATCTAATGTCAGACTAATGAAGATGTATGACAACTGCAAAGAAAGTTAAAAGGCTTCTCTTACTTGGCTATAAAGAAAAGTGGGCACATTTAGACTGGAGTTTAGCCAGCTAAAACTTGACCCCTGTTTCCTGTGGGGCAAACAAAGTCAGCAGAGATCTGAACAGTAGGTTCAATACCAATACAGGATGGTACGGTATAGAAGTAAGGGTAAAGTCCAGATATCATTTGTGCTAGTGCATATTAGAAGAAATTCCTATTGGGTCATTGCAGGTCCCAGTCAGTGGGACCAGCTCCGTATCTTCCCACAAAAGCAAACTACCTACTGCTTATTCAGTTCTGACGCACAAGGAGTTTTCTCCTTTTAAGATGGATGAGTAGATAGATCTTTTTACAAAGCACATTAAAAAGGAATGTACAAATTCAGCAAGTCTTTCCCTGACCTGCAGCCTTATTATCCAGGAGTGATTTAAGTACCTGAAGTCTATCACGGAAAAGACCAAATTCTGCTAAAGAAAAACAGTTTGAGAAAACATTGCCTCGACAGATTTTATAAATGACGAGTGGCAAAGCAACCATCTGCCAGGTATGCTGCTGAGTGAACATTTGCTACCTGGAAAAAACCCCAGAAAACCAAAAAAACTCCCACAGCAACAAAACCAGAGAAAAAGCTGCAGTTCCTACTGTTGACAAAGCTGGTAAAATCGTGCTTCTGCCTCTCTCTCCTGCACATAATATAAAGGCTTTCTAGCTGATTTATTTATTTCTCTTTCTTTAGTTCCTGCATTCATTCCCCTTCTATTAATGCTAGTTTTTATGGGAAAAACTTTGCTTTTTGAAAAACTCAGTTGCTTCTTGCTTCACCTGTGCGACTGAATACCCATCATTTATCTTTTATTGTTGTTGTTCTCATTGTGTTTTGAACAGTTACAATTTCACTCCTTCTCTGTTTTCCTCCCATAACCAAGGACAATCAAATCCAAGGTAATAGATAGAAACACGAGGCAGTGATGACACTTAGTGGAGAGGGTTAATAAGTGAGTGGTTACACAACCCCAAAATGAAGGCGAGGTGTTGCTGTGTGTTACCATTCTGTTTGCAGGAACACTGTGAGATAACAGGGACACTCACTCTGTGCCAGTGCCCAGGGAAAGCTTTGCTGGAAAACACCTTTTTATCAACAGCAACTTCAGCCCACAGATAACAACAGGACCCAGAGAGTTATCAGTCACTGCTATTTGAAAATGTCTCCAGCAGGTCTGTGTTTAAAATAAAAATACTGAGCTGTTGGCCAAAAAAGATTGATGTTTGATCTGGGTGGGAGATGTTATGGAACAGTAACAGGCTTGTGTCTTAGACCAATCAAAGCTGAAAGAGCTTTGCAAAAGATGCAGCGGTGTCCTGCTGTTATGGATGCTGAAAATTTTACCACCAATTAAGGAGTTTAGGTCACTTTGAGAACTTAGTGGGATCTGAAATAGAAGCAGAAACTGTTTCTTAGTGCTACCCCACAGCAGGACATTGTGGGTATAATGGGTAACCTGGAGATAATGATACCCTGGGTTCTTCCAATTCTATGAATGGCTCAGATATTTATCCAACCCCCTTTTATTTCTGTAGGCTTTGACTTACTGGGTTAACAGTGTTACAAATGCAGATTTTTCTCAGCTGTAACAAGCAGGGATGCGAATGGGTCCAAAATCTAATAAAAAAACCTCCTAATTTCAAGCAACAAAGCAGTAGCTCCTCTCGAATTTTGTAGGAAAAGTGCAGAATACAATATTTTTACTTTATCCAAAAGCACCCTACTGCATCAGTAGTGCAACAGCCTGGCTCATTCCTCCTTGCATGCAGCATGACTTGCGCTAGGTGGCAGCGTGGCTCCTTCAGATAGCCTTCATCTTTGCTCTTGCTATCACCTAAACCCCAAATTAACTGTTTCCAAAATAAACGGAGACCCAAACGGGCAAACATGTCCTCCTTCGCCGGTCACTGCCCTCTTTGTCACCAGCCCAGTTGACTTTCTGCCTCCTTAATTCCTTTCATGAGCATGTGGCAGACGTTGCAGTCAGACTCAGGGAACGTGAAAGTCAAAACTAGGCTGGAGGGCAGCATTATATCACAGGTAAAATGTAAAAGCACTTAAGGCTTTATGTAAGCTCTCTGCCGATTCTGGTAATGTTTCAATTAATCTCCAATGTCTCCTGCATTAGCAGGACCTGTCTTACTCATCACAAATGCCTGGGAGCGTGATTTCTGTTTTCACTTCAAATCAGAAGAGTCTGATCTGAAACTGGCAATGTTTGTGATTACAGACATTATACAAAATAGCCCATCATGAAAAATAGCTTCACCTATTTTAAGCATCTTCTACCTTGGAAGAAATTTGAGTGCTTCAAATCTTGAAAACGTTATTATTTTTGTGGTTTAGAAGTTGAATGGCTGTGGTGCCACACAACTTTTTGAATGTATTTTGGTAAATTTTAAACAGCTCATTCCCATTTCTAAAATGGAAGCCTAACCAAACAGCAATAAAAAACCCAAACCAATCTATCTTGGCAATGGAAAGGTTTTTTTGCTGAAGAAAAATGTGTTTTCAATTTATACTGCCCCGGCAATGGTCTCAATATAACAAATTTTCCTTGTGATGCTGGAAGGCTGATTCCTGTAACTTTAGGTATATTGAAAGGACCTTGTGCAATAAGATCATCCTGTTTTTCTCTTCCCAGTTACGACACAGATGAACATTGCATGGAGAAGACTTAGGCAGAAAATAAGATTGCTAGATGATACCAGCTGAGAGACACTGGTATTTGATAGTAGAGAACAGGTGAAGTATTGAAAGGCAATAGTTTCCAAAACAAGCAAAGGAAGACACACATTTGAAATAGCGAATTGCAAATGCTAAAATTTTTTATTTTAATCACTCCAAGAAATGGACAACTACCCAAGAAATTAACTTCTTGCTCCTTCATTGTGAGGAAGCAGATGGGTCAAATGCAGCAAAGAGCCCAAGCCCACTCTCACAGAGCTGCATGAAAGGAACAGCACTTGCCAGTGATGCAGAGCCAAGCCACCTCTCCCTGTGCTTGTGATAAGCTGTTTGGTCTTCCTCGATTTTCCTATGTGTAAAAATGAGAAACCATTCCTACATCCCCCAGAACAGGGGGGTTTGGTACTAGGAAAGCCCAGGAGAAGAGCGGTTTCTTTAGCTCAGTGAATTCAACAACGAAGCTCTCACTGATTTCAACATAGTAAGGATTTCGTGCAAGGCTCTTTCTTTTCAGTCTTATCACAGAATCACGGAATGGTTAAGGCTGGAAGGGCAATATAGTTCAACCTCCCTGCTCAAGCAGGGAACACTAGAACACTCAGGATTGTGTCCAGATGGCTTTTGGATATATCCAGAGAAGGAGACTCTGGAACATCTCTGGGCAACCTGACATCAAGATTTCCCTCTTATGCCTTAATCCTGTTTTGATACAGGGCACTAGAGGGAAAGCAGTCTAATCAAAAGAAGCAAGAGAAAAAAAAAAGATATTTATCCCAGTAATGAGCCAAAGCATTGTGTGCACCAGTCCAAGACAGACACCAGCTTCTGTAAGGAGAAAAACAACTGCTGTGACAGGACCAGGAATAGGAAAGTTATGGTAATAGAGGCTGAGCAAATGCCAGCAGCCTGATTTCTGCCTTGCTCCTCTTGTAAAGGCAGCAAGGCAGGAAGGACTGCTTCCTAGGCGACACATATTGCTGAGGTGATCCTACCTCAGGAGCAACAAAGTTGGCTGTGTAGCAGGGAGTCATGAGCAGCCCGTTCTCCGCTCTGAGCTGCTTGGCAAACCCAAAGTCACAGATCCTGATAGAGTCTGGGTTTCCTGACTCATCCATGTAGAGGATATTACTTGGCTTGAGATCTCGGTGCACCACCTTAAGAAAGAACAGTGAGAAACAAGTGAGAAGAGGAGGTCAGGGAGCACTCGGGCTTGGCTGCCATTACTGGTCTGCTGGTTGAGGTAGGTCAAAAGCTCATGCCAAAAATATTTAAGTTTTGGAAAAAAAGTTACTTAAAAGTCTTGGACAAATGAACGAAAAAAAAAGTTGAAGTCTGTTAGAAGGAGAAACAAATTGACAGCCCCTGTGGTGTATTGAGATGGAGGCTGCTACTCTAAGGGGAGACGACTTCCCGAGGGTGGTAAAAGCAGGCTGTTGTACAAACATCTTGGTGGCAGAGTGTCCTGGAACTTAATGGCCCTCAATACTCAGCTGAAAGGTGAAGAATAAATCACATCATAGGCAGAAAGTGTGTAAGGGTCTTCCTGTGACTGTCCATGTGAGTGGCTCACACCTGAAAGGAGGGATTAATTTTTTTCCTAATTTCAAAATGTATTCACACAACTTCATGTGATTGTGTGTTTTACCAGACATTCTGCATTTCAGTGGCAGGAAAACAGCCTGTATTTGTTATAACAAGACTGAAAAATTACCATGAAAGCACAGAAGCCAAAGCACAAAATGCACTTTGTTTTTAGCATGAAGCAGGAAAAGCCATAAATATTTGACTAGTTATCCAAACTGCTTGTTCCTGAAAAGGAGAGATTTTCAAACTGTTGTATATAAAGAGCTTAGACTTTAAAAGTCAGATTGTAACAGGATGTCAGAAGTCTTTCCCATCAGCTGCTCAAACTGCCACTTCATTTGGAGAGCTGAGCATTTGATTTTCTACCTATCTGCTGATTCAGCTACCCTATTTGAAATGTTGCTAAAAGTTCAGGTCCTGCATTGTGATAAAACGTAAACATCTAATATCTCAAGAAGGTACATGAACTTGAAAATCACTGTAGTGTGGGAAAGAAAATACTACTTTGACATGCTTCAGTTCAGTGGGAAATGGATAAAAAGCCTGTGACCCTATTCCACAAACAAAATGTAATTATAAATATGGAGGTATGTTTTTTGGTGGGGGGGTGGGAACATATCTATATTTCAGAGAAGAAAAATCACAATCAATCACAAATCACTGCTATTTCAAGAAGTTGTTTTCTAAGAAGGTTGGTGCAGCTAAGCCAAAAGAGCAAGACTTACGCCCTGAGAGTGCAGGTAGTCCACAGTCCTGGTGATGGTGCAGAGCACAGCGCTGGCCTCACGCTCTGAGAAGCACTTCTGCCGAAGGATGCGGTCCAGCAGCTCCCCTCCCCGCATCAGCTCCATCACCAGGTACACGAATTTCCCATCATCATACACCTGCAACAGTAATACCATAAATACATGTTTTGGACCCATCAACTTGGTAAAGGTTGGTCCTTTAATCACATTGTTGGCTTGCTTGTGTGAGATGATGTGAGAAGAAAATGTCAGCTGATACACTTAAAAATGTGCTTTTTACACTTAACAACAAAAAATAAAACTTTATAAAATGACTTAAATCATCACTTTTTTTTTGTGTCTGTAGCAGCTTGCTGATTTGTCCACTCAGGAATGTAGTTTTCCTGGTCTGCTATCATGCCAGCAGAGCAGGCTCAGCTGTTAAAAGCAGCACCACTCCACACAGCTTCAAATGTCTGCTGGCTCACACCCAAACATTCTTCTCAGTAGTGTTCTCTCTTTCCACTTCCACAGGGTAACATTTGCCATTTCAAATATCAGTATTTCCCTTTGACTCATGATCAGCTACAAAACTGTATTTTACTGTTGGCCAACACTTTCATCTAATGATGTTAAATAGTTTATATTTGCAATTCTGGTGAATATATTGTTGATATCAGCTGCAAGACATTGTTACATTTAGTGGCAACTGGTAAAAGACCTTTAGTCGTTTAAACTGGAAGACAACCATTTTCATGTCATCGTCCTTTATCTGGACTGCAATAATATGCAGTGTTATAGTCATCAATGCTAAATTTTTTTTGAAAGGAATATAAAAACCTTTCTTTGCACACATTTTGAGATAGTCTTAAACACTCAGGAATTAGGTGAGACTTTCCTGAGAGCATGTGATTAGGAGATTCTTATATACTTCTCTAAGGTCTAAACCATAATGTACTGGCCAGTGACACAAGCAGGATTTTGTTCTGCAAACTCTGAATCTGACATGGTGTGGGCAATCTTAGGTGAGACTTCAGGCTGCAGAAGTTGAACATCTCTGACTAAAGCCCATTACTTCAATTGAGCAAAATGAGGGCTATTTTTCATATGAAATGCTGAAGAAAAATACCTTAATGACTTCTCAGGCTGCTGGAGTAGAAGGTAAATAGTCCCTGGCATTAACACATTATCGGGGGAAATCCTCGTGACTCTGTGAGCTCCCCTCCTCCCAGCAAAGCAGATATCACAGGCTGCATGGGAATGGCTGCTGCTTGTGAAAGATCATCCCCCTGTCCAGCAGCATCACTGTGTGTGTTCAGCAGTGCCCCAAAACACTCAGCTAGGGAGATCTCCTTTTAAATAGCACTGCAAACACAAACCCATTTTCCCCTTCTCCAGCACTGTGCCCCTTTGGTTTTATTTAGAGTTTGTTAGACAGTAACAGGAGAATGAATAACCTGACCAGTCTTTCCAAATGCTATCCAGTAATTTGTTAAGTCATGTTTTTCTCCTTGATTTCAATGCGTCTGGTTTTAGCTCTGACCTTCAACTGAGGAATTTTCCAGACGTGGACTAATAAATGAGCCTGACTATAAAGTGAAAATCATCTAATGCTGAAATGCTCAAAGACTACTCACATCTTTAAGAGTAATGATGTTTGGATGCTGTCCATATCGCAAGAGTATCTCAATTTCTTCAGAGGGGTCTCTCTTGCTCTTATCAATTATCTGGAATAAATGAAGCACTGTTTAGTCAAATACCAGTTATCAGCACTAAGCACAAACCAACCAATTCCTACAGTTTAAACAAATTAATATTCAAAATTCTTCTATTAATTATTATTCTAGGAGAGGACAGCTCAAACCATGTGCAAATGCTGACTGTCTGCCAAGGCCAGATGGAGCAATAATTAGTTTAGATTCTGGAGGCGTAGGCCCTCTTTTTGATGCCTACAGTTCTGTTTACCCATAAATAATGGCAGTTCCAAGGAGTGTCATTTAGAAATCAAATAACCTTGAGAGTTTTAAAATAATCATAGTTTTAAAATGACCTCTCAGATGTAAATCGAATTCTTTGATGGAATCATAATATTGGCATATGCTTGTATATATGCTGATAAATTAATAGTCATGTGAATTTGTCAGAAATGAAAACATGTAGACATTTACTGTCAAGGAAGATTTGAATTGAAGCTATTGGTAATCACTTGGCTTTTTGGGCCATGCTGTTGTAGTGAATAAGAGAGTGACCAGAGATTGCATTTGGCCATATAATGAAACCCTTTACCCATTCCTAAAATATGCTTTATAGGTCATTTTTATGTAGTCAGTGTCTTTTGTCTTATCAGAAAATATAGTAAGATATGCAAACTTTTTAGTTTTGTAGCAGCAGGTTTTAGAAAACTATGACACCTGGTGCTTAGAGAGCATCACTGCATGGAAAGCCAGCTATTAGGAGAGCACTGGCTGCTCCTCGATGATTCTGTTACCAGTATTTGGCATGTCAGTCAAAGAGCTTTAGTCATTTGCCCAGCTGAGAGCATTGATTAATGTTCCTCACATTGCAGATTTAAATGATAAATAAGAAACAAAAAATAATCTTAGGGGAAATTTCTGCATTTTGTAATCTCAAATGGCAAAAGACTGATTCTACTCGAAAGTGATTAGGAGTATGGTATTCTGACTCTATTTCTCATTGCTGGAAAATAACTGCAGTACTTCTGAATAACAGGTTTACCAAAGTGGAATGGGTGGCATTTTCAGAAAATTGTAATTCCATTATCACCTTGGATTTCAAGGCTTCCAAACTTAAATGTGGTTAGCTCTCTCCAAGAACTAGGCACAGAGCACAGATTTAAAATTATGGTCTTAGCAGGGAAAAATCAGCTTTTTAAAAACCACTCTTGCTAATGAGAATAAATGCTTGCCTGCTTTTTTATAAAATGCATGCATTTTTAACGGTTTAATTATGGTGATACAAATTCAAGTACATGAGTAGAATCTTATGCATTAGCCATAATAACGCATAACTGAATATAAATCAGGTCTCACAGTCATCATGACTGGCATAAATGTGCAGTGATTATGATGGTCGGTAGTTGTCCATGGCTCAACTATGCATTTGATGCCATATCAGTGATTTGATTCTGAATTAATAGAAGTGTGACAAGTGAAAGTGCAACAGGCTGCTGCTGCAGGCAGATGGTTGTTTTCTATATTGGAATAAATAAAGGAAAACCTCAAGAAGAGGCGAATGAAAAAAAAAAATCTGCTGTTGTTCTCCCAGTTGAGTTGAGACATTTTCAAGAAGGCAACGAAACCCTGATCAACTGACCCCTCGTGAGTACAACCACAGTGACTGAACGTGTCCCACTCCCTCAGTAACTCTAACACAGAGAAAGCTCCTCAGGGCCACTTCCTTGGCTAAATTAATATACCCTGTCAAGTTTCTGGAGTAACTCACATGTGCCCCTGTTAGCATCTGCCTGCCTTATACAAACCAGCAGCACCTACTGTGGCAAGTATTACCTCCAGGGTGAAGTGCCACTATCACTATGCTACTGCAGCAAGCTATATATTCCAGATTCCTGTTCTGTTGCAGCTCCCTGTGAAAGGAAATATCCAGAGCTGTGGAAAATTTTAAGTGACTATTAATAATGCAGGAATACAAATGCATAAATATGGCCTAAAAAAAATCCAAACCAAAAATAGTCTCAGCTATTGACAAAACTAATACCAACGTAATCCGAAGCACTCTGCTACTGATGTAGTAGTAACAGCAGTGGATGACATTTAATGCTTCTAATTCACAATATACTGTGAAAATACAAATTGCAAGACAGTCCCCCTCAACATGCAAGCTTTTTGTTTTAATGTGTGCACAACCTGCAATACACTGATTAAATGGACAAGCTGTCCCCAAACAGCACCACAAATCACTGTCAGCTGTGGAGGGACCTGCCAAATTCCTCTCAGTCCCTGGGAAGTCTGATTGGACAGACCAGAACCATTTTTTTCCTCCATAGCAAGAGACTGTCACCCTGACAGTGCCTGTCTTCAGGGTGCCTGTGACCTACACTTGGCCCATGACTGATAAAAGAGGTGTCTGCTGCAACTTCAGCAGAAATCTCTCTGCAGTTCACACTGGTTGCAGCTTGCACAGTTTCTTTATTTGTGTGTTACAATGGCCACAGCAGTTCATTAAACATGCCCCATAGCTCCGCTGTAGTACCCAGCTCTCCTGATCTTCCTTTTCACAAAGTCATAGAATCATTTAGATTGGAGAAGAGCTCTTGAGACATCAAGTCCAACAATTAACCCAGCATTGCCAAGTCCACCACTTAGTCATGTCCCCAAGTACCATATCTACATGTCTCAAATGCCTCCAGGGATGGTGACTTCACCACTACCCTGAGCAGCCTGTGCAGTGTTTTACAGCCTTTTTAGAGAGTTTTTTGGTGAATTGTTAAATCTACTCAGAATTTCCTGTGGTAAAAAAGAGCATTTGCCACCCTGGTCCCTATTGCCTCTGAGACACCATGTTTTGCATGAATACAGACTCTTCTCTGTTTCTCTCTAGGGACAGCCCATGAACCTTCTGCAGCTCTTTCTGTGCAGGGAATGATGTATTTTCTTTAGGAAACTCATTCTGATTGGAATTCAACTAAAATGTATATATAAACACTCTCAGTTACAGAATTAAGGGAAGATCTCAGCTACTAGTCCTAAAAAGTGGAGTAATATGTAATAATGCTACTTCTTCATGTCTCTCTTTAGATGTGTGGTGAAGAAGACCAACTCAAAAAGCCACCATAATGTATAAGTAACTTAAATGAAAAATGTAACATGAGCTCTACCATACCTTGGCCCAGAAGAGCTATGACACACAAGGGTCTTCTATTGCTCTTCTGAAGAGAATGAAACTGAGCTATAAAGAAAATAGACTTTTTTTCTGTGCACTGGACACCCAGGGATTGTTCAGAAACTTATCTATGTCAAACAGTGTATGAAACAATTCCAGAGTAAAATGGGCTCAGCACAGTCAATAGTGTCCTTTGTTCTGATAGGGGACTTGTTTGTTCTTTGACTATCACATCCTTTGTGTGACTAACTGAAAGAAAAAGGTGCATTTTCTTCCCTCAGTGGGATTTAGTGTAATAACCTCATGATATTTTAGAATGATTCAAGTTCCTTTAAAGGACAATAGTGAACACTTTCTCTATTAAGGAAGAAAGGATTAGGATAGAATATTTTCAAAATCCCAATTAACGCATCTGTCCAGTTTTTACAAGTCTTCTGCATGGAAAAAATCATCCAATTCTCCTTTACTAATGGGTTTTCAATGGCTTTAGCCTTGCCAGAGCAGACTAATGAGTGTACAAGAGAGTATCAATAAACTTCTGTGTGGGTAAAGCCTTGCTGAAATTGGCACAGCAATTAAATAGAGCATATATATTTGCTTGTTGCCTTTTTGTGAAGGTATTTGCATGCTTCCAACTGTGTAGATAAACCTCTCCTTCTGGACCTAGTTATGCCATTAGCAGATGTTGGAGCCTTCAGCTGTTTGATACCACCCACCAGCTGGGACTTACAGCCTTTACAGCCCTGCCAAAGGAACAGTATGTGTGAGCACTCCCTAATCCGCTTCCACTGAACCAGCCCTGCTAATACAAATTGCCTTTTCAAACACTGAAATTAGCCCAAATGACTGTGCACAAGAAGAATGGAGAGTGGCTGTGCTTCTCACGTGGAGCTCTCCATCACTACAGTTGTGAAATTGGAAAAAGGCAAGAGGTAGGAGGACAGAGCTTAACTGCTTTGCTGTCTGGAAAATGAACAGCCTCAAAGAAAAGGTGAGAGAGAAGCAAGAGAGTGAGAAAACGGACAGAAAAGAAACATGAGATGCACTGATGGGAAGAGCAGTGATACAAACCTGAGGAGAAAGAATGGGGCTCTGGCCAGGCTAAGCAGGAGCTAGCAGCAAGGAAACTGCTCTTGGGTTTTTCTGTACTGGGGAGAAAGGACTTTCTGCATCTTTAATGTCCAAACAAGACTATTAAAACTTTTGCTTGGCTGTGACTTGATTTTTCTCTTTAAGTGAAACAGGACTCAAAAGCTGTCTGATCATGTCAGTTGAAATGAGTGATGGCAGCCACCTCCCTCCCGGGAGAAGCTGAACTGTCATACCCTTAACACCATGGTGAGTGCCATGACCATGGACTGCAGAAAATTCTCCATTTTGTTTTATAGCTTTATCGCACAACAAAACCCACAAACATGGGGAAGTGCTGAAGGTACATCCTGCAGCATGGGAATTGACAAAAAGTTGGTTGAGGAGCTTTGACTTAGGAGTTTTGGTGGGTCATACTGCAGAGGCATACGGCATAGCTCTTTTGGCCCCCAGTCTCAAATGGGATCAGCCTCTGCCTTGCCTTCAACTGCTCCAAGTGACCCTTCCTGGCAGCTGAAACTGAGATACCAGAGTGTGAGCTGGGGCTGCTGAGCTACTGGTACAGTCCCAGTCTGCTGCTCCAGCTGCAGGAACACAAAGTCCAGCAGAAAGTATGGCAGACACCTGGCCATTGTCACACCTTGTACAGCCACAGCTGAGGCTGCTGTGTTTAGGCAGTGGGATGATGTAAAGCTCCTTTTGACCAGCACTATGAAACTCTGAATGGTATTGGGAAAAAAGCATGAGGAGGAAGAGAGTTTCATAGAGAGCTTTTTAAAGCTGCCTTCTTTTCTATTATATACAGTTTTTTCTATAGTCTGTTTGGGGAGTAAGCATGGGTTAATATTCTTTAAGAACAGATTCATTACATAGTGTGATGTGATAGCTCCTGTAAAAATCCTTTCCTTTTCTGGGAAAGGACGGATGAGCAAAGAGAGAATTCATTTTGTGTCCCTTTGCACATTATATCTACACTGTGATGTATTTGAAAATCCAGGGCACTACTAGTAGAACTGTAGGTGGGATTTGCTTCTCTTCTGAAAAAAGGAGGTGTGACAGCACACAGAGATTTTAACCTGACAGTTTCATCTACAATACTAATTCCAATGAAAGCGTCAGTTCTGCACTGGAAAATGTACAGGTTTCCATTTCAGTAATATTTCCTTCTAAAAATAAGCTCTATTCATTCCAAGCATCTGTTTTAATTTGGTTTCTTTTTTGATGTCAAATAACTCAAGCTGGATGAAAATCATTGCAGAAAGGCTAATATTATTTAAAAGAACATGGTATAATTTTACATTTAAGATGTCTCCAAGGAGAACTTTTCCAAGCCTAATAGTTTCTGAGGGACTATTTGCTGTGCTATTAGTTTTGATTAGCTCCAGAAATTCATTCCCTCCATCCACACTTAAATCTTTCAGGAAAATAGTGAAATGCCTATTAGAAGAAACAGGCCTAATTAGCAATAGTTTTCTGAAATAAGGACTGCCCATTTGATCAAGCTGTGCAGGTGAGACATTAAACATTTCTGCACACAGAGCATGCCTACTTGCCAGCACTGTTTGCTGATTTAGCATTCCTAGGCTGTCAGCTGGAACTGTTAATTAACTGTTCTTGTTAATTAGCACTTATATGGTAGCACACATTTTCTAAGCAGAGCGGAAACATTAACAAATTCATTTCAATAGCACCCATGAAACAGAAAAGCTCGTTTTAGGGAGGAGTCTTCAGTTTTGGAAGCAGAATAGTCTGGTGGGAAAGGCTCTGCACACATCCTTGGATCAGACTGATGAGTTTTCAGTCCATAAAAGAACTGCAATGCTGCTCTCACCTTCTTTTATAGAAAGCTTCAGGGATGGAAACCAGTGTATCATATTCAGAATTTACAAAAGGGGAAAATTATTACATCAGTATGGAAGACAAATACAAGAAACATGTTTGAATGGCCCCGAAAGAGAAACAGAGGTGCAAAGGTCCAAATTCTGTCCAAAATACTTTAGGTATTTGGCAAGCAAGTTAGTGAAGAGAAACATGATATTATTAAGCTGTAGAAAAACTGCTGCCTGATCCTAGGTCTCAGAAAAGATCTAGTTAGCAGAGAGAAATACCATATTCTCACATTCTTCAAAGGTTCAGTCATGCCAAGGAAAGAGACACTGAGCTTTGTGATGAAACAGGAAGGAGGCTGCAGGAATTCTTAAACCAGAGATGTACAACCATAAAACATTTAAGATTTGCTTCAAGCTGAGATTAAGAGGTGGCCTGCACACATATCTGTATTTCTACATGCCCTCTCTGATTACTTTGTTAAGAATTTAAGCAATGCTTCGACCTCATTTACACCAAAAGTCAGCAATGGCTCTTGCTGCTAGAAACAAGCTGTCTACTTTTAGAAATTCTAAAGCCATTCCAGCCTCTCTGTCCTGCCTTCTCCCACATCCTTCCAACAGAGTCTCCTTGGAGAACTGTCTTATTTCTATGGGGAGACTATCTGGCAGAAAGCATAGAATCATAGAATATGCTGAGATGGAAAGGATCCATCAGGATCATCAAGTTCAACTCCTATCTGAACACACACAAATTGAAACAGTAGAAAAGTGAGACCCATTGAAGCTCTGCAGATATTTCAGAAAACCCAAATCTTAAAAAATGAGGACACCATCTAAAATATGCTATGTTGCCTCCTGTTAAGGTGAGTGTACAGAACAACCCTGGTCTAGCGTGGAAGTCAGGCCCTTTGATAAAAGTTTTCGAAATGGGAAAACTGAGAAAGCCTTCAAAAATACTCTCACAGATCAAATCCTCATAGACAACAATAATCTATCATCCTTTGCTGCTTCTTCCATTTTTACTGTAAATCATTTTCTCTTTCCATCACATCTAGAGGATACCATCCAGGCTGTTTGTAATCACTCTTAGTATGGCAAATAGCCCTTATTAGGGTTATTAATGCTGGTTTCTTTGTAGAGCATTCTAGAAAATAGCTTTCCCTAGGCCAGTTCAAAGAAGGACAAAGATTTGTGCTTAAATCTGCTCTAAATCTGTATCTCCTACATGGCACCCTACAGGCTACAGTATTTGGTGCCCCACTGCCAAGAAGCTTGACACTCAGACACTCAAAACCATCTTTTACTTAAGTGTCTGGGCCACATTATTTCCCAATGCCCAGCTTTATTAACCAATTTCATGGGAGAAGCTTGTAAGTTCTCTGTAGTTTATCAAGGTAAGAAGGGGTCTTGTACCTCTGACCCTGCATTTTGTAAGGCTGCATTTCCACTAATATGACAAATCCAACTGTTTGGTATGTGAAGGGGAAGACGTCTCGGTCATCTCCTTGAAGAGTCTGCTTTACTAACTGCTCTCACAATCAGACTTTTTTCCCCTGAAACTCCCTTTTTTAGATTCAAGACATTCTGTCTTCCCTTGCCCTCTTTAGCAGCCAAATGGTTGTCATTCATCATTTATATCACCTTAGAGATATTTATAGATTTTGATTGCATCCCACTGAGCTCTTGTCTGTCTTACATCACACATATTTGTAGCTCTCTTGATAGAGCTTGCCTTGTAATTCTTACATATTTTCTGCTATAGAATTTCTCTAATTGCTTACATTCTATCTTAAACCATGGATATCAAAAGAGGGCGTGATCCCTCAGGGTTTAGTATTCCTACTCAGGTACTGCAAGAAAACCTCAATTACATGCAAGCATGTTAGTAAGGTAGAAATTTATAGGTCTGCAGATGAATTTTATTAATAGAACTGGAACTACACCAGCAAGTGTCTGATGCTGCTATTCAAATATTTGTATTTCCATCCTATGAATTATTTGAGAACAATGAGCAGCTACATTACATATTCAGGGAAGGAAAGCAAATAGGAATGAAAAATTTTGGGACGACTGCACTCAGAGACACTTTCTCAATAAAATATTAGAAAGTATCTTTCAGAATTATTAGTTTGATCTTGCAGAGATATGGACTTCATAGATAATTTGATAAGCCATCTTGGGGAAGTGCAAGGACAGTTAGAGGCCTCAGGAAGTACAGCCAGCACTCTTACTTCCCTTCACTGTAAAACAGGTTTTACAATGAGGTCCTTTTACATGACATTATATTCTTGCTGATGCCATTTTTTGCCCAAGTGTGAGAAGTGATAGAGTCCTCTGTTACCCATACAAACCTGACTGTGACAGCCACCCAGCAAAGTCAAGGGGAGTTTGCATTACTAGAGACTGAATGGGAACTGGGACAGGACTTCAGTATCTGATCCATGCCCATTCAGCCCATCCTCTCCCTTTCAGAGTCCGGATAGTGCTCTGCTCCAGCAGCAGGCAGCTTCTGCTAAATTTCAAAGCTAAATTTAAAGGGGACACACCAGTGGCTCTGACCTGGAGACTGCTGCACATACTCTGGGGCCTGTCCCCTGCACCACGTTCTGGTGCAGACAGAGGGGTAAGGTTGGACAAGCAGTGGATGAGTACCTGCTGGTTTGACAAACTGGCAGACTCAGGGCCAAGAAATCTGAGGTCATCCAGCAAACTTTCCACTGACCTGCCTATTTAAATACTGGTATATTTATCCTTTTTCCACCAGACACTAAGTATGTCCCAAACAGACAAAAATAGATACAAAGCTTTCCCTGAAATTTTCACTGTCTGTTTCACTTTAGTGACTTTCTATGGGTAAAGAGAGATAATTTTAAGCAAATCTCTCTAGATCTACAGACACCTTAAATTTCACGGAGATTTAAGGATGTTTGGTCTGATTTTTCCTTCTTTTTTTTTTTTTCTTATTTTACTAAGTAAGATTCCTATTTTCTTTACTGCATCCAGCACTTAACTCCTGAACTAACCATATTACAGGCTAAGGAGAAAATGCAGAGTGACTAAATACTACTGTTTCACCTCCTGCCTTCAGATTAGTGTGCAATTTTATCTACTTACACCAACCACCTTAAAACAAACCAAGACTGTGAACATCAGTGGAGGGGGAAAATGAAGTTTAAGGAAATGATGAAAAAACTCTGGAATTTAAATGGGTTTATATCAGTGTTATTAGCAAATAGACATATAAAACCAATCAGATTAGAGTGCTAACACTAGCTCTCGTGAGTTACTGATTTCTATTTATTGACTGCACGTTGATATCACTTCTCTGCTGGTATCAAATTTTTGCAGCTAATTAAAATGCACCTTCTCTCCAGTCTGCACACGCCAAAACATGCTAGATAGATGTGCTGTCAGTGCTTTGCAATTCCCAGAATTATACACGAGCTGTAGGATTCCCTTGGACTGTAGCTCAAACTGACTTGAATCCCAGTGGCAGACATAGGCTGCAAACTTTGGCTTTGCTCACAACTCTGGAACATCTGGAGCCAAACAGTTGGTTAGTACATTACAGAGATAGGAAAAAGTCTTGAGATTCACATGTGTTTCAAGATCCAAATTCCACTGTAATTCTGGAATCTGCAAAATTGGACTTTCCAGTTGGGACTATCTCTATTGTATTTTTCTTCTTCAAAGGAGGGAAAAATTGATATCTTGTATTTAGGATATACAACGTAGTTGTTTGCCTTGTTTCTAACAGCATGGAGGGATTAAAAACCCACAAGACTCCAGTTGGATATTCTTCTGACCTGGAGAAGAAGGCAGTTGACATCAAGGTGTTGCATCTAGCATCTAAGCCACCCACCTCTGCAATGTCTGGGGCAGTACTGCGGTAGAACTGGCCCAGCAGCAGAAATTTCTACTTGGCTAGAATATTTATTCACCAGTAGTCTCTCCTGGGGGTCAGGAGTAAATCTAAATAGAGAAACCTTTAGAAACAGGGAGAAGAAATCAAGTCCTTTCCTAATTTACTCAATCTGGCGTCAGTAAGAAGCACATCCAAAAATCCAGCTTGAAAGCTTCACTAGCACTCCAAGCTTGAAAGGCATGTGATAGTTAAAAAAAAAAAAAGAAAAACATTTGGAATGTGCTAATTGCATCACATCTTTGGAAGGTTTTGAAAAATCTGATTCACCAAGAACTCTGAACTCCAAACAAGAGCTCTTAATTTGTTTAGGCTTCCATTGCAAACTTTCTTCCACCCAGAGATAACCCTCCCATCTCCTCTAGCATCATTATTTTACTTAATTAACTTATTTTCTTATAGATACTGTTGTGACTTAATACTTTGATCTAATTTTCCTTTGTTTCTGACCTCACTATTACACTTATACCCATGTGAAGTTTGTAACTATGACTGACAATGCCAGTTCTCTTTGCTACTTAAAATCATTAGGCCAAGATGATCAATATTTCAGCAGAAGAATCTGACACGCAGTGCAGGTCCATCAGAGGAGAAACACTTCTTTCCCCCATCTCTCTTCTTTCTACCAGAGTCTTATGAAGCATCCAACTCAGAATCTTCTGTGATTCAGAATGAACAAGTCCTTACTTTTACTTTTTTTTCACTTGGGAATGAGATGGAAGGAAAGTTAAGAGTAAAATTTTAAAAGCTCCTCAGAGTATGTATGTGCAGTAGAATGTGCTACTCATGGATTTATAAACCAACATCTACCTGCACTGACCTAGATAGGTGGTTACTAGTTTTCAGGGTAGACTCAATTTGCAGGAAATCTGACTGTCTGCAGGGTTTTCTCTTGCACGGTAGTGAAATGCTCTCAGAAGTGGAGATATGTCTGAATTCTGAAATATTGCACTTAGGAGCCCGAGGGCATGTCGAAAATAACTTTAGAGTTTATTATTAGCATTTCATTTTTACAGATGACATGGAAGAAGAGGGAATAGGTTGCAAGAAAATTCTCTTCTTCAGCAGGCTCCGTGACTGGATTTACAGAGGCAACGCAGCTGCCTACAGGTACAGAGAGGTGTCTGGGGGAAATTCCAAAAGCACCTCAGTGAGCAACGTGCCTCATCTCAATGAGCTTGGAAAAAAGTGAAATTCCAGATCTGTTCAAGTGCTTTTTCAACACCAGCAAAGAACTCTCTGCATTGCTAGACATCTAATTACCTCTACAAGATGCCCCCCAATTAGTAGCAGATGGCCAGCAAAAGGAAAAGGGATGAAGTGTTTTGCATTTTAATGAATGTATTCTGCTTCTGGGCTAGGAAAGGTTTTGCTTTTCTGGCTGAAGCTCTGACTCAAATTACTCTGGCCAGGTAATCTCCTGTCTCAGTAAGGCACCACACAACAATAGTAAACAAGGTGAGTGGCAGGCTCCTTGGAAGGATTATTTATTTGCACAGTGACATGGTGTGTGCCTTCCTGCAGTGATGCCACCACATAATTTCCTTAACTCCCTCCCTATCAGCAGCCTCTCCTGCAGGAGCCAGGATGATGTTCTCTGACATGTTGGCAGTTCCTCTGGAAGAGGGAGCTTTTAATGAGGTGGTGCAAGGCAAATGGGGCTGCTGCCTATCACACAAACTACCACTGCAGATACTTTTTCCTGTGAATGTTATGTACAAGAGAACACTGAGAAAATTACACTTACTATCAGAAATGAAAAGAGCCTAATTACAGTGATTTTTGTAGAGAGAGTTAAAGGATGCATGTCAAAAGGGACTGATATATAATTATGATAATATCAGTTGCAACTCCTGTGCTATCTAATTACTGGAAATGGGTAGCATTGTGCAATTTTTTTGAAAGCGAGCTACTCTGACAACAAAATGATATAATCTTATTACTAAATTACAATAAAATTGAAAGAAAAGTAAAATTAATATATTGGTAGGAGTAATAATCAGAGGCAGCACTAAATGTGCTGGAAAGACAGAACAAATAGAAACCCACCGTCTCCAACCCCAGATCTGTGCTACACATTTGACTCACACTGTGTCAGAAACTGAGATGCTGCACATGTTGCCTACACTGGCAGTCAAAATCAAGACATATTTGCATGACAAGAAAGGAGCTCTGAGAAGTGGAGGAAGAAAGGAGTAAAAAGAGGAAATATTAAAAAAATTGGAAAACATAAACCCAGCAATCACAGTGCAGAACTCTTCTGGAGCTTTGAGTGTCTCCATGCCTTGGCTTTCTTCTGGATCCTCTGAGGTACCCCAAAAACTCAGCTGCTGAACCTGTTGGACCCTGTCAGATTTGGGAACTCAGATATCTTCCAGGGATGAGGGTTTTCTATTTTGGTTTCACACGGTCTGTTTTACACTGATAAATCTGTCCACAATACTTTATATAAATGAAATATTAAAATTATTATTTAAATTTAGTGTACATTTTGTTCATCATGGATGTATTTAAATTATACAGAATCCACACCTACTATAACATCATGCCATCTGTTGACAATTTATCTGGGCACTGAAAAGCTCTAATTTTTTCATTAATTAGAAATGACAATAGTAGCACCTTCATATGCAAGCCCACAGATCTGCTGGTAAGTCCATGCTCCTGATTATGGTGTAGCCTAGAAAAGTCAACCATTGTTTGAACAGTGATACCAACAGACTGCAGGTTAATAGTGGTTTTCAGATTTTTGTGGCCATCATGAGGAAACATAAAAAGTTTCATGGATTTTCACAGATACTGCACTGCCATCAGTCTAGCAGTGGAAAATAAGACTGAATAAAATGTTTGATATTATTCTATTGACTGTCTGGAGTTCATTTATCTCATGAACTGCAGTTTGGATCACTTCCTTAAGCTCTCATCATCTCATTTAATAGCAAAGACATAAAATAATTTATTAGCAAAATTTACATCTCTTTTCTAAAATTTTAAAATAACAAAAGTAGCGTGGCAGTTGGCTGGATACCCTCATTTACTGCAAGTTTGGTAAATACACTTCTCTGTACTGCAATCTGTTCCCATGAGATGCTACAGAGTGAAAGGATCTGGCCTAACTTCCCTTGTCTTTTCAAATTTCTCGTTATAATCTAATCTTGTCCCTTTTTGGTACAAGAGCAAAGTCATGAAATAATTTTCTAACACATTGAGTGTTAGAACTCATGTTCCTCATGCTACACTTTTCCTTTAAAAAAAGTGCACCTTTGAAACTCTTCCTCTGAGCTGTAATTTCACAACCACATACCCTGGTCTGTACTGCCCCCTGAAATGGCTCAATGCTGTTTATTCAACAGCACTGAAGAGAGATGAGGACAGCTCTCTGAGCAAGGCCTTCCAAAGCAGTTCTACTGGAATTCTTCCCTCATCTTAGCAGCTCCCCAGCCTCTGTGACTGAGGTGATTCTGTTTCATCAAGTGTTGTTTGAGCAAGTCTGAAGTTCACTGGCTTGTCTTCAATGCCCAAGTAAATCAATATTTTAAATCTCTGCTGAAGATTGACTTTTACTCATTTTGATAGCAATGGTTTTAAATGTGAAGAAGATAAATAAGAGTTTTTTTATGTGATCATAGTTTTCACTGAAAAATCTGTCTAATTACAGCAAGGAAATCAGATCCAAACAACTTGAGAAAGAAGAATAAATCATATTTCTACTTCGCAATAATTTTATATGCAATTTAAAAAAATTATGATGATTCAGTGTGGGATGTGTTAAAAATCTTATTCAGTTTGCAAGGAGCATGGCTGAAGTGATTAACAGGACTTCCAAGGAATAAAGCAAAGGTTTTTTTTACTGAGGAATTCAATGTGGTGAAGTGTGAAAAAAATAAAAGACTTAAAATGAAACCTTCCATCTTACAAAACAGAAAAAAATCTTAAGCAAAACCCAGCAACAAGAAATAAACCAACAAAAAATCCAGTGACCCCACTGCTTCCCAGACTGGCAGAGCAGTCTCAGCTGCATTTCTGGCATTTACCAGGGGCTTTCTTACCTTCACTGCAAACTCCGTTTCTGTAGCTTTATGAACACATCTCTTGCACACTGAGTAGGAGCCAATTCCTATGTCCTCCTTGATCTCATATCCATCAGTAAAATGAATGTTGTTCCCATGTAACTGCTACAGGGAAAGACAAAAGAAACAAGGTAATCAGGACATGGATATGTAAAAACAAGGATTAGCCTCCTCTTGAAGGAGGTGCTTGATCTTCTCACCTTCACAGAGCTCTCTTATCCTTAGCAGCTTTTCTAAATCCAGTTAAAAAATTCTGAAGCTCTTTATTTAAACAAGTAAGTTTGACTCTTCTCTTTTAACCTTTTTCCAGTCTGGAAGATGGAATTGTCCATGTGCAAAACCACTGTGATTTTCTAAACTATTTTTGGAATGCAGAAAATCACCATCTATTACAAATTCATAGGAAACTGTGGGCCCAAATCACCTGACAAACCCACATATCTTGACAATGTAAACTGATTTCTAATTACTGAGGGGCAGATAACTTATAAAATACTAATAGTTTAATAATGTTCAATCTGGGGAGTGCCTCCAGATCACTGGAGGTCTTGTCTAGAATATGATTAGCTACGGTTTCTGTGTGAGAGAGGAGTTCATATTTTAAGCCATTAATTAATATGCTCTTTGGAAAATGTCTGGGCAGATAGACTGGTGAACCCCAAATCTGAGACTTGGCTGCAAATTCCATCCCAGGACTCAAGAAATGACAAGCACCCCTAAAAAATACTCCAGAATCCCCTGTCTAAAAATGTAACCTTGCTTGCAAAGTCCAAACAGAACCTGCTAAATTTTAAGACGTGCATATGTCAATATTCAGTATGTTTTTACAAACTAAATCACAGGAATATAAATAATGTTTCTGGAATGTAATTGCTTTGGTAACATTTCACTTACTGTGGCATAAGGGCATCTTTAAGAGTATGACATATTCCACTGTAAATAATTAAAATAGAGATGAAAACCTATGAAAATCACAGGCAGGGTCTCCCCTCTTGAGACACGTACTCCTGTGGCTGTGGGTAGGAGAGGGAGTTTTTTCCTAGTGAGAAAATTGGCTGCATCTTTAAGCAGCCCAGTTCTGTCTCCCTGTTCACTTCTCCTCTGATGTATTGGACCTTTTGTAGCCATTTATTTCTGGTTTCAAGTACAAATGGATAGATTTTTTTAGGGGAATGGCAACAAAGAACCAAGTATCTGGCATGTTTCCCCATCAAGCACTCTGGTTTAGGTGAGTACACCAGGTTTTTGTGCAACAGCAACAGCAATACAGTGGCCTCTTATACCCAGGAGCTTGGGCTCTGTGCCTCTGGGAGCAATAGTTCACCAAACCCCTTTGCCAGCACAGACTGGATCATATAATCCAAGACAAAACTGTTGAGAGTGATATGCGTTCATTGAAAAAACAATACTTCACTACCCACCCTGGATGCACAACTGGAATCCTGTTTCAGGTATTAAAAAAGTACCTTTCATTTTGGTTGTGACAAAGTGCAGTTCCTGTTTCCTTTGCAAAGGTGGTGAGCAGAGTTTTATACATAAAAGTCTCCACAAAAAATTCTCATTTCTCAACACCTACGTGCTGCCTGTAAAACACCTCCTTCCTACACTAGGTAGCTGTGAAATACCAGTGAGAACAGTTTAAATACTTTGCACATATGTATCTGTACATCAGATTGAAATGTAAGCAGCATCAGTACCTGCACAATTGGGTGAACAGTGATTTTGTGCACATCTTGCTGTGCAGGCTCCTGCACCAAGTTAGAGGCAACAAAGCTGAACCCTCTGAAAAGATGATGAGCATTGGCACTTGGAGGAACACCTGGGGAATCTGTTGGAGAAGGAAGAAAATTACCTCATGAGCAGCACAAAAGAACAGAAAGGAATACAGGGCACCACAACAGACAAAGTCACCCCCGCCAGTCAATTGCAGATCTGAAAAACTGGTAGACACAGGGGAATACATCTCTATATCGAGGCTTTGGTGTGCCTTCTCCATTCCTTTCCTCTGGATCTAAACAGTGCAAGGGTATTGTTTGCAAGGATGTCTCCACTTGGACACAGGTTTTTCTCCCAGGGCATGTTCATTCTTAGGCAAAGTACTGCCTGTGCCAAGAGTGCACAGAGGGAGAGAAGGCACTGGGCAGAGAGGCTCGGTGAGACATAAGAGACTCAGGGCAGGGCACCCTGCAGGGCTTAGCAAGGCTCTCCAGGGAGTGGAAGAAAGCCACAGGCTGCTCTCTCTGTCCTTTGCAGCACAACTTGACCACAAAAATTACAAAGACTGAAGTGGCAGGTTGTGTGGGTCAGAACAGAGGGACCATATAGAGAATATATGAAATCAATGTAAAAACACAACACTCCAGTAGTGGTGGTTTGTGGTCTTATAGGAATCTTCTGGAGCAGTTTTAGGAGCTGGGACCTACTCCAGGGAAGACAGTGGTTGACTTGTCCTCAGATGAAAAAAAATCCAACTAGGATTATTTTTACTAACCTTCATGGAGATTTTCTCCCATTCCTTCCCCTGACATGGCAAAAGGAGGGAAGGCATGGCTAAAGTTAAAAAAAAAAACCCCTGAATTATTCTACCTTTGGAATGAAATAAGCAGAGAGCAGTTCTTTGAATCTGCACCACTGCTAAGTGAGAGAAGCAGCATGACAAAGCAAGCAGAGCTGTGCTTCACTTAAAATTCTGAAAATAAAAGCTTTTAGAGATCTTTCTTCCCAGTGTATAGTTTATCCCAGGTATTTTCCTTAGCAAGAAGAATCACTTTGTAAACCATTCCTTGGCAACTGGCTGGGCATTATAAATCCTATATTACTAAAATTTGCTAACTTTTTATTCAGTTGGGGGGGCTTGTGGTTTTTTTCTTCTTCTTCTCTCTTCACATTTTCTCCAATGCACCATTTGATTTACCATGACAAAGTTACAGAGGTAAACTTTCTTTAGAAAGTTGTTTCCTTGTAGTAAAGTGTTACCAAAAGGAAATAAATCCCCATTGAGTTTTATATATGACTCACCTGCTTGAGGCCCTGAAAATAGGTAGGAATGTATAAATCCCTGTATAAATCTACTGGTCAAATGAATAGAGGAACTGAAGTCAGAATTTGATAAAACCAATATGTATCTGCTTGGGAACAAACAGAACTGAGACTGCAGCTAATTCTATTCCTCATCACAAAGCAGCCTCAGCTTTGGCAGGAGTCAGAGTCATGAGCCAGTGCATTTGCACAGCAAGTAGAGTTCAGATGGAGAAGATTGTCTTTGGTAAAATGACGTGGGCTTTCTGTTTATCTCAGTGTTTCTGATGATGGGCACTCTCCTGGCAAATGCACAGATGAATCACACCAGACCTCTCGCGTCACTGGGTACTTCCTACCGTGGCATACTTGTAACAGTGATTTGTACACGAGGGATTAATTAAGAGGAAAGAATGTCTGTTTAAAAAAAAGGAATGACATTCACATCTGAACATTTCTGAACTTCAGAAAAGCTGTGATACAGCTCTAAAACTAAAATGGTAGGTCAGCTCTATTTAAAAATAACTGTTCCTTCATAATTCACTACCAATTGCTACAGCAAATGCTGCAGAACTATTGATGATTTGGTGTTCACTATTAAATATTCATCACCAACAACTGATTTGCCCATTAACACATTTCTGCTAAGTGCAAAATTATGCATAAATCATGTTAATTAACTGACAGCTCAGAAACCTAAATAATTTTTCTAGGCCTTATAAATCAGAATAATTTCATATATCTGAAATCCACTTACAAACAACAACCTTGTGTAGCAGTCCTCTTTCTTTCTGTGGAAAGTAATAATATTTTGTTCCACTAGAGCATCTAAGTTCTAGGGTTTTCAAAGGCTTCCTAACACTTAGGTTATTTCCTTCATCATGTTTCACTGGGGTTAGCAAACATCTTATTCACAAAGGAGGATATTTAGATACTTCAGGTGAATTCTACCTACTTTTTTCTCAGCAGTAAAGCCAGTCTAAAACATCCCTGCTGGTTACAGCCTGCTGTCCCATCAATTCCAACAGTACAAACATTTGTGGACTGAAATCTAAGCTGGGTCACAAGAATGATCTTGGTTTGATACTTGTTCAAATCACTATTTCTAACCTAGATTGCTTCAGCTTCAGCTCCCTGTAAAGAGCTGAGTCACCACAAATGAGATGTGGGTCCACAGTGGTGAATTTAGGAAGCAAATGGCCGGAAAAAACAACTCCAACTTGGACAAATCTCTGAGAAAAAGTGATGTGAAACTATACCACATAAATGATCGGTCAGTGTCAGAAACCACATCTTTGGCACACTCAGATCTGAGGTTAAGAATCCACAGAATGCTGTTTCAACCTCCAGGGTAAAGGAAGTTTCTGAGGTACAGCAAATCGCTGGACTGACAGGACTTACTGGATCCAAAACTTTGACATAAACCTGCTTTCAGACAGAACTCATTCATAAAGACAGTGTAAAATTACTGTATGTTTCTGTATCCTCTCCTTGGTAGTGTCTTTCTGACAGCTTCATTAAAACACAACTGCATGATTTAAAGCAGGAATTATTACAGTGCTTTCTAACTGAGGATGTTGTCAGCAACAGAGTTAGTTTGGGTCCCCCAGTTTTCTGGGGTCTATGACATGATAGAAAATCCACAAAATGAAAAAGGTTATTGTTCTATTCCATCAGCAATGTGAGCCATTAACATTTGTCATACTCTCCCACATTCTCGCTGACCCAAGGAGTCAACAGACAGGGGCTGCAAAATATTCTGCCAGTCTGCAAGGGCTTTTCCATCATTCTGGAAGTGTAAATGGATTCACACTGCCAATTGTACCTCTTTTGAAATGACATTGATTCTCAGGCCACTATCCATGTTAGCCCAAAGCAGAATTGAAGCAGGCCACCTCTCCACCCCAGCCACCGCCCCAAAACAAACCTTCCAATTCAGTCTCTTGTACAAAATAACAAATTTAATCAGGCAACAGTAGTAACATGTAGAGTGTAAAATATAGTCCCAGGCATCAGCACAAGCAATGAAGTGTGAACTTCCAATGCAATTCAAACTGTTAATGCTTTGCGCAACAGGGAAACTTCCCATGGCAGCACCAGACTGCACATCCCTCAAGACCAGACTAACTTGCAGTCTCCAGTATTTCAGAGAAATTAGCTCCTCCAAAATCTAAATTAAAGCCAAAATAAGATGTGTGAAATGCCTGGTAACCAAAGATCATGTTTCTATGCAGTGGAATAGGAATATCAGAACATGACCAATATTTACTGGAGACAGGTGGATGTTCCAGTTGAAAAAACAAGAATGCAATATCTTTATAGTTTGTAAAAGTCAGCACATTGTTAGAAAAAAAAGAGAAAAAGAAAAAGGAAGTGACTGAGAAAAGATTTGGAATAGATACCATTATTTCAAATCCCATGAAAGGAGATTTGAGTTAGGCTTTGCATAGAAGTTTGGGCTAGTTTTAAGAAAAAATGGTGTCGGTCATGATAAGCCTGAACAAAATCTGCAGGAAATCTCATCTCTGATTCGCATGTAATAATGTAAGTGTTTTCATAATGAAAGCTCAGATCTTTCCCTCTCACTCCAACAGTTCTGGGGCTATTTGAGGATTGAGACCTTACACTTGATTATTACCACAATCCTATGTGACATTTACAGTGCTTACCACCTTCAAAATGTTTTACAAACAACAACTAATTCAATTCTCACACTTTAGAAAGTATAAATAGGTACTTCTTTACACGGGTACATCACAGGCAGAAATGTAATGTAACTTACTCATGTCTAGCAGAAGACAACATTATTAGTAGGATTACGACTCTGACATTATTGATATTCTTGCTTTCCATTTAAAAGTGTTGAAAGATTGAGTTTTGTAAAACAGTCACCTTCATATATATATAGCATACAAAGCGTGGTATTTCTGTTAGGAAGTAGAAGTTACAGGAACAATGTTCTCTATGCAACCATTTTCTAAATATTGTGGGCCAAATTTCCTGTTGGCATAACTCTTCTGACCTGAGAACTTGATGATTCTTCATTGCTTTTAACCACACAATGGGATGTCATAATTAAATAAAACATCTCTGCAATATATAATTATATACTAACTTGCAGAGATAGAAAGTTCTTTGAAGCCGCGGTAATTTAAAATAGTTAAATTCAGCAGTGTAAGCAGTGATGAGTAATAAAATAGCAAAACAATAGTTATTTTTCCTTTTAAAAATGTGAAATCTGTTTTTCCTGAAGTTAATGTGAAGCTGGTGAAATATTTATGAGCTTCTTTTGCTGGAAAAGAAAAAGCAGTCTTTGATTCCTGCTGGATATAGCAAAACCCTGTAACACCACAAGTGATCAGACTTTTAGACCTTGTTGCAATAGGGAGGGGAAAGGAAGAATGAATTTACCAGCTGAAAAGATCTATTACCCCCGTGCCACCTTACCAACCTGTGGGGGTCCGAGATGTGAACTCTGGATCAAAGTGAAAGGTGTCTTCTGGCCGCCCCACTGCGGGCTTGAAAGGTGGCTTGATTTCTTTTCTGTACAGTTTCTACAAGGAGAAGAACAGATCACAATCAACATCAATGTGCACACCCTCAGCATCTGGAGATTGACTCCCCTGCTTTCTTTAGGGTGTCCTCTCTCAGCTCCATGCTGTCCTTGCTGGACTGTTAGAAAAGGATGATGTAGCCATGGTTCTGGCTCCTGCTTGTGTCCTGCTTGTGTCCTGGATGGTCCCTGCACATTTTAGCGACTGGAATCCTGAATATAAACACCTGGCAAAAATTTAGCCCATAGACCAGATCAGTATTCCAGCTGGGGCATCTGGAAATGCACTGGTCTAAGGCCAGGACTGGAATGTGCAGTGGTAAGACCAGGCAACAGGGTGACTTCAGCAGCACAGCAATGGCAATCAGCACAAAGAACTACTAGGAAGCCATGGCTGCTTTAGCATTTATTATTTTCCAAAAAACAACAATGTGTTTGACATGCTGCCAGAGTGAGCTGAGCAACAGGCTTGGTGCCTGGTCCTTACAACCTAAACAAGAGACTTGTTCTTTTAGCATATCTGGTAAAAGGGAGGGGGGTTCACAGCTGATGATTACATGAAATTCCCATCAAAAAATGCTTGGGAGAAAACACTGTGGATGGGTGGGCAATCACACTGAAGTGCTATATGTCCTTGAACTGAGGAGCAAAAAACATAAGGAAGAGAGAAAGGTATACAATATGTAAGCACTGCTAGGTGTGCGAGTTTTGGCTGGTGACTGAGGGGTCATGTAGGGCATCACCTAAGAAACAAGCACCATAAGTTCATCCTAATACATCCTGCCTCTATTAGGAGGGACTTCATGGCCTTTTTACTCATTCTCATAAACCTTTAAGAAATTGCTACACCATGCTCCATTGCAAGCATCCACACACACAGACACACACACTGAGGTGCAGGATGTCTGGACCTGATCCAAAGCCTCCAGAGGTTAATGGAAAGAGCCCTATTGATTTCAGCCACCTTTGCATTAACTCTGCCTGAGATGGCCAAAACCAAACATGCAGCATGGGGAGCAGAGCTCCAGTTTGACTCCCTGCCCCACATTGCAGTCTCTAGACTACATTTCCTTTCTAGAAATGCTCTTGTTCTCAGGTTTCAAAGGGCTGAACTAGTTGCCACAAACAGTTCCCCATAATTAACGTCTGAGCATAAATGTAACATTTAATCCAAACTTGCAAGTCATGATAAGAACTGGAGAGTTCAACTTTATGACTGTTTACAATGTGTATTTTTAGGTTAGCTCTTAAAACGACTTCCTAATGAGTTGATTTTTCAAAATGTTTAATCAACATTACTAAATGCTTGTCCAGCATGCAGGAAGATTCTTTTTAACTGTGCATTTTCTGGTCCATTCACTTCTGTAATACAAAGCATGTAGTCAAACCTAAGACATACACACACCACCGCAATTTGAATTTGATTTTGCATTGATAAATAAAGGTTCTTGTAGCAGAAAATTCTATACCACAGTATTAGCCTTAACATAAAGGATATATTTGTGGTTGAATTATGATTCCTTGGGAAACAGTGAGGTTGGAAATGACTCTGCAATAATTAATGGCCATTTCACCATAAAAAGTTCTTGCTTGCGTAAAACTGATCTATATATTTGGAGAAGAAAGGAGATGAATGACTGCTGTGAGCCACTATGGAAAGCCAGTCTTCCAAATAATTAAAAACCAATTGCAATCTTAAGCGGGAAGTGTCACTCATCAGCTGAAGACTATAAACTCAGTAATTAACATACATCTTTTTCTGTCTGCACAGAACTTTAAACCCACCTATGGCAGGTTTTTCTGTTGCTAGGATTTCACCTTGAGAAAACTATTTGCTTTTAGCTTCCCTTTATTTGTCTTAATTCACAGCTGCAGCTTCTACTGCAGAAAGCAGTATGGTCACACGCATGTGCTTTCTCACAGAATTAACTGCACAGCTCATCCTGTGAGGTCCAAAAATTGGAAAATGTTTCAGAGCTGTACATCATTCAGGAACTGCACTCTCTTTTCATTATCGTAACCATATTTTCTCTGGCCTCTTAATTCCTTCCCCCATCTGTAGTTTCTTAAGTGCTGCTGGAGTTACATTTGTATTTTGAATCCCTAACCCACATCCTCCACTACTAGGGAAGGATTTAAGATTCATCATGAGTCCCATGCCACCTAAAGATTTATAATTACAAATTTGCTTTTTGGGAGGGGATGGACACAAAAAAGTTGCTTACACAAGTGAAAGCATAACCCCAATGAACCCCTCTTCCATTTCCTTACTCACTTGTGATAAAAATTAGACAACAGAACAGCAAAAATTAGACAACAAAACACCAACACCTAAAACATTTTTTGCCCCCCAAGGTCTTGAATCCGTTAATTGAATGAGATCATTGAGGACCAGGAAAAGCAGAGGAGTATCATCTATGGACTTCTCCATCCCATACTGGCTCCAGTTCTCTGAGTGAACCACTACAACCAAAGCCAAATCACTAAACCACAGGGCAGCCCAACACAGTTAAACACAAAGGCCTGCTGCAGACAGATCCCTCCTTCCTGTTAAACCTACATCCTGTAGTCTGCAAAACCCAATGTGGCACAAGCTGATCTAAAAAATAGTAGGAATCATAGCCTTTGCTTTGTATACACACAGAGAGTGATTCTCTTAAAGGATTTGAGATACTTCCAGATTTTTCAAGAATATTTCTAGTTTTAGGAAATGTTTTAATATATTATCTCTTACCATAGTCCCCAAATTATTCAGGGATGATGTATCTTGATCTCTTCTGATCTCTTCTGACAGAGTGGGAAATAACAGCAAGTTCAATTTCAAATCTTACCTTCGACCATCTCTATCAGACTGTCCATAACTTCTGTGAAAGTTTAAACAGTTATCTACTTTCCAAGTCATGGCAGTCTTAGTACCATATGAAAAAGTTACTGGGACGTCCAGGGTCCCAGTTTTCCCAGTTTAAATTCTAGTTTTGATATCCAAATTTTCCTTTTGAGGCATCTTATTAGGCATTCAAAAGAGACTTTGGATATCTTATTGCTAAGTGGAGCATTTAAATTTCAGGTTGAGTACTTAGGATCATTATATGTTTGTTATCTTGCACAGGTATAAGAAGCTGAAGATTTTTTTCCCCACATCCATAAAGGAGAATTGCACTCCTGAGCCCTTAATGCTGTATTGAGAATACTATTTATTTCTCTTTCCTAGTAAATAATAAGCTCCTAGACTCCATCACCAACTTTTTTAAACTGGTCACAGTATTGACTTAGCACAGAAAGTTCTGACTTACAGATATGAGGGATCACTGCACATCACACAGTGTTGTCAGAGGCTGTACTGAGGGAGTGCATGATCCATAGAATGAGAGAGATGGACTCCAAGCTGTGAAAACACTGGTTTGGATATCACACCTGGATACATATCCATGCTTCTGACTACTTATCAACCCCTCGTGTTTTCCTGAGACTTTGTTAATAAGTCCCTATGAAATAATCAGAAACCTTTTCTATAGGAGTTTGAGAAACGATGAGCTTCTATCGACTTACTTTCTCATTTTAGACAAAAACATTTCTATTTGAAATAACTAATTTTCATCCAGGTGCCACTGATCTTTTCTTAAAATATGTTGCCAGATCCTTAGTATGATCTTCATCTGAACACCTCCTCAGCTGGAACTTAAGTAATACACAAGAGAGACTAGCAATAAAATGCTCCAACTCTGTGTTTCTTTCTCTTCTTATATATAAGTAGCTAATTTTTCATCATCTTTAAAAAAGCCCACTCCCAAAAACCCCAGAGATGTAAATGATGTGTACATGTGCCTGGCAAATATCAAGAAAAGGAAAATGGTTTAATTTCATTAAAAACTCTTTAGTCATTTCCTCAACTGAGTTTCTTTGATGAAGAATTGAATTATTCCTTAGACACCTTCTAGAAATAGAAAGATGCACCACCCTCCACAGTGGTGTATTTGTAGTGTGAGAATAAACTCCCTTGATACATATACCTGCCATGGAAAATTGAAAAAGCAGACAAAAGGATGAACTACATTCTGAAATGCTTGTCCTCTCCTAGATTAATGTTATTGCCTGCAAATGCCAGAAAAGATGGCAGAATTCAGACCCCAAGATTAATATTTTGCTTTGGGTAAAATCTGCAATTAAATAATTCACATTTTCAGTTTAGTTTGATCTCTGATTAATATTAAAGGAAAAATAACTGGAATCCACTTTCTTCCCACTCCTTTCCTCAGCTGTATTTGACAGTTCATTTTCAAGCATGTCATTTACCCTAGTTCCAATTTAGCCTGTCATCCAAACAAAAACTACTGTTTATAGCCCACTCCTCTGACAGCAGTCTTCAAAAAGGGATTTTACTTTTCATTTTAAATGAAAAGCCAGAAATTCATAATGCATGATCTGAAAAGAAGAAACAGTAGTAAAAAAAATCAGGAACAGTAGTAAAAACATTCAGACTGTGCTTTCTCAGAGCCAATGACTGGAATTATCTGAGGTTAACTTGTTTTGGGTCTGCTTGTCTTAAGAAGAAAAGGAGGTGCAAGGTTAATAAACAGGTAAAACTGCCAAGGAGCTGGACATCTAATCTCTCTCCTGAGCATCCCAGCCTTGATCATGAAAGACAGTCCACCCATTTAACAACAGATCTATTGAATTTGCGTCATGGTGCCTACTAAATGCCTCAGAGCAGCAAGACTGATATTTGCAGAAACCTCCAGCTATTTTTCACTTTGGAAAGTGGGAATTTAAGACACTCTTACAGGATAACAGCTGTATAAATGAGGGTCTTACAGAATCTCATGCCACAATTTGAGTCTGGGCGTAAAAACTCTGTCAGAGTGCACACAGTTCATTTAGTGCAGAAGTTAGCCAGAAGTTAAACCTAAGGTAGCTGGAGATTTTGCTGAAGGATGGCACCCTGGAACATGAGAATGGCTTCAGGGAAAGGCTGGGAGGAGGAAGGTTCTCTGACCACACTCATGTTTGCCAGGATGGCACTTACTGCCTCTGCATGCAGTGGTCACACACTACCAGCACGCTGTGCTTGGCAGGAGCTTCATGAACAGGGGTCATTCCTGCACTGTGTGTGCTGTTCCCACTGTGTGCTCATCCAAACCAGACATTAAATCTGGCTGTATCTGTTTGAAGACTGTAAAAGATGGGAAATGACTGCCCCAACAGGTAAACACTTCAGGGACAGAGAAAATAACTAGCTCCAATCCAAAACCCAAGGGAACAGCTCTGAAAATACTGTGAAATGAAAGCCTGAGTTGCAGGGTTCTGTCTGCAGCTCTAATATCACTGCAACATCAAGACTTCACATATTACTTAGAAGGAAGAAGCTAACTCATTTCTGTTTTGAATATCTCCTTAAAATTAGATGATGCAACTTGCTGCTTTGTTCCTGATCATCATGTCGCTCCGATAGGAAAAATCATGCTTAAAAGCAAACCTGTTTCACACTGCATTCCTGGCAGACACTAACCCATTTTTACCCTTCATGATAAGGGGGCTTTGATGGATGATTTTTTTACTACAGTTGCTGAAATTTTCTGTGCTGTCAGTCACCACAATCCTGTCTATCATAGCTGCCAAGGTACACAGAAGTTCTTCAAAAGAGCTTGCCTCTTTCTCTCTGAAGTCTTTATATTACCAAAGCATAAAGTAAAACATCATTTCTGTCCCATCTCAACAGTGCTGTTTGCTGACTGTCTGCAGACTGATGTGGGAGATGCTGTATACATTATGGGAGAACGAAATGAGGGCACCAGGGACTCTTTTCCTTCAGCTGTACAGAGATCAGTGCTAAACATCTTTGCCTGATCCATTTCTGTTCTCTGCCCCTGTTCTGTTTCTGCCCATGGAGAACACATTAACAACTGGGTGGAGGATCACAGAGAATCAACGTCCTGGCTTCAGCTCAGGGCCAGGATGGATCACTTTGCTCTGAAACACACACAGTACTGTAGCTGCTGGAATGAGATGAGCCTCCCAAGATCTCCATGAGTGATTGCAAAATTAGAATAAAATGAGGAAATATATTACAAAGATGATAGCTGATAAGTATAATAATGATCTGCCTCCAAGAGAGTGCAATAAGCACTAATTATGTTGGATTAAAATGGATTTTTTACAGCTTTATTTCACAGCAGAGTTAGAGGGCTGGATAACATATCAAAGGCCAATTAAATCCACCTTCCTCTCTAGCTCCAAGGCATATTCAAGCATAGCCATCTTCTTCATGGTAGATATTTCCCTGTCCTTAAGAGCTGTTCAAATGATGGAGGACTTAGGACAGGCTTGAAATTGTTCCCTAAAGAATGGAGCTTGAAACAATCACCAATTATCATGACAGAAGGTGGTCTTGAGTATTTTCATAGGACAGAAATGACTTTTCTGAAAAACCCATCCAAGATGCAGAGCCTCATTTATTTATGATGAGTTAGTGAGCTGCTCCCCTAGCAAACACAGAAGAAAAACCCTCTCATTGTTCCAGTGCTTCTTCATATATCAAGACATGTTCATCTGACCATATTTTGATTGCAAAGCTGAGGGCTGTGGAGATATTGGGGGAATATAGAAAATAATACTATTGTTATTGATATTAATATTATTATTTAGTAATTATAATCATCAACAACCCAAGACTTTGGATTCTCTATTTTTAATCTGCACTTAATGTTTCCATAAATGTAAGGTCTTCATACAGAATCTCATGATTAGTAAGAAGCAGAAAAGAAAAGACACTCTAGACTCCAGAACATATTTAATGGGACTAAAAGTCAGTGGACTAAAAAGGAAAGTCTCAAAATCCATCTTCATTGATTATATTTTAATATGTTTATCAGTTGTGACAACTCCTTAACATGTAACTCAAATTAGATTTTTCTAATGAGTTTTTAAAAAATAAATGGGGTTTTGGGCCTTCCAAAAGCTACCTAAGCACCACAAAATATCCTCTCACAGAGGAATTAGCTTCACTGCAAAGTCCTAGGCAGCAATTTGATAATACCTCTGTCACAAAGATTCACACAGCTTTACCAGAATTTATCATAAGAACTGCATCAATGTTACCTGGTATACTAGCACTCAGGAGTGAATGTATTAAATACTGAAGAGACACAACAATACCATAGCACGGGCTGGACGAAATTAAATTAGAAAAGGCTAGAGGATGTGGCAAACAGGAGCTCTGATGCACTGGCAGATGTCCAGATCAAGAATGAAAAATGTTTGCCTCCAGGTTTGTCTAAGAATAAGTTAATTTGAACAAATAAGATATTGAAAATGTGAGATTTAACCTCTTATGGGTCTAAATCGAATACTCAGTTAATCTGCACCACCACCTTTATGAGCTGTAGCTGATAGCAATAAAATAAATCCTTGTTTACCATTCTGTTAATCACATCTGACATGTCTTGCTTGAATCATGTTTCATTTGATCAACTGTTCCAATTTTGAGTGCTGATGCCAACATGCATTCAAAAGAAACAGAGGCACTCACTGAAAAGGCTCTAACTCCTCTGTGTTAGAGATGTTAGGGAAATAATCCTTTTCCTGAGCATGGCAATTGGTCTTCATAAAAATGTAGTTAAGACAAAATAATGCTATTCCACTTACGTTCCAGTCTATAGTAACAAAGAAAGGGTGACGTTTAATTTCTTCCACTCCATCAAATCCAGCACCTGAGAAGAGAATGAAAGAATCAAAATGAAGTCATGCTTATGAGAGAGCAGCATGACATCTCTACTCTCCCTCCCCCTTCCCACTTTTCTTCTGGCAAAGTGAGAGTCCCCATCTCAACAGTTCTTCTGGTCAAGAAATCCTGAGTGGTGCAGCTGCCATCACAGAATAAACTGCCATAAATACAGACCAGGGCACTTCATTAACAAGACTCTGATTCCAAGAGTCTTTTGCTTTTTTTCTAATTAAGGCTGCTGCCAAGGCTTTGGGTGAGACATGGGATTTCAGCCACAGCACAGGGCATGCACCAGCAAGGTCAGGAAAGGCCCCAGGATATCCCAAAACTGGCAAGGCTCCACCAGTGGCAGTTTTTCTATCCACACTGACTTTCAAACCTTGATTAGCTACTGTTCTCCACAGGCAAAGAAAGCTGCACTATGGCCAAGTATAAACTCAAAATGCCAAAAGGCTCCAAATGATTTGAGGTAAGCCAGGGTTAAGGGTCCCTCTCTTCACATACTATCTTCAAATTCCCGTGAGTACCAAAATTATAACTCTCAGAGTTATATTTCCTTTACTACTAAATTTCTGTTACATTACTGTAGGAAATTTAGGGAAAGTCTTCTGAGATCTGGTAATTAATCTAATTCCTTCATTATTTTTGCCTTATGTTTACACTGAAGATTGACTTTTTTATTCCTTTAGCTCAATTTATTTGCTTCAGTGCTACCACAGAACCAAACAGGTACTCAGTAATTATTAAAAGAACTGTCAGAGAAGACTTAGAATTCCAATTTTGTGGTTGATTTGACCTTATTAATAGCACCTTACATTTTCATTTCAAGAAGAATTAAACTCTGGAAGCAAAGGCTTTTCACTGTAATTCTGGAATCAGTTCCTGAAAGGTACCCTGCCCACTTCTTTACAAGCATGCTGAGCAACCTTGATTCCCAAGAGGATTTAGGATTCCTAAGCACCTTGCAAAGGGCACTCAGCACCTCAGAGGACTCAGCTTTTTATGCATGTAATATTTGTACTTTGGGAGGATCAACATTACAGGCAGTTTTACAAAGGCCTTGTCAGCTGAAGCTTTTGTAAAATGTGCTGTCTGCTCTCCTTGTGTACAAAACTGTTACTGATGTTTGTCAAAATGCAGTGATCAGGAACTGCTTCCTACAGTTGACTGATGAATGGATATGGAAAGCAAACAATTTGTAAACATAACATGCAGGACTGTCTGTCAGGTCTGCTGGGAAACAGCAAAGAGGGATGATCTCCTAATTAATTCCACATCCCAGTAATCTTTCAGTATAGGCAAATGCAAGCGATGCACATGAGGGTAAACAATCCTAGCCTGCAATACAATATTATGTGCTCAGAAGTGGTCTGCCCTGCTGAGGAGTCTGACATTTCTAGGCAAACACAACATGAAATCAAACCTTAGAAAAAGAAAAAGGGACAAAAGGGACAATGTCATTGCACTGTCACTGTGTAAGTCTGCTGCATTTCTGCCACTGGAATGTGGATTTTAGCTAACGCTCTCCCCTGAAAAAGGGTATACTTATTCAAGTGATGAAAAATCAAAGAAGGTCAATAAGGAATGTTATAGAATGACTGAGTAGGTCAGGACTTTTCAGACTGGAAACAGATGACCTAGGAAGTATACAACAGATCACTAAACGATGCCAGCAGGAATTGGGTTCAGAAGAATCTGGAGAGGTTTCCTCAGGAAATAGACAGTTGTGTGATGTGGAATTACTTGGGAAAGATAATGTAGTGCAAAATACTTATATGAGTTCATGAGAAGGCCAGGAAAGTCTGTTGAAAAGAAATCTGTTGAAGATTACTTCATCAACAAACCACAAAAGGCTCAGGAAACCCCTCACTTGACCTTAAAGCAGGAATAGGGTAGGAGAAAATTTGGGTGAAGCAGCACGTTTATCCTGTAAAGAACATGCCCCATGGCAGTTGTTTATGGCTCACAGGTACTGAACCAGAAAATAATAAGTTTTTGAAAAAGATTTTTTCCATGACTTCCCTAGCATATTTTTGTTCAACTCACAGTCTGAAGTCTGCAAGATTCCCTTGGCAGATTCATTCTGATTTTAGCAATGTCAACAGAAACACAAAACCAAGAGTTACTCTAAAGAGAATTGCATTAAGCAAATCTTCAGAAAAGAAGTATCTATGAAAAATACTTTGAGTTCAGTGGTGGTAACTGGAAACTGAAATGTGCAGTAAATGTTCTTTACCACATCAGGATAAAACCCAAGTGCCAGACTGATTTTGCAGAACTAGGATAAATGCTCAGACACTGTACGACCCTAGTAGCATATCCTAGACTGAGGATAATCACTAATGCATTCAATATTCCCCACTCTGCCCCTTCCCCACTGCTCCTGCTTCTCTCTTGCTTAGGCTAAAGGATACATCATTATGTGTTGGGAATGACATGCTTTTTGTCAGACCATCTATTCAAAAGCCACATTTTTTGCCATTTGTTGTTGTTCCTTTCTCCACAAACCCATAGAAATAAGGACCAAGAAAAAGGTCCACCCACAGCTACTTCTTTTAGTGGGGGGCTGCAGTGTTCAGTAAGAAATGCAAGCATGCAATGAGGCAGGCATTTGTTTGAAAAATTTTCATTTCTCAGGTGGGTCTACCCCAGCTCCAGCACAGAAGAAATATGTTGTTAAGTGTAATGGCTTAATATATTAAAGACATTTAGGATGGTAATAGCCTCATTTTGCAAAGAGGGGGCTATTTCCAATTACAGCTTCAGGTAATGAAGTCATATACCCCAGTTTGCTCTCCCCCCAGTTCACTTTTGTTTATACATTTCAGGATCTGAGGCAGTAGGATGTCCTTGAGTGCCAGGCCTAGAGGGATTGCTTTGTCTGACCAACATGTGAAGAAAATAACCAACATTCTGCATGGAATTTAGAGTTATACCCTAAAGCAGTACAGGGTTTGAAACATATAAAAGCTAAAATCCTATGGCATCAATTTACCATCTGCAAATCTACAGGGGTAGTGAAAAGAGATGTGCTTTCATGGAGAAAAGAAAAGTACTGCAGAGGCCATGACTGGAAAGTCCTGCTTCATGGAGATGGACATTTCTTGGCACAGAGATGGGTGTTAAGCAAACATCTGAAGCACAACATGCACACTGCACAACCACAAACCTTTCGGCTTCCTCA
Source organism: Petroica traversi (assembly GCA_025920805.1). NCBI lineage: Eukaryota > Metazoa > Chordata > Aves > Passeriformes > Petroicidae > Petroica > Petroica traversi. Next base: position 5,658,531 of record JAHLSL010000012.1, read on the forward strand.
AGATTTCTAGTGAGTTTGGGCTTTTTAACTTCACTTCAACTTCAATTTAGCAATAGCACCTATCAGTCATGAATAATCAGCACAATCAAACCTACTGCCTGCAAATACACTTATGTGCATAAGGATCCAAGAAGATAATTCTTTCAGATCAAATTGCCAGTTTAAACACATTAGAGAGTGCAAGCATTTATATAAAAGCAGTCTCACATAAGTAAGTGAGAACTTAATTATCCAAGTTTTATGCCTGCAATAAAAGTGCCTGCAAACAGTAAGAGCAGAATGTTTTTTTTTAAATTGGTTTTGATTATTGAAACATTATGGACAACACGAGCCTTGAAATATTAAGGAGAAAAAGGAGACCTAAGAAACCTGAAAGTTGATTACTTGGATATTCAAATTAATCATAAAGAGTTTCCAGATTTTTAGTTACAGATAATAAAATTTTAGTGTCTCTACAGCTTCAGAATCTTTTTAGTGAGCTAGAATTTTTGAGGTATTTTTCTAATGTTTACAAGAAAGCTTTACAGTCACTCTGACAAAGGTGGAAGCTGTTTTTTGTTTAAACTCATCATCTTATAAACACCCAAGGTTTTCTATGTGCCAAAGCAGAATGTATCTTCCCCGAGAACATGGGATTAAGAAAGTAGTGATGATTTCCTTTTACTCTTAGCTTATTGTCATTTCCTTTTATTTTAAACTTTCTTGGCTGAGCTTCTCAATTATAAGAACTCTGGATATATTATACAACTCAGCAGTGTAGAGAATTTCTTAAATAATATTTTTTTATATAAAATAAATTTCTAATATGTGTTTTTAAAATAATCTGTTGAATAGAAATAATTTATTTACCTACCTGAGTAGATCCAGGCCTTGGGTCAAGTCCCTTGCTTAAGTACCTGGCAACGTAATGAACTAACACCTTCACCACAAAGTTTTACTTCTGACTGCTTACTCCTTAGTTGCCTGGTTATTCAGTTTCTTTTAAGAATTTAAAATTATACTTATCCATAATCTGAAATTTGTTGTACTTAGCTGTGCTCTGCAAATAGGCTCAGAAAGGAACAGACAGTGCCCAAAACCAGGCATACTAAAGGAAGATTTCCTATTCCTTAAAAATTTGTCACAAATAATATGGGCATCAGACTTAAAAATAGAAGCAGGTAAACCAGATTACTAAATTTCTTCTCAGTCTTCTTTAACTTGCTTCAACCTTAATATTTCTTCCATTAACAATCCAAAGCTTCAAAACAAAATTTCAAAGCAAAATTTGAGACATCATCATCAATCTTCTGTTTGTTAAGATACCAAAATCAAATGGCAAAAAGCATCTTTTATCTTGCCAATGTTTAAAATTGGATTTTGGAACTAAATGCACTTTCCATATTTACAAATTTATGAAGCAATGGCTGAAAACATGAGTTTGATTCATAATACGGCTCATTTATTTTAGCATGCTTCATTATTTTCCAAAACTTTTTTAAAACTGGATGTCTAAGCCTACTTTTCTTTTAATGTTAGTATTCCTTTCCCAGAAAAAGGTAAAATTCACAAGATTGAAGCAGTCCTTTTATCTGCTGACTTCTGTTCAGTATTTAGGCCAACTATTCAAGCTTTTCTTCTTTTGTTATCAACAGGTCCCTATCCATCTTCTTTTGTGCTGATTCTCAATCAGTTAAAACAGAGAGTGCCTTCAGGAGCTTTCCACTATTATCCCTGAAATGTTAAGATCTATTTTTCTGTTACTCCTTTAGATTTTATTTCCTTGGATGTTTGTGTTATAAATAATAATTCTTTTTTTTTTTTTTTTTAATCCAAGCCTTATCAGTATTTCAATAAACCTCAGGTTTTAAAACCCTAACCCTGACATTTCCCCATATGAGGGTAGAATTCTTATGGCTAATATGAAGTTTTAGTGAGTAGCTTTGTATTTAAGGACTGGTATCCAGAGACTCCCACTGATTTCACTGGAGCTCCATTTTGGCTGGATAGCAACTTTTCAGAAGCCACAAAATGAGCAGAGCAGAATAAAACGAAGACATGGAGGAAACAGCAGAAAGAAACAGGGATAGGGAGTGGGAAAAAGTTCATATTTTATGCAGCACCTAATTCTTCTGAACAGAGATTAAACCTAGAAATCCCAATACTCTACTCTTTCCAGTGTAAAACAAATTGCTTGAGAGCAACTGAAACCTGCTGAGAAAATGAGTTTTTCTAACTTGTGCTTGCAGTGTATCAGACTCCAAGGCTACCATTTAGATGAAGAGCTAAAACAAATGGGAGGGCATTCCCTCTGCGGGGTGTCCCTGGTAGGAGAGAGGCCACAGTGGCCCTGCAGGACTGGCTCCCCACTGCCCCCCAGCACTGGGCTTGATTGGGTTGTCCCCTCATGCCTGTGGGGAACAATGACAAAGTTTGCAGTGGCAATCATGCCAGAGGCATTGTCCATGACCTCATCAAATGCAATTAATTTCTTAATAAAACCTGTAAACAAAGGTACAGATGATGTAAGATACATTATCCAATACATACTTTTAGTTTACCACAATCTAAACAGGATTATCAACAAAGGGTTAAGACACATCAGTAAAAAGGAGATTATGTATTTGGGTAATAAAGAATAAAGTCTACTGTAACACCATCCCTAGCTAACAGAATGAGACAGGATTCAAATGCATTTGAGAATGGGAGAGATGAAACCTGAGATGTGCAGCTAAATTACAGAGATTTTAAACCACACTTGTCTCTCAGTTCCCTGAATTATCATACACAGCAGGTATCTTAAATCGTGCATAAAAGCTGGCAGTTCGCTCACCCTCCTCACCAAAAAAACGAGACACAAGTTAACATCATGTTTTAGATTTCAATGTTTTGCCTGTGCTCCTTACACACTTCTCTAGTGATGCTGAAGGTTCAGTGTGGTCTGGGAAGGAAAGCAAAATGCCACCTAATGAAGAGGACAACCATGAGGAAGGATGAGCTGAGAGGAATGACCACCACCTGATCAGGCAGGGAGCACATAATGAACATGCCAACCAAATTAACGCCTACCTAATCTGTTGGAGGGGTTCCTTTTGAAGAGGGCTCGCAGCAGGCTCTGGGCTTCTATGCTCAAGAACTGTGGCATTCCCAGCTTGGCTCTGAAAGAACACAACACTTGAAAAAAAAATAGATTTTTCCAGCTTTTTTTTCATCCCACTGTGGTTGAAAGAGTGGAACTGTAGTAGTCAGGATGGGCAACCACATGAAATCAGTGACCAAAGGCTACCTAAGCGTAGTGCAATACAGAACCTGATCTTATTGTGCTAATCTTAAGGAAGGTTTTATCACTGACTTCATTAGAGGTAGAGCAGACCTAATGAACATCATAAAAAATTTGCAACCTAAATAGGTAATCTTCTTACAGAATTTTTTCACTTTTTAAATTTGCAGGAATAAATTTGGGAATCAAGAGGAATTTAAGCAATCAAACTTAATGTAAAAGCATATACTAAACTGCATACTATTTAAAGAAAATAAAACATCTATCTTGGTCATTCATCACTACATTAAAAAAAGCACACTACTGAGCAAAGCTAAACTTCAAACAATTTTATCTGCATTTAACATTAGATGTATGGGACATTGCAAAAGAAAAGATTTGAAATTTGGCAACAACAAAATATAAGATGTACTGTAGAGATATGAATTTCCCACATTTTGTGGACACTGACAATATCACAAAATGTAAGATAAATTTCTTTTGTAAGGCCCTCTCAGTAATTCACTTCCCACTATTTATTCTGAAGGCAATTTTAGAGTTAAACACAGGCATCTGCTGCGTGTGCCCTACTAAATTCACGCCTTACATGGATTTGGAAAGTTCATTATGCACATTATTATTCTCTACTCTTCACATACTTGGCCCCTATGGAGTCTCCAGAGGGTGGAGTTAACTCACAGTTAGAAGAACGAAAGCAGTTTTGATACTCACTTGAGAATGAGTGCCATTGTCTCCTTTCTGTCTTTTCCCTGGAAGGGTAATGATCCCGTCAGCATCTCAAACTGTGGAGCAGCAATAAAATGGTAAATAAAATGTGCATTGGGATGGTCTGTGTGGCTTAAAGACATCACATGCATTTTCTATTTCCAACACAACTGAAAACTTGAGGAAAAGACAAGAAGACCCCACAAGCTGTGCTTCAGAACAAAAATGGCACAGCAAGCCTGGATGACTGCTCCATTCAAGAGACGTGTTACAAACTGTTTAGATATTTGTTGTCAAGCTTTGGTATGTTTGGGAAAAAGTGTCTTATCTGCTGTTTTCCTCCAGCACCTGTTGCATTATGACCAGTGCTGGCAATTAGGTATACCACCTTTCTGATGGTGTATTTGCGCCACTTAGAAATTCCTCTACTACATTTTGCAGGAGAAACAAGCCTAAACCCCACATTCTCAAGGCTTTTGAGTGTGCCTTTTCTCTCCTGCTTTGGTTCCTCTACCTGTACTCAGTAATGAGTCTCACAAGTGCCACATTTACCTGAACCGAAATCTCAAAGCAAAACTCAACAATCATCATCAATTAACTGCCTAACTCACATGCTGATGATGTTGGAATATCAATCAGTTATGAAGAAACTTGCCTAACTTGGATTCAATACCAGGTCTTTCACGCAGCTCTTGCCATGGTGTTTTATGGAGTGGGAGCTGCTTTCTCTGACTAAGGGAGGCTGAAGGCTGTGCATTTCCAAATACAAAGACACAAGAACATAATTCAGCTTGGACAAAAAGGAGAACAGTGCCCATTGAGGGTAAGGTGAACTGTTACTTGTTTATGCCTGTCATTCAGGCTTTGGATATCTTCTACCATAATTAATAATAAGATAATTAATTAGCTACTTAATCAATCTAATAATTAATACTCATTGCTATAATTAAATACATGTTAAGGCAGGAAAGACTATTCAAGTCTTATGTAGTTTTTGTACCTTATCCCACAAGAAACCCCAGTGCTCCCAAAAAGCACATTTGTGCTAAGAAGGGTCTTTTCATTACCAAAGCTTGTGTCAGACTGCCTCACAGCCTGACTCTTCCTTTTGCTCGGATTAAATACAGCTATACCATAAGAAAAATACAGAAGACAGAAGAAAAGTAATGGTGAAACTGCTATGCTGATTTTGGGAGAAGGGCAGAGGAGACATTTAGAAGCCAGATAACTAATTGAATATAGTTAATTGAAGGATTAATCTTGATTAGTAACAAATTACCTCAAGGCACTAAAACCCGTAGTAGAAACAGGAAAAAATCATTTTAAAAAACGTATATGGCTGACAAATATAAACAAGATTTGGAAAAAAACAAATGTGTTAACTTCTGCTTGGGCTAGGAGAGCCAAGAAAAGAGCTGCCTGGTAGAACTGGAGGAAAGCAGCTCATCTTCTACAAAGAAACATAATGGGGGAGAATTTTTAAACCTGCCTAGAAGATGCTGGAGCTTAAATACCATTTTCAAAGTAATTCTGACCTATTAGAGCCTTAATCATAATAAAAGTGTTCAGATATACTGGGAATGAGGGGCAGAGAACATTGTTTTCCAGGGCAGCAGCAGCAGAAATGGTACAGACTGTACCAAAGCCTCTTCATGATTTCTAGAGCGTTTATGCTCATGGTAAGTACCTAATGTTCACTTACACTTGCTCTTGTAACTTTGTTGTTATAATAAATCTAATTTAGCAGCACCAACAATGGCTGCTACATCTCATTTATACTGGCATAAATGGGCTTGACACTGCTGATGCAGATGATAATATGAGCAACTGCTTGGTCAGTAACTACATGGGAAGGGACTGCAGTTCCCACCCACCCCAACATCCCAGCAATACCTGCAAATGCACCCTGGCTGCAAGGGACAGAAACAAGAAGGAAGGAATTTGGAAGAAATTTAAGTTGCAGGAGGAACAGGGGGAATGGCTGTCCTGAAGGTTGTAGGGAATATTTACTGTGCTCCTGTAATGGCCAGCACTTTGCTACCACGTCTCCAGTTTTGCAGGCCTAATGTTGAGATTAACTCAGGTGCAGAAGAAAGGCACTTAACATCAATATTTAAAGTGAAAGGCAGCCATGTAAGTTAAGTGTACCAGAGTTTTTTACTTCAATGAATTTAGCTAAGCAGCATCGGGAAGAAAGCATTCGTTTCTCAATTACAGTCCTGACTAAATGTGTTGAAGGTTAAAAATGAGAGACTGAAAAAAAATTTTGAAATAGTTCACTTCATCAGTTAAATCCATAACTTCACTGCACAGTGACCTGTCTTCCTGCTAATTTTTTCAAAAAGTCAAAAATCGTGCTAAACCTGAACATGAAAACAGAAGTGAGAACATGCTGCTTACACTCCTGCACAAGAAACACAGAGCTGTATGGGTCACAGCAGGTTGACAAGAAGCTGAGATTAGGGGTGAATGAACTCTGCAGTATTTTTGTCTATTAAAGGAGTCCCTATAGTTTTTCTGGGAGACTCAATTTTCATTCTCCTCACTTCCCCATCTGTATAAACCATCTGTTTGCTCCTTCCTTCCCACTGATTCACTTCCTGGGTGTTTTGGAAGGCCATCTTCTGTTAGACAGTATTTCAGAAGGCTGCACCTCCCTCCAACCTTGACTTCCTTTCTGTACTAAAGAAAGTGCAAAAAAGGCAAATATTCTTTGTTCCAGATCAGCTGCCCATTAAGAGGACCACAGAATTAGGCTTCATGGGAAGGGGCCTCTGGAGTCACACAGTCCAACCCCTGCTGAGGTCTCAATATACTATGCAGTGCTGCCTTTCTCTGGTTTTCAGGGCAGGCTGCAATTTCAGTAGGTAAATCATGAGCACTTCCCAGAACATATACATGTGATAAGACCTTGGAAAAAAGTGCCACATTTCTTGAGAAAATGGATTCAAGAAGTGACCCTGGAAGGTCATTGGGGAAGATAATAAATGAGAGAAAATCCTCAGCCTGGGTTACTCCGTATGAATCTTCCTAAGAGATGGAAGGAGAGCAGGTTGGGTAAACTACTTCAGCCCAAGTCTGGTGAAGTATAATGAGCATAGGATAAAAGTCAGAGTTAAAAAGCAACTTGTACTACCACTCAGCTTTGGAGAACAGAGAGAGACACTCTTATCAGAATGCCCAGGTCCTCCCCTCAACGCTTTTCCAGATACCTGAGAACAGCTCAAGCACCCAGTTTAATACTTGCAAAACGCATTAAATATTTTTCGTTATTATCTGGATGTGGAACATAATGAATTAGTGCTTGCAAAGGGTTGAATCCTTAATCTAGCAAAAAAGCATAAACATTTAAAATAATGCTTGTGAAGACCATCTCTTGCACTGGGAATAAAACAAGTGTTATAATGGGATTTTGTAAAAGAATATTTAACACTTTGAAATCTTGCATCGATTTTTCCAACGCCACTGTATAGTTACTACAAAATTAGTACTGAGCTGAATACTTGGGATACCAAAGGGACATTTTCTTTTCTTATGAAAATTTCCCTACCTGCTGAACACATTTCTTCTTGTTTGGGACTGCCTACCCAGCTATTTCTCTAATTATATTCCCTTTTCTGCTCACATGACTCTCAGAGGTATACAGTGTTTTTTTCCTGACATACCATAAAACAATTAAGCTACAATTAAGTAAGCTACTATAAAACAATTCAAATAAACTGAGCAGCAAACAGAGCAGAAAACAATTTCAGTTGTGTGGCCTGTGTTGAAGACCTAGCTGGCAGTAAATGAAGTTTTATTGTTGTTGACATAGAACTCCTAGTGAATACCCATTAATGAAATAATTAATAACATAATATCTAAGACCAGAACATAGTAATTTTCAGACAAATTTGTTTCGTTATTAATAATCACACCATGCCACCTTTAAGGAGTCTGCAAGGACCACTCAGTTTGATCCTAGTCTGTGCCATGGTCAATGCAGGTTAGAAAGAAGCTGCCAGCACAACCCAACTCTTCATACTGAAGCATCCCCTCCACAGAACACAACAGACAAGTCAGTGATTGGTTGCTCTGATGATGAGGAGGATCCAGGCCATGTTATAACTATCTGCCTAATATGTTCCCTTTTTTGGTAAGAATTTTAGATATGAAAATTACACTACCACATACAGTTCCTTTGAATCTATGTATATTTCATAAACTGGTATATTTTCTCTATGTATTTTACATCATTCTGCAAAGTATTTAGGAAAAATGCTAATAAATCACTTAAATATCATTTAATTATTTTCAGTTTTTCAGACTGACAGAAAAACAGCTTCCCTAATAGAACATACATGTGACAGAACACGGAAAACAGGGAGAAAAGAACAGAGTGAAAGACAGTATCAGAAAATCTTTCCACATGTTTAGTGTGTGGAAATATACATTTTTCAGCACCAACCAGTTAAATGTTGAAAAGGGGAAAAGGTTGAACTGATTGACATATTTTTCTCTAAGATGTCTGGTAACATTAAAAGGCTTAAAGGATTAGCTTGGAGTTAAAAGGGTCTTACTTTCTTTAATTGAGCTCCTTTTATAGGGATTCTTATCTCTTCCAATTCAAATATGCTGAATCCTTTAGGGAGGGTTGAAAAGAGCAATGGAAATAAAAAAAATTAAAAAGAAAGCCTAGCAAAACCCAGGGAGGACGTAGCCCAGTTTTTAAGAGTTTATTAGCTGGTGAAAGAAAAACAATCTATACACCAAATGCACCATCATTTAATGGGAGACAAAGAGTGAGAAAATACAGCTATTCACTGAAACTAAATATATAGTAAAAAAGTTAAAGGGTAGGGACAGATTTATTCTATGAGACGTAACCTATTGATTTTCATGAATAAACATTTATGGTTCAGAAGTGCTGACCATCCACAAATGGATTTGTGGCCACAGGAGATAAGGATGTTCCATTCTTTTTATAATTCAGGCAATAAATTACAATATTTATGTAGATTAACTGCTGCCAACCTGTTAGATCAGCGATGTAGGCCCTCCCCAACCCAAATTTTCACTGTTTTTCACATTGCTTCAAATACTTCTTCTCATGGCACTAGCTGTCCACTTAGGGTAAACAAAATTTAAACATATTCTATGGATTTTGGTATGCAGTGTAATTTAGAGCTATCTAAACCAGCCTCCATACCACAGGAAATGGTGCTGCTTTGGAAGAGCACCTTGCTATGGCAATTTCTGCTTCTGCCCTGGTGAGTAAAATGCCTGGTGTCTGGGCTCATGGGACAGCATTATGCTTGATAAAACAGTGCTGCAGATATCTGCTTCCAAAAACTTACTCTGTTCATAGAGCTTTAAAAAAATTACAGTGTCACAAAACAGCTATTTGATCTTTTCTTCATCTACCTCAGCAACAGAGCACCCAGACTGAAGAGGCTGGAAGGGTGTAGGCTGGGGGGAGCAGGTTAGCATCTGAACGTGTAATTTTAGAAGGCTGGTTTGGGAACAGTGAAAAACTTCACTAATACCACTTTTTATCTGAGGGACCTGATCCCTCCTAGAGCCACCCCTCCATCCAGCAAACAAGCACAATTTTGGCCTCACCATGAGCACGCCAAAGGACCACCAGTCAGCACTCTGCGTGTGTCCCCGCCTGTTGACCACCTCTGGGGCCATGTACTCTATCGTCCCGCAGAACGAGTAGGCTCTCTTGTCATGGTCGATGGCTTCTTTACTAAGACCAAAATCTGCATAAATTGAAGCAAGCAAAAAAAGACTTGTCAGGTCTCTAAAAATTGTCATTTGTGCTTTTGCTCACTTAAACTGTGTGAAAAAGATACAACCAACAGCTGGAGAAGTGCCCTTCTGTCCATGTGCAGAAAGAGGCCACAGGCACGTGTGTGCTGGAGCCCTGCCCACCTGCAGTGCCTGGCTGGTGCTTGTTAATACACCCTGAAAGTAGGCATGTCATTTTCCATGTTCAGAATGAGGTTCTGGCCCAAGGCAGAAGGGAGTTTAAATGGGCAGAAATACACAGTTCAGGTTTGGTGAAGGCAATGCTAGTGAGGATTCTCGCACAGCTAACTGAAGTATTAGGAATAACAATCCCAGATTACACCAGTGAAAAGGATGGCTAGATAGCATCTCTAGAGTGGCAAAGGGATGTCTTTCCAGCCATCCTCTGCCAGGATTAAATACTCATATTGGAAGCATCCTTCCATCCACCGTGGCAAGCAGCCAAACCTGCCTGCTTCATGTCAGTCAAGAGCACAGTTTTACCAAGAAAATGTTATGTTCTCCGTGTGCTGTGCAGCATGGGGGTTTGACAAATTGACAGAGAAGCTCAATACTCAAACTCTTCTGGCTTCTAGGTTTTGTAAGAAAACTCTTCCAACCAAAGACTAAGATGCATGGAACATACTGCAGAAAAAAAATCCGCTTATAGGCATGAAGTTTTCTGTTCCTCACATACCTGTAATCTTAATGTGACCCTCTTCATCAAGAAGAATGCTATAAAGCAAAAAAGAAACATTTATTAATCAGCCAGGCAGAGAGTGCAGTTAAAAAACATGGCTAAAAGATATTTTAGTCAGGTAAGGAGATATGCAAGATTCAAATACTTATGTGAATAAAACCTTAGTGGATTCTATGGCCCCAGAGAGAAAAATGAACCTCAAAGGTTTGCCTAATCTCATGTCTGAAGCATGCACAGCCTGAGGCAGTTCCATGAGAAGCCTCCTCCATGTTCCATAGGATGTTCAAGGTGGGAATGCAGACAGAGTTCAGAAAGAACAGTGCGTTCAAAGCCAGAAGCTGCAGAGTACATGCTTCCATCAGGAGAAGAAACTACAGGTTTTCTGTTCTCGTCATAATAAAGGGCAGCCAGACAAATAATCAGGGTTTGGACTCACTGGACCTGAAATTAAGTCCAAAGGTTCATGCTGAAGAAATAAAAGTCATCCCAGAGCACAGTGATGAGTCACAACCTAACTGCATGGATCTCAGCCTCTGCTTATTTTTTCTGTCCAGAGCACAGACGAAAATTTAGCCTCATAGCCAAATTCAAGTGTTCTCACATTTGCTACCTGCCAATATATTTTTTCCTCACAAAGGCACTCCAACATTTCTGTAGTGCACAAAAAGCAGTGCTAGTTTTCGTGGAAACAAGAAGGAACACTGAATTTGAAAAATAATTATTTTGGTAAATAAAAACTGACATAGTAATGAAGGTGGTCTTTCTTCATTCCTAGTTAGACTTGGTCCATTTCTCTTCTTGAAATGATTAACATGGTGCCAGCTATGTTTGTATTCCTCTTCTCTTAGAGAATCACTTTAATCTAATTATTCAGGAAGAAAATAGGACAGAAATGAAACAAATATAATGGGCTATACTTCTGTGAAAAGTTGTGTCTGAACTGAAACATAATTGAAAAAAGATGTTCTTCTGTCACTCGTGTTTAGAAAAAGCTGTTGCGCAATTCATCAAAGGCCACAACTATGTGTCCAATAATTACAACCTTTTCTTCTCGATAAAAGCATTGCATCTTTATTCTTTCTCCACAGTTTTCCTGAGCACATAATTTTCAAGTACTAGTCTATAACAGGCATGTTTAAATGTATTTTTATGACTGCAACATCTAAACCTGTGCTTCAGAAGAGAACAGAATAAAACACCTGCCAGTGTGGAAGGGAGCATGTATGTATGAACACCCCAGACCTGGATCTGGCAAAATAGCAGGGGGAATAGAGCTCACAGAAACCACCCAAAAATTTGCCCCACGCCCAGGAAGCCCCTGTGAATAACAATGCAATTCAAAGGTTGCGGGAATTTCCCCAGAAACACTGATTTTACATTCAGTGGGTTTTATATTTCATGATTTCCTATTGAAAATCCATGCCACTTCTGTATGTGCACGATGTACATTTCCCATACTTTGCCCAGATTAGAGGGCTCACACTTTACCCTCATTAAAGGGATGGAGGCAACATCAACACAGCTTTCAGACTGGTAACACTGAGGTTGAGTCAGAAACATACAGAAACCCTTTCTCACTCTGCAAAATAAATGGATCCTGCCTTCCAATGGATGTGTATCCTATATCCCCTAAAATGTGATCTACAGCTCCCTCCTCCATCTCATGTTCCCTAACCACCCTTCTACCACACTCAGCTGCTGGCAGCTTCCTCTGGGGCCCCTGGCAGCACCCTCTGGACATCTGGGTGCCTCCACATTTGCCATCTGGCATCACAAATAATGCTACAGTTACTAACTGAAGATTACATTTCATACAAAAAGAAAACAATATGCTAATAGTGAGGAAAAAAAAGGGCAACTGGTGCACTGAATTATCTTAGAGTGAAATTAAGAAGAAAAGGACAAAGTACCTGCTTCTAAGAATGCAAATTACAACAACAGACAAACATTTTCCTGGGACAGTAGAAGCAAACTTATTTTCTGATCATAGTCTTTCTATCTTTATCACTTTACAATTTCTTTTTATGCCACAATATCCACAGCAGACATTCTATTTGATAATCACAATTACTTGAGGTACGGTTTGCAGGATAAACTACTCTGAAATAAGATAGTATTATTCTGTGGAAGGGAAAAAAAGACCCAGAAGCTCTTAATTTGATTCAGGCTTGAGAATAATCTTTCATCTAAATTAGTGTTTTGAAATTATAAAAACCATAAAAAGTAGACTACTTTTAAATGCTAAACTAGGTTACAATCACACAGAGTGATAACTTTCAACTAGGAGGTTTTTTTCATTTTATTTGTTCAGCTGAAGTCTTGAGTGCTTTTACGGGACACTGTCATTGTCAGCCTTCTCTTCAAAGCAATAGTAACAGTTATTAGGTGAAAAAATATGCCAACACCATAAATAAGATGATCACATGTAGGCTTGGAACAAAAAGTGCCACAAAGTAAGTGTATCCCTTAGAGGAGACTGAGGGGAGACCTCATCACAGTCTACAGCTTCTCATGAGGGGAAGAGGAGGGGCAGGCACTGATCTCTGCTCTATGGTGACCAGTGACAGGACGTGAGGGAATGGCCTGGAGTTGTGTCAGGGGATAGAGTTAGAACCTAAAGTTGTGTTAGGTTGGATATAAAGAAAAGGTTCTTCCCCCAGAGTGGTTGGGCACAGGCTTCTCAGGGCAGAGGCCAGCAGAGGTCACAGCACCAGCCTGGCAGAGCTCAAGGAGTGTTTGGACAGCACTCTCAGGCACATGGTGTGACTCTTGGGATTGTCCGGGGATATTCTATTATTCTATGATTGAATGTTTTAGCATCAGGGTCATCCCACAGACATTCAAACTGCTTTCACTGACCTCAGTTTAAAAGTATGCCTTGAGAAAATAAAGGCAGGAAATCGCCACGCTAGAGGCTGGAGCAGCTAAATTAGCAGCAGTGGAATTACATACTCTGAGTTGTAGGAGAGGTCTCATAGTAGAGCTCGGACTGCACACTCCATATCAACTTTTCTGCTGCAACTTTATCACAGAGATAAAAAGCTTTTCTTACGGGTTGTTGGCATTGTTTTATATCATGTCTTAAATCAAGGCCTCAACAATTCTCTCCCATTTATCTCTCTTTATTTTTGGTTTTGAGTCATGTCTTTTGGGCTTCACTTCAAGCTCCAGCATCCCCAAATCAATGCAAAGTTCTGCCAAATCTAATAAGGCTGGAACTCTGGGGTTGGTTTGTTGATTTTCTTTTTGGATGATCGAAGTTTCTTTCTAAGTGAGAGCAGTTTTTCAGAAAATTCAACCCACATTTCATGTTAATCAGAAACTGTATCCAAATTTTCAGGATGGAAGTAAAACCTGAGACTTTATGAAGAGTGTTTCATTGCATGTTTTGTTATGAAAGTACCAGAAGAAGTAGTCAAATATCTATTAAAGAGATGAAGATTTTCACAAGTTGTCAGTGTTTTGTGACACTTCAGTGTTTGCATGACCCCATACCTATCTCTCATGACCCCATGCTATCTTTCCCTGCTGAATACAAATTCCTCTCTTCTATAGCTTAGTTGACACCATGAAGTCAAAAAGCGACTTCTTAGGTCAATAGAAACTTTCCATCATAATAATCCTTTGTCTTTTACTAATTCTCAGATCACCCTTCTCTATGCAGGGCAGTTACATTCATAAATCAACAGTTATGGTTTGCAACATGCTGCATTAAAAAGTGGTGTTTGGATTTTTTAGAGTATAGTTCAACATATCAGAACTTGTTACATGAGCTGTTATATATGAACTGTCCCTTGTGTAGAGAACTGAGGGTCTTAAAATGTACAACACTCCTTGTTAACCTAAGCCCCTATGCCGGAACTCAGGGTGCATCTAGGTTCCTAAAAAGAGAAATGGTAAAGTTAGATAATAATAGTCAGCTCCTTTTCAAATGGCAGAATTATTTCTAAGTCATTCATACCCTTAAACCACAGCATAAGAAATAACATATGCATCATATACTACTTTATAATAAGTTCCCATTTTTCTATTTTGGTATATTTACCATATTTTATAGCTAATTGTGCAGCTCTTAGGTAAAAATGTGCTTCACCATGTAATGAACTCAGTGGCTTTCAGTATGACTAAACAGTCCCTCAAGGGACGCCACTGAAATCACCAAGACAACTCAAGGAGAAGAATTTGTCTGCAACAATTCAAGAGAAGTATCTGCTTGTTCTAAACAAGACTTTAACCATAAAGCTCAATTACTTTTGAAGTAAGTACAGCTGACTTGAGAACTCCCAGTTGCACATGAAGTTAACTCATAGCTTTGAATTGTTAACATGGATTTTTGCTTAGGGAATCCTAAAAAAAAAAAGAAAAGCTGAACCTTAATTTAATGTACTGAGGGTTCTTCCAAGTGGTTTGAACAGCATTATTTTCTAACTATTTTTTTTTTACATAAACAATTCCAATGAGCTTTATTTTAGCATACTTACACAGCTGACAAGGAAACTCAAACCTATCAGCAGTTACTTTTGGGAGCTTCTGAAGAACAGCAAAAGCATTAAACATTGAAACGTCAAATGCAGTGTTTATCTTTAATAAGGGGGGGGGGGAGAAGGAGAGAGAAAGAACAGGGAAATTACAAATTATTTAATTTATCTCTAGTTCTGCAAATCTGACAGAGCAAATCTTGTGCTGTAATCATGCTGGCAATGCCTCTCCTGAAGACGTGCGTGTGTGATTCTGCACGTTGCACTTCAAAGGAGAGAGGGATTGAGGGAAATCAAAGGGGAATAATGAGAATGACTAAACACCTGTAAAGACTGACTAGTGAAGAAGAGTTCAGTACCTGGATTGTTTAGGGTACAGAAGAGGGTCTAAGGACAAGGATGTTCTCACTATCCCCTGGGGCTGCTGCTGAGAGCAGAACAAGCAGGTTGGGCTGTCTAGGAGAGGCCAGGAGCATTGGTCTGCAGTGGCAGTGAAGAAATTTCCAGCTAGCTGTTAGGAACAACATTCCAGATGAACGACTGCTGGAGCACTGCCAAGAGGCCTCCTGTGTAGAGCACTGAGTCTCCACCAGCTGTTTCAAGACTAGTCTAGCAACACACCTGTAATGGTCTTGATATATTTCATCCTGCCAGGGGGCAAGGGGAGGATGAGAACATCCTGGGATGCTCCTAATTTTCTTTTACTGTCTTATTTAGAAAGTTATTCTTTCCCAGATGTAACTCAAAAATTTAGCTTCCCCCCCCCCCCTCCGAGAATAACTCTTTTATTCTGCTATATCTATTTCTTTAATTTAAACCTTAAGTTCCAGAGAAATTGTAGGCTGTCATGCTCTGCTCTCCTATGTGTGACTGCACAGAGGCTTTGCACTTACATAGCTATTTTTAGAGGATATGGTTTTCAATCAGAGGCCTTGCTTTATCTCCAGGTATGAACTTCTGTGTTGTTTCCTTTCCTACACCACAGTTATATTTATGCAAAATAATTTTATACTACGTCAATTGCATCTAAATGAAACTGTATTACAGTTAATCCATTTACCTGTACATCAAAGACCATAAACCATATATACAAAAGGTAGAAAATGCAAACACCTTAACTTTACACACACGATCTCACTGTGTAAAGGTCTTCAGTTACATGAGGATACTTTTTCTTTTCTTCCAGCACAATCTTGTCTGAGTTGGCAGACTGGTAACACTAAGAGAGGCGTTTTAGCAGAGCAGTACAGTGAAAGGGATGGCTGGTCTCAGCTCAGACAAAAATACAGAGAAAACTGGATTCCATCTGTACCTTTTCAAGGTGCTCCTATGTGACAATGGCAAATCAGTGACACCTTCCTTCCTTAGATGAACTCTAATTTCTCGATTCACTGATCCCTGATTTGAAGCACTGCAACTTGGTCTGCAGAAATAGGAAGTGCTCTCACTTGAAACTGGAGTCATTGAGAGATGTTTTTTGAGATGCTAAGTGACACTTCCTGCTGAGAACTCTGAAAAATCCAGTTCTCAGTATTTCAAATACAATGAACAGTTTTGACATACACCTAATTTTCTTCTTGGTTTGTAATTTCTTCTAAAGCAAAAAATTACAGCATGTGCCTATAAATGTAACAGCACTGTGACTTAGATCTGAATACACAAGCTCATTTCTGGATACTTTCTAATAGCACATTCATATATCATGTGTTATCTCAAAAATCCTCATCTAACATCAGAGAGAAAAGCAGTGCATGATTCGTACTAATGCTCATTAGCATGAAAGTTTAAAACCAAAAACCTGTGACTAGAGTTATTCTAACATGTTTGTTAGATGCTGAATGGATAAAACAGCAGTTCCGAGTGGAGTTGAAACCAAGGAGCTGCTTGCAGATGCAAGAGCCTGTGGGGTGTCACCACTGCCTACCTGCATTTCATATAAGGAACAAACCAATGCTTTTCTCCCTCTAGTTGTTGAATAGGCAGGATGACTTCCCATATTTGCCAAAAACTCTGGTTTCCAGTTTTGGTTGCAGAAATGAGCAAGAATGAAAAATTTGGTCAACTGCAAAAAACCCTCTAGCCAAAAGACTGAGAGCTCTTGTTATATACATCTCTTGAATTTGGATAGTACTGCTACTACTATTATTTTACTAACCAAAACATGAAACTGAATTTAAAAATTTAAATCCCAGAGAAATGTGGAGATAAAAAAATCTCCTCCCCTTCAACTTCTCACCTACAAAGTCAACCTTCCATCACTTTTGGTCTCATGTTTTGCCTGTGAGAGTGAAAGCAATAACGCTCCATTTCAAAGAGAGAGCTGCATGTTTTTCAGTTTGATGCCACAGAAGGAAAATGCTGCTATGTTGTTGGACTTTGAGAGAGCAAGCAATTGCCAAATAGACTGCCGTCAGCAGTTATCCTTTATAAATGCTGGTGACCATTACATTAAAAAGGAACTTTGAAATATTGCAGTCTGATTTATTTGTGTGGTCACAGCTGATGCCAGCAAAGCATCAGGCAAAGGGCATAGAATAAAAACAGTATCACATCACTCCCAGTGATAGCACTGAGGGTGACATTTGCTCTACTAATGTATTACAAATAAAAAAGAGAAAGGAAAACTAGGACCACATTGTGAGTGAAAAATAGCTGGAAATATAAGTGAGAACAAATCTCTTGGAAAATATTTTGCACAGTTAACACAAGTGTTTGAAAATCCTGATTATCATGTCTCTCTTGAGTTAATAGGCACACTTTTCAGATGTGCTCATTTACTTTAAGTAATGGCTACAGGGCAACTGAACAGTCCCATGCCATATTTCGATGAGCTGGAAGTGGAGTTGCTTTGAGTGGTTTACACTTCATCAAAGCAAAGGTGAGATTAAATGCATACAGAAAACGCTGCCACTGAAGTTAAAGGCACAGGGATCTGAATTCTTTACTGAAATCATTCACAAAACTGAAGGCTAAACACACAGAGGTCCCATCTTACTGCAGCACAGTCAAAAGGTTTAGCCTCATGCTAAGATGATGTGATAGGAAAACCCTACTCCTGTTAGTGAGGGTCTTGTGTAGGTCTCACAAACAAGAAGGAAGGCAGAGACCCTGGCACTTTCTCATTTAGTAGTGTGACAAGGAGCAGAAGCAGCCTAAAAGTTCATGTATTTATGTTTCAGTTCACTTTTCCTTGTTAACTTACTTTTCTGGTTTTAGATCCCTGTAAATAATTCCAAGACCATGGAGGTGGTCTAATGCCAAGGCCAGCTCAGCTAAATAGAACTTGACATCCTCTTCTGTAAACATCACCTAGAGAGAAGGAAGAGAAGACCACATCGATTTATTGGATAGTGGTGGGCTGGCTTGCCTTAAACAGACATAGGGAAGGAATTGTCTATCAAGGGAATGCTGGAAGAACCATCATATCAGGTTCAATTTTCCATCATTTGTCTGAACTGACATTAACAATTCTTACCAGATTCTCCCTATAAAACAAAACTTGATCTACTGAGTACTTCTGTTCCTTAAAATATGCTGCTCTCATTTGTCTGTTTGATCTGTTTAGATGACATTATGTCACAATATTAGAAATAAATTATAACTCCTTAGCCTTTGGAAATGAACAGCAAAATTAAACACATTCAGTGCAGCCCATATTGCTTTCATATCCCTTAACTTTCTACAATCTTGGCATTTGGTTACTAAATTCCCATTAAATAACATGGGAAAACTTTTTTGGGGAAGTGAAATATTTCCAAATCTGAGCAGAATAAGCATGAAGAGACTCAGAGATAGATTTAAAACCTCATGCCTTGGAGGATCAAGGAATCTTGGTGCAGATGCCCTTAGCAGTGATGTGCAATCTAACATTCTGGGCCTGATGAGGTGCAACTGTAGACAGTGTTTTCTGTTGCTGATAGAGATATTGCTAACACTGAAAACTATGCTTTAGGGGAAAAGAAACTTCTGTAATCAAAAAAACTAATAAGCTCTGAAAAACTCAGATGGCAGAAAACCCCTTTGGTTCAACTTCCTTTACATCTCAGATGTTCTCTTTAATTAAATTTCAATATGCACAGAGATAGTAATGCAGAAGAAAAAGCTGATATATTGGATACACAAGTGTGATTATGCATGACAGAAGTAAAATGAGTCAGCTCAATACAAATTTACTTGTCATATGTAAATGTAAATTCTACAGTAGAAGTTGCAGAGCTTAATTTTAAAATTATGTCTCTGCTCTCAAAAAGGGGTAGCCAAAATATCTGAGTGCTTTGAGAAGTTCCAGACAGCTAAAAGAAAAAAGAGATGATTCAGAGAACAGATGTCACATCATTTAATTAAGAATTTTATTGCAAAGGCTAGAAATAAAAACACAAGGAAAATAATAAATAAATACACAAGCAAAAGCTCTAAAAGTTAAATTGCGTTGAATGTAAAAATTGCATTAATTTTCAAAATAAATTTAAATTATTTATAAGATTTAAAATAAATAATGTAGGCAAGAAATTAAATCAACAGAATCCAGGAAAATCTAATCTGTACATATAGACCCATAGTTAAAATCAGATGACTCAAAAAGACAGAGCAAGAAATCGGCAAGCTCTGCATGCATGAATACAATATCTGTATGTGGGATCTGACTGAAAGTCCCCTGAAATCAACACCTTTCAACCAAATCTAGAACAACAAATTGCAAACAGTTCAAGTTTTCCCAGAACTTCTTCCCTTGCAACACCTTGCCTCTAACCAGCAGCAGAGTATATGCAGGCAGGGTGAGCTGCAAACACTGGAATAAGAGAAGTATGTTTTTACTGTCAGCTTAATGACTTATTAATGATGGTATACAGCAGAGAAGTCAGTGAATTGCCCTGGAAAAGCTTTGGGGAAAACATGAAGCTGTAAAGAAATACGAAATCTGAGCTGTTATCTTCCACTTTTGAGTTCCCTGGCTGTGCAGAACAGCCCTCTTAGGCAAGAGTTACATTTTCTGCCTTCTTCCATGAAACCAGAGAGGCCCTTCCTGAGACGGCAGCGCTGCCTCACTAATAAAGCTCGGTCTCATGACAATAGCAGAAGGACATTTTAAATTTAAATTTTTAAACCTTTTTCCTTATATTAAAAGTAACTGCTACCAGGGACTGAATATTTATACAAGGATCATTACTCAGCATTGTAATTAACTTGTTACCAGTGTCTTCTTGCATTAGCAAACAAGCTTTGAAAGCAAATACTTGGAGTCCCAAGGTGCAGAGCACACAGCAGCCTGCAGCATGTCACTGAATCAGGAACTGAAGGGGGGGGGGGGAGAGAAAAAAAGCTATGGAACTTTTGACTGAAAACACTGTTCTTACAACTTTTCAATCCACAGTAGCTCCCCAAACCCAAGAAGAGCAACAGAGGTTTCCCTCAAGATGGCATTTGAAAGGTTCTTATCTTCAAAGACTGTGTGATAAGTGGTGGCCTGCACCCCTGTCTCCACACCTCGGGAAGCACCAAGGGCTGGGGACATTGTACTGGTGACAGAGAACACCAGAGCACAGACAACTGCAGGGCAGCCATCCTGCCTCACTGGAGCCTCCTACACTCCTGCAGGGACCTCCCTGGGACTGCTGGCTTACACAGGTTTGGAGACTCAGGAAAGAGCTAAATGAAACTAGAAAACCTACTGTGACCTCTGTATGGACGTCAATGAGACTTGGTTTAGGATGTTCCCTCCCTGCAGCAGTCCCTTCCTGGGGGCATAGCATACAAGAGGGCAGGGATGAGAGCCTGGGGAGGGCATGGAAGCAGCAGCTGCTCCTGGCAGGCAGAAGGAGGGCAGGTGAGGGCTGTGATAGCCATTCTTCCATGCCCAGGGTGGTGTGTGGTCCCTGACCTGCTCCAAGCAGCAGCAGGGGCTGGCCCTGATCCATGGCCATCTCTTCCCTCTGCTGGCAGAGTGTGTTTCTCCAGTGGTTCTGTGCTCATCCCGAGGACAAAATGTATTGGGGATTGATTTCTCAGACTGTTTCTCATCACATCCTAGACTTACTCTGAAAGCATTAAGTCTGGGGCTGTTTTGCTACAGGAATGGCCTAGCAGTGGTGCAGTTTTCTCTGGCAGTGATGCCTACATAGTCTCTGATGCATTACCTCTCGTATAATTCAAATATGATAATTAAGAAACCCACTTAACCATGCAAGATGAGATAACTCTATTACATACATATAGGACTACTCTCAAGGCCATTTTTGTATTCCCACCAACTCAATCTGGGTTCTGAAAATCCAAGACAGTCTTTAATTTCTGAGTTAAAGATTTATCAGCTTACCTCTTTGGAGAGTCTGGTGAAAAGGTCACCTCCCCGCAGGAAATCTAGTATTAGATACAACTTTCCCTCTGTTTGAAATGCTGCATTAGAAAAGGATGAAGATATTGGAAGTTTGAATCAACATAAAGTTCTGTAATGAGTAAGTCCTGTTGACTAGCAGTGTCTCATTTGTGCCATTGCTTCACCATCATTTCAAAACTTTGAGAACCAAAAAAACCCCATTTCTGTACAGAACTTAGCAATTGAGCTTAGGCTATGGGAAAAAACAATGTCAGTTAAGAGACAGCAGTGCATTACTAATACATTAATTTCTGTGCTAAGCACCTATGAGTTAACAGTGTTTCCCACTCCACAAGGCTTCAGAAGTCACTGAGAGCGAGGCAGTTCCCATGTTTGTATGAGGGAGACTCTGCACTACCCAAATGTCCTCAGAATTCCTGTTACAGTAATTATGGGAATGACATGGTAGGAGGCAGCTCTAGCAAGACTCCACAGTCATGTACACACCTATACAAATTGAGACTGGTCCTGATTATTAAAGCCAGCTTTTATTTAAATTCTCTGTCTTTCTAAACCATACCTGAATGTGGGTAAGGGGTTGGCAGATGTAAACTCACCAGCACTACCCACCATGTCAGACTTTATGACAAATTTGTTTTGATGGAGGAATGGCTAAAACTTACAAATACTGAATTTCTCCTTTAGCATGAATGAAGACTTTCACACAGGTAGCCTCTATGTCTTTGTTAGAAATATAGTCATAAGTGGGCAGGGGGTATCTACATGGAAATGTTTCCCAACCAATTCAAGAAAAAACATGAATTATATTTTTTATAGTTACCATAATGAAGCTTGACTATGAAAGGATGGTTCACTTCTGCCAAAATATCTCTCTCCATTTTAGATCGTACCCGATCCCGAACTATAAAGAAAGAACAACAAGAACAGTGACATATTAAGAGGCAGCATGGTCACTGGGCACAGTACTGGAATAAGGCTCTGCCAATCTGGATTCTGATTCTCACTCTGCTGATAGTTTGTATGACCTTAGGCAAATCAGACCACTCAAGTGTCCTCTAATTCTGTCTGTCTGGTCTGGGTAGCAAGTTCTCCAGGAGGGCCCTGTGACTTTCTCCATAGAGAGCTGCCCTTAGTAAAATGACCTACAGTATTACAAAAAACAAGAAGGCAATTACACTTCACAGAAAAGAATGTTAATGTGAAAATGAAAACTACACGAAATTAATAACCTTACTTCATTTAATATGAATCAGAATGTACCAGTCCCAGAACAGGTTCAAATTAATTTATTGTGTACTGCTGATGCTAGCAGTGCTTATGATGTATCACTGAATAGTACTTTCTGGAAGTGATCTGTATATACAATATTAAAAACTCCCAATAAACCACTCAAACAATCAGTAATGAAGAAAAATTCTAAATAAAAATAGTAACTAATTATTTTTTATGTGTAGAGATAACTTCATTTTGTGATAGCAGAGAGAAAAATACTTTTTGCGGTTGAGATGAATAGAGAGTAAGGGAAATCATAATTTCAGAGGTGAGTTGAGTTCAAGCTAAACAAAACTAATGCTGAAGATTTCATACCAAAGCCATTTAACAGAATATTCATACATTGAGGAGAATTCAAGTCCCATGTTATCAAACCTTGATCTTAAAGGTACACTTTTCAGTCAATCACTATTTTATTGAAAGTATTGACATTTTCTTCTTTCTCTTCACAATGTCAATACGCTTTTCAGATGACAAGAGATATCATGAAACCGTTTTAGGTAACAAAGCCTGAGATCTCAGATTCTGTCACTGCAGGCATGTGTTGAGGAGCTGCTCAGAAGCTGAGTTGCTTCTGAGCACCCAAGTAAGGAATATACCCTAACAAACCCCCCGTCTATTGCTGTACTTCAAAATGCACAAGAATAGGTCCAAACCAGCTGATCTGAAAACCTTAAATAGCACTGGAGACATACTTGGATTTTTTGCTATTCTGATGCTTTACTTAGGCCAATAGCGACATAAGTTTTACTAACTCATTCAACCCAAGCTACCTTGTAGATAAATTCAAAACAACGTGAATTGTGGAATCTCAATCTCCTCCCTCAGGTAAAAATCACACATCACACACTCATAAGATGCTTAACCTATGTGAGGACAGACTGTTTCTTGTGCTGTCCATCAGTGATGATCCCAGGCAGGAATTCGTGTTGGCTAGGTGGGCACTGCTGGACACTCTACATGGGACATTTCCCACTAAGCTTGGTTAGGTAGCCTCAGAAAGTGCCTACCTGCATTTGCACTGCACAGTTGTGAGAACAGGCTGTCAGAACAGCAGCACACCTTCCTCCAGCCATCATTTTAACCTCTCAACCAGCAAAGGCCACCTGTGCAGCCCAGCCAAAATCCTGTGCCCTGCTTGCTTCTGTGGTGGTTACAGGGTGTGGACCTGCCAGGGTACCACGTTTCCCTTATCACATGTGCACACAAGAGGCACACTTGAATTAAAGAGAAAGTGATGCCACCACAGAAGACATTTCATTCTCCAGTCGTGGCCATGTAACCACTCTGAACCTGTAGCTGCTGCATTATGGGGCTACACCTCCTTTTTTGAAAACCTGTCTTTCAGGAGATGAGGCTCATGAAGCCAGAGGCTCAGCAGCACCACAGATTGTCCCCATCTGGGCCCTGCTGTCCTCACATGGCCTGGGCCAGCCCAGGACCCCACAAGCACCATTTGGTGGCAAGAGCCCTAATGAGGATACATGGCAGTGGGATGGGCTGGGGCCCCCTGGTGCCCCATTCTTGCTTCCCGTGGGGCCAGCTGGGTCCTGTCAGAGTATGGATGCTCTAAATTAGTGCTCCAACAGCAGAAAATGTTTTCCACTTACAGCTTTCCTCTTTAAAATCTTATGTAGAGAAAGATCCAACAGGACAGTGCATATTACAGAAACCTTAAGGGACTGTCTTGGCCAAGGGCACTGGGCTGCAAAGCAAACGTGACAAACAGCAAAGTCCCAGGGTGAATATCTGCTGACTGCACTGAGGTGACAGCCTGGTCTCTCCCCAGAATCCTCTGGAGGTGGCCCAGGACACCACCTGGTGTTTGGCTGTCTCTCTGAGTGAGTCAGTCTCCCTCCAGTGATTTTGGACACTGTCTTCTTGATGTCACCAGGCTGAATTGGCATTTGAAAGTTTAAATTTTTTTCAAACTAGGAATGGGTTTTCGGATGATAGGTTTGCTGTCGTAGAGACTTTTTCTCAATGGATTTTTTTCCTTTTTGACAATTTTAACCCAGCTGCTGCTGAATCCCCTGACCTAAAACATCAGGGAGAAATCCCTCGGCATGTCTGAAAAAAGCATCTGCCACTTACAGAAGGCTGTTTCTGCAGGGAGATACATGCAGAAAATACACAAATAAGGTCAAAGATTTCACAGTCTATTCAGAGATATTTGGCAAAAAACATTATTGATTATAGAATGTTTGCTCATCCCTACCTTTCAAAATGACCATTCAGTAAAAAAGTCACTGTTTAACAAGGAGTGGAGCGTTAATTAATTAATAAAGCAAGAACAAGAGGAGCTACAAACTAAGTTAAATTAAATCAGCATCAGAAAGTATCACAGCAGGAGAAATAAATCAGTGAACAAAACAATGGCTTTAAATTTCATCCATTACCCTCCTGACTTCCTTATAACTCAGCACTTTGCCTCAAGTGGAACAAAAGCAAAATAGGACTCAGGCTTAGGAACTTGCAACTTAATTTCAAATTCATTATGTGGTGCAGGAACACAAAAAAGATAAAGAAAATAGAATATAGACATAGAACTCTGTGCAACAACCTTTCCAATTCTATGGCTGCCATTTAAATCTGTTTTTAATGTTGTCTCTTGTAGGGGAAAGCAGAGAGCTAAATTCTAAATTCAAATCCACAGCGCCTATGCCCAGAAGACAAAGTACTTGTGTGGTGCCTAATTACCTGAGATGTGGACAAACACAGGCTGTCTAAAAATGATCATAGTCTTATTTCAATGGTTCTGCTTGGAGATACTATTTGCATTACTGTGTTTTTGTTCCACACAGTACTAAACTGAAATCCTCTAAAGAGCAGCCTTTTATGTTGCACCTTCATCAGCGGAGCATTATTACAACACAAAGGGAAAAACAGAAAAGCATCCTGTTGACACACTGGATGCAGAAGTATACAAATAATGTCACATAGGGACTTCATGTGCTTTTCTTTTGAAATGCATATCATTTTGTGAAGGTTATTTTTCTGGAAGAAAGATCCTCTGTGGCCCGAAATATAGAACCTTTCAGAGGTGGGGAAAGAGCCATTATATCAGAGCTTTACTTCAGCTCTACGCTTCTGCAGCAAAGGTAAAAAAACAGACCTACAGAGCAGGAGACACTCCTTTGTAGAAGAGCACTCTGAAAAATCAATAAAAAAGTAGACTGGATTTTAGGTGTCTAGGGTCTGTAGGAGGTCATTTTATCTCCCTCTCTGCCTTATTTTTCTTGCCCCCCCCCCCCCCTTTTACATGAAACAACACACTTGGCTTTAAAGAAATCAAAGCGTTCCTTTTGTTTGTATTTTAAAGTAGCCTTGATGCTCTGATGCTGAGATTTGGAATGACAGATGTCCCTAAATCAATACTACACCTTAGTATTGAGCTTCCATGTATAGTCTTCATCACCTGTTCATTATTTTCTCTGTTTGTAAAAGCTAATTAAATCTTGCAATATCCCTCTGAAGTATCTCTGCTCAATTTTCTGACAAAGAGAATTAAAGAACAGATTCATGATGCTATTAAAAAATAATAAAAATCACATAGGACTTGTCAGGAGCAAACATGGGTTCTAGGACATACTAACTCAGCTGAAAATAAATCGTCAGAGCAGTAACCCGAGCTCTTGTCATGTTTTCTCATAGCCTTGCCCAGCAAGAGGCAGCTTGGAGAGCTAAGGGTGCTTCACTGTCACTTCCTTCCCACCCCATGGAGCCTCTGGCAGCTGCAGCCTCCTGCAGCCTCCTCCTCACTGTGACACCAACTTGGATCTCTCTTCTTGACCAAAAAAATCTACAGACACTGCAGGAGATTAAGTGTGTTTTAGATTTTTGGCTGAAATTAGCTGCTCAGCTAAACCCCATCATTAGAGACATACTGACTGACAGACTAGCCAGATGATCACATAAAGCTCATGTCCTTATGCAAAGGTGAAATTTCAATTTTTGTGTATTTTTAAGCAGGACTGGACCAACTGAATTTCCACAGATGTGCTTATGCATAGCTCCCAGGTAAAACCATTTCCCACCAAGGTCCGTGGGCTGGGATGTGAATGGTATCCAATAAACCCAATCCTGTGGTGATGTACATCACCTGCAAAGTCAGAATTACACCTCTCACAACTTCATAAATCCATTCTAACTAAATTCATTTAAACCAGACTCAATAAACAGCTTGATGAAGAGAAAGAAAGCTGCCATCTGCTAAAAGGGAACTTCCTCTAAAAATCCAAAACCCACAGCTGGAAATACATCTGTTCACAACTTGTGCAAAACTGAAAGCCTTCAACACCTCTGCAGTGTTGCACCTGGAACTTTTTTTCCTTTTTATGGAAAGCATATGTTTGATTTAAATTTATTCAACTTAGTGGATGTGATATCCTGTGAAATCATCAACAAAGTATTTGTTTCTTGAATTTGAGTGTTACATGCTCCTATATTTCATTTGCTTCAGTTGAATAGAGTTATTACTATTTTTTATTGTTATTACTACTATTGCAGGCAATAACAACAATTTCAGTATTAACTATTACTGACAGGCAATAATTACCTATGCTCTAGGAACAGGCATAATTTCAAAATAACAAATGAGTAATGAGTGTCTGCCTTGTGTTTTGCTATGAAGAAGTTGCTAAGCCAACAGAAGAAATGAAGATTTTTTTTTTTTCTTGTCCTGCTTGAGATGGAGATGATCCAGACATCCAGGAACCCAGGGTAATGAGTTTCACCACTTGCCTTTTAAGCTTGAAGCCCAGCATGGTTTAATCAAGTCCTGCTGCTCTTTGCTCTGAAAACACACCTGTTTTGTGGGTTTCCCAGGGAGAGCTGAACAAAGTTTGCGCATCACTTTACTTGGGAAGTGTGAAAGCTGTCTGTGTTTTGGTATTCATCACAAATACTTTCTTCAGCATATCATCAAAGGCAAAAATACAGCTTTTATGACTGAAAGGTATGAGGAGTGAACACTGGCTCAGGGGTGAAAATGCAAAAATATTCCCTCTTATGTCAGCCTTCCACAGGAAAAAAATGTCTTCTCTTTATTCAGTCTCTCCAGATCTAAAAAGCCAGGTTCTGAAAGGGGCATTTCCTCTCCTTCAGGATCCTTGTGCAACTACTAATTCACTTGCAGAGCCTGGCAGAGGTGAAAGGGGGTGAGGGTGGTCCAGGATCTCCCCTGTCCTGGCTCCAACTCAGGGCAAAGTTCCCCTGAGTGAGAGTGATTGAAAGTCCACCCAAGTCCCTTCTCTTGTTATGTGAGCCCCTACTATTTTGTTTAATGGCATAGCATGAAACCTTCTGTCTGATCCAGTTCAGATGTTTAAGGATGAGACCAATGATATTTTATAAAATATTAAGTGAGAATTCCTGGAAGGAGAGGAAATGTGGTATTTCCTCCCTGTGTAGAATGCATGTACTGGGATGCTGTCATTTCCCACCAGGGCCATTTTAGCCATAGGCTGAAGTAATCCTAGTAAATGTTTTCTGTAGTCCTTTTTGAAACTTGTAATTTTGAGTATTTTCAAAGATGTTTTTGCCGTGGGTTTTTCTTCTCTAATCTGGAATAAAAAGCCTAAATTTGGCAAGTTTTGCCAAAATTAAATTGAGAAAAAGTGCTTTGGCTGCATCAAAGTACTCTTTGTTAAGTGTTTTATTTTATTTTTTTTAGCTCCCCTTTCTTTCACTGATTATAATGTACAGCTATAAATTATTTTTTAAAAACATACAAAATCAAACCAAAGAATTCTGCTAAAATGCTTAATACTCATATTTTGTCAAGCAAATTTTCCCTCAACAGTCCTATTCCTGTGGACAGACACTCTATTCAGAAACTCATCTTTTCTTTATCAGTTGTAATGTAAATTCAGAAGACAGAATAATAAAAAATCCCTAGCAGTAAACTTTAAAACAGAACCCCTATGTCTTCCAGGTTTAGGGTAAACATACAAAGTTATAAAGTAATGTTTTTGCAATTGTCCTAATTGGAGTTCACCAGCTTAGCTCTCACATGGGTAACATGAGGCAGTGGCTGGACAGCCAGAGGTTCATTTTTCAGAAGGGAGGGTTTGGATGGATTTGGTCAAAGGACAGGAGGCAAATGTTAACATTCTCCCTAAGCTGTGCTGACCACAACTGCATTATGCCGACTTCTCACTCTAAACACTCCTTCCATTAGGCTGCTTGGATGTGGTAAACTCAGGGCCAGTCCAGTATGACTTGTTCTAACAAAATTTCTTGGATGAGTGTTTCAGTTACTGAACTGCAAACATTTTGGTTTCAGAAACAAATAACTAGTATATTTAAGGCATCACTGAGGAAGCTGGGATAGTGGCTTATCATCAAACACTGAGGACACACTTCATTTAGGAGATATGAAGCCCTGAGACAGCTTCTATTTGTAAACCACACAGGATGAGGTTTATCAGGTTACCCGTAACCCAGCCCTCTATGCTACCTGCTCACAAAACAGACAGGAATTTAGAATTTAAATAGTTCAGTAATATTGTGGCATTTAACGTCAACATTCAGACAAAGCAAACCTCTGCTCTGCCCAGGACCTGACATGTGATGCAGACATACTTAATATAGCTTTGCTGATGTGTTTGCTGCATAAAAATGAAAAAGCATCTGCGAGACGGCTGTCTGTCACTGAAGAAGCCTCCAGTCCCATCAGCAAGCAGGGTGTGAAGTCAAGGCAAGGTCATTTCCCAGATTAGGGCATAGTAAAAAACCTGGTCTTTTGCTGTTATCAACATGCTCATTAAAGCTTTGCAATCAGCAAGCCTTGGTCAGATAGACAACAACAAAAAAGTCTGATTTATTATTTTCTCTTTTGAGAAGAGAAACACAACCTTCAAACAACTGCAAATTGGTTTTCAGCCTGGACTTCACTACCGTACAGGGAGTGTTGTGGAAGATATGACCAAGTTCAGAGAGTTTCTGGGTGAAACCATGGCCCTAAAACCACTGTTGACATTAATAGGATCTCACCATCTACATCTCAGTCCCTATATACAGTTCTGAAAATATATGTGGTTGCTTGAGCTCTGAAAGAATACCAAAAAGGAAATCTTGGGTTTTTTTCCTCTATGTTACTGAGGAACTGCCAAAAGCTAAACATAAACAGTACTGAGCAATGACTACAGGGAGACAGGAGGAGAGCAGATAAATATTTAAAGGACATAAACACAGAGGAAAAAGAAGCCTTATTTATCAAAATAAAAGGAAAGAAATTAATATAAATAAGAGAAGGTAAGTGAAACAGGAAAAGAGGAAATGTAGGCAGTGTTGGGCAAACTATAACTGCATGAACCCCTAGAGAGCAGAGTAATGGCTTGGGATTGGAACCTCCTTACTGACACATTTTAAAACAAAACTGAAGAGAAAAAGTTAAATAACTATTTAGTGAGAAACTAGCCTGCCCTGACTGCAGGGGAATGAGACTGCATTTTTCACTATGTGCTACTTTGCTGCAGTGACTCCACCTCAATAAAGGACATCTTAAAAAAAATCCAGATTTCATTATTATGCACAAATGTTTGGAAGGCTGTCTGAAACACAGCTTTTATAGCAGGATTAATGCCCATAGCATTATATCAGAACATTCCAGCAAAGTGAAAAAAATTATCAGAACCCAAAAATTCATATTGGGGGGTGAACTTGAAAACCCTGTGAAGAAAAACCACGAGCAGTTTAGTTTCCACACCGTGCTTTTAATTATGTGGTCTCAGATAGCCTTATCAAGAATCTTTGATCTTTAAGGGTCATATCTGTGGGTAAGGCACAGGGGTAATGCAGCCCCCACCCAGCCCTGTGACCACCAGCCTCATGACAGTCCTTCCAGTGACTGCTAGAAAATCACACTCCTCACACACACAGAGTGCAAACATTTAGCCTTATTCAAAACTTTGCCTTGGAAGTTGCTTGCTTTGTGCTGGGCACACTATGTGAAAACAAAAATACAAACCAGTACATCTAAATGTATGCTTGAAAATATTTCTGTCTTATGATAATACACAAAGATCAAGATAGTACTTAGCTGTATGGCATTGACATTTTGCATTGCAGAGCTTATTATATCCATAATTAAACCAAATTTGAACAGATAAGCACTGACAAAACCTATATAGAAGACAAATATTTAAAGGAGATAAATATGTAGGACAAAGACTTATTTATATAAATAAAAGAGAAGAAATTAATATAAACAGAAGGAGATAAGTGAAACAGAAAAAGAGGAAATGTAGACTCTCTTAGAGCAGAAAAGTCAATTCTGAGTTTACAGTGTTGATGAAGACAATTTCCACTCAGTGGCAACTATGTCATAGCCCAAACAAAGATCTGAAAAATGACCAGGGACACAATACAATTGTCTGAACAACTCAGGCTTTGCCCAAATTTACAAAAATAATCTTCTACTACTGCTGAGAAAATGTCAGTTAAATTACTGTGCCATGGAAACCTTTTGAGTGTGTCAATTGCTATCACATGCAGATAGAAAATGCTGTAGAGAGAAACAGAAAGGAGAGGCTGTCATTGATGTTGATTGTGGTCTCTCCTCAAACATCACCAGAACCCCCATCTTGGAGCACACGCCACAGCTGACACTGACATGTGTGACCTACGTGAAGAGTGTGAAAACAGAAAATAATTCTGCTTCTGTTGAAACAAATCCCAGATGGCAGTCTCCCACACTGTGCCATCTCACTTTTATGGAGAGCCAGCTCAGTGCTAGCACACCTCCAGGAGCAGTTGTGAACAGAATGCCTGGCCAGCTGTTCGGTGAAGGTTTACAAGCGATCCAACTGCAGTGCTGTGAGCAAAGCCATCACCAGTGCAACTGACCCCTTTCCTCTGCTGTCACTCTGACTGAAAAAGGCATAAAGTGACAGCGTTGACCTCACTGTTAATCTGTCCTCATGCTTGAAAGGAAATAAGGTTTTTCTGCTGTATTATGGGAACCAATAAAAGCAGTTGGACGCAACTCCCAGAGGATGCTTACGAATTTGGTTTCCAACCAACTATAAATGCACTGCAGTAGCAGGCAGCTGAACTTGGTTAAATGGCAATTATGCTGGCTGTTACAAATGGTGCAACTTATTCAGGGAATAGAACAAACAAATGCTTGTCATATAGATAATGGATTTGTACCACAGCCAAAGACTTGCAGGGTCCATCAGGGAGGTTAAAATTTACAGGAATATTTAGCTATTGTATTTTCAGTTTAGCTTTCCACTACAACTATAAATTTATTCAAAAGCAGAGTTGATTCATAGTTCTGATGGTTTCAAATTATTAATCCATTATACAAAAGAGACATTTCCTAACAATTTCTTCATTTGGAATCTTTAGCCGTTAAATTCCATTATGCAGTAAGTTGCAGCTAAGTGGGGAGGGGTGTCAGTAACATATCCATTAATGTCTGACTATATCTGACTATTACTCCTCCAAAGGGCAGTGAGCACTGTGAAGATCAGGCTGGCATAATTAGGTTAGCATCACAGATATGGAGATTGATTAGAGGAGCAGTAGTAAGGGTAGCTGGTTTTTGTTCATGCAGCAGGCTGGCAACAGAACTGTGAGCACAGCCAAAGTCTTGTAATTCCTAAACTGAGGTACCAGCTCCCATGCTAGACCCAGCCTGCCATGAAAGAACAGACTACATGACAATTCAAAGGAGATGAAGACTAAAAGCATCAAGACTATAAGCCTGAATTTGTCAAAAGAGCCATTTTCTTTTCCTGTAATTTGTAGCCTTGTGGTATCAACAGCAAGCACTTGGATGTCAGCAGGATTAAAAGACTTCCAGAGGTTTATTCACGTGTTGCAGAGCTGATTTGAAAGGTTGCCAATGATAGCTTCTCTCTTTTGGCAGTGGGTTTCTTAAAACTAGAAGCATTGCAAGCAAACACAAAGTGCACAAAGCTCCCTTAAAGACAGCACAAGACAAAAAAGACACCAAAAAATTCATTACTAAGGAAAGAAAACTAGAAAAGTAGACCTTCATATGAAAATTTCCATTTGGCTTATAGGACACCAGCCAGAGAGGCAGAAGAAAAAGGGCAGCAGGGAAGATGAAACAGTGACCAGTGTTTTGTTGTCACTGGTAAAGCCCGACTGGCCTGGGTACATCCTGTCCAGTGATAATGTGCTTAATTCCTAAACTAAACACATGGGAGAAAGAGAGTGGATGCTGGGAGCTGCAGGCTACCACCCTCCAGAAATCCTCACAGAATCATGGACTCACCGTGGAATTTGAAGGGACCCCTCAGGATCACCAAGACCAACTCCTGGCCTTGCACAGGACACCTCAAGAATCACGCAATTTTACAAATTCAACTCCCCAAGGGCTGGCTTTTTCTAGGAGCTTTCTCTAAAAGGGACTCTCCAAAGGAACAAACACCTCGACAATCTGATCACTCTGCTGTCTTTGCAATAAGACATTTCTATCAGTTCCATTGCACCCCTTGAATTTTCAGTAATGTCTGTGGTAATATAGCACTCACAGAGGACCTGAAAGTTAGGACATGAAGTCAGAGCAGATAATGTCACCTCTGACTTACCTAATATATAACTAAATCTTCTAAAATGAGTATCTAGGAAAAATGAACCCTGAGGAAGGAAAGCAACATAAAAGATTCTCAGCCTACAGAAGATGGACATTAAACTTAGCAAATTTC
Source organism: Petroica traversi (assembly GCA_025920805.1). Lineage (NCBI taxonomy): Eukaryota > Metazoa > Chordata > Aves > Passeriformes > Petroicidae > Petroica > Petroica traversi. Next base: position 5,691,736 of record JAHLSL010000012.1, read on the forward strand.
AGGATGTGGAAGAAAACTGCAAAAAGGAAACTGTAATCAATAGAGAGGAGAGGAATTAACAGCTTCAGCTGTGGCAAGGCAGATACTGGACAGATGCTAGGATGCATATTGTAACAATACAGTGATAGAGGCAGTCTAAGAACAAGTTAGGCAAACATCTGTGAGGAATGACAAAAGCATCACTGTACCGCCCTAGGTCAGAGACGGGCCATGGGATTTTTTCAGGTGCCTTCCAGATGATGCCTCAGCAGCAGTGCCCTCCCAGAGCACCACACCAGGGGGTTCACCTGGCACAGATCCAGGCAAGGACACGAGGCTTGCTTCTAAAGCAGAGCCACTGAGCCTCTCTGACTGTTCTGAAGGTCAGCTAGTCCCCATTCCCAGGTTCTTGGCCCAGGCAGAGCACTGTGCATGGCCAGCAGTGACAGGCTCATTTTGGACTCATTCTTTTAGCTGACGCTTCATGTCAGTCTTCATAGATCTATTCCAATTAAACTAAGCTGTGTTTTTCTCTCCTCTCTGCTCTCCAGCTAGTGTTGATGAGGGGTGTGAGGGCTCACAAAGGCCATTGCAACTCCCAGTCCTTTCTGGTAAAAGGTTTTTTTCAACAGATAAAATGGAATTGCACTTTCTTCAACAGGATAAACATTTCACTAGGGGCTTCAGAACATCTGTCCATGTAATCTACAGCAAAAGCAATTAACAGCAATCTGCTACTTCTCAATAAAATGGATCAAATGCTGTCTTTCCTGTAAAACAATAACCAATTTAGGAGTAACTGCAAATATCTGTCATTAGATATGCAATGCAATTAATATGATAAAAAGAATAATCCAAGGGAAAGAAGCCATAGTAACACTCTTGATCAAGTCTATGATAGAGAGTTTGAAGAATGAGTTTGGGTCTGAAAACTTGTTAATAGTGGTACTTACAGGAGCTGCAGTTGCAAATGTCTCCATTGCTACTTATTCACCATGGCAAGTACACAGGATCAATTGAAACTTTAAAGAGGTTGATGGCAAATTGACTGAAAATTATAAGATTATGTGTAAAATTGCTTTCTAACTATCAGAAAAGGGATGAGTATGATGAACTACTCATCCCTGAAAAGAAACCCAGCTACCATTCCTTTACTGGCTAGGATAGCCAGGGGGCAAATTCAAATACAACCTGCATGAGTTGCTGGGTGATTTTATATTTTAAAAAGTCATTCTTTCTATATTTCACTGACAGAAGAGTGACTCAGCAAACATTTAGGATAAGCTTATATTATTTGATCACAATTAAAGAACATGTATTTTCTGCCAAAGAAACCAGCAGGTTTTTTCAGTGCCGTCTTCCTCTGACTTCAGATTTGAATGGCCTCTGTGCTCTCTAGAGAATCATCACATGAGAACCTGAATAATGCAACTCTCAGATGCTGCTAAGGCTCATGGAGCTGCTGAAGGATTAGAAGTCAAGGCCATGGGCACTTTAACCTAGAAAAAAGATGGAAAAATTTAAGACAGCTCTGTGCTTGGGAAAAACACAAACACAGGCGCACTCAGTGTCTTCACAGTAAAGCCTGAAACTGGCATAAAACTATGGGTGCACTAACACTCCTAGTGGGTGTGAGTGGTTCCAATCTATGGAAAATAACAGTGGTTGCCCCACTCTTTATGTTGCACTTTGGGGTCATGACCTGAATGGAGATGCTGGAGAACACGGGGTGAGCTCCTGAGTGAGTTTCATCGGGAGAGAACTTTGCCTGTGGGCTCCGAAACCACTGTGCTTGGCAAACCAAGGCACAGCAAAGGGAGATGACTGGAAGAATTCCTAAAAAAGTCAGTCAAACCCAAGCACCAATGCTGTTGGATGCTGGGGCACTCACCACAGTTTCTGCTGCTGAACTGCTCATGAAGAAAGTTGGAGTTTGCTTATAAGTCTGTCCTGTATGCTCTTTGGGGAGAATAAAACAAAGTTATTTCAGGCAGCAGCAAACTAAGTGGCTGAAGCTGCTTTCCAAATGAACGACTGTCCAGGGAGCTATAATTTAATATTATTTAACAGCAGAGTTACACTGGAAAAAATGTGTGGACAGGAAAGTATTGGGCAATATTGCTGATTTACCTACAGCAGAAATTACAAGCACAGAAGTGTATGATTCTATGTGAATCAGTCTGTTTGGATGACGGGGTGAAAGACAGGAAGGTTAATTTTAATTTTTTACCAATATTTAGGCAAAGACATAATAATTCTGCTTTGCTTCGGACAACAGGATGAACCTGCTGTTCAGCAACATGAGCAGCAGTTTTAACAGAGCCACAGAATCAGTCAGGTTGGAAAACACCTCTGAGATCACTGAGTCCAACCTATGACTGAACACCACTTTGTCAACGAGATCATGGCACTCAGTGCCACATCTAGTGTTTTTCTGTGAAGAAATTCTTCCTAATGTCCAACCTAAACCTCCCAAGTGCAGATAAAGACTATGTCCTCTCATCCTATCAGTAAGTTGCCAGGAAGAGGCCAACCCCTCACTACCTTTCAAGTGGATGTAGAGAGTGATAAGGTCCCCCCTAACTTTCTTTTCTCTAAGTTCAACTTCTCCAGGTTAAACATCTCCAATGCCTCAGCAGCTCCTCATAGGACTTGTGCTCCAGACCCTTCACCAGCTTTGTTTCCCCTCTCTGGACTCCATATGGAACTCAAGAGTCAACATTTTTGCAAAGAGAACACTGAATTTTCTTTGGCATTTTGGAAAACTCCGTAAGGAAGTAACATCAGGTTTTTTGTGTAAAAACAAACAAGCCAAAATGTCCCCTTGCTACAAAATAGAGAGCATTTTGAATATCCAGTGTTCACTTCTTTAATGTCTTTGCAGTGGGAATTTTTTGCCTCCTAACAGGATCTTCACAATGCATTTGGCATTGTGAAGACACTATAATTTAATCAGGACTTTACACAATGCAAACTCCCACATGGTCTGAATAAAACAGATAATAAAGTCTTCAAGTGATGCACGTTCCATTTATATTTATAGGCAAAAATTTTCCCTTCTCATCCAAATCTGAATCCAAACACTGTACAGAATCACTAAAGACTATCAAGTATCTAACCCAGAAGCTACAACCTCAATGAACACTTTAGCAAATGATATGAAACAAACTTCCAGCAATGCTTTTTGTTGTTTTTAACCTGTTCAGGCTGCTGTATGTTCAGGCTAGGTCTCTCTATAATATTTACTGACACCAAATGAGCTGCCTAAACACAATTAATTTTCCTTATAATACATTCCTTATAATACAATTAAAACACATTATTCTCCACGGAATCAGCCTCAATGCGCTCTCCCTTATGTGCTGCACCCTCTCCTCCTTCAGAAAGCAAGCCCTAGGCAAGCTGACATTTTTAGGGGAGAAAGGAAGAGGTGGTCTGATGCAAGTAACTTTGCAAAGGCACTGTAAAAACTCAGCCCAAAAGTGACCCCTAAGCACTGGTTGTTGAAGACCTTCTTGGTTTCATTTTCAAAACTCCCACAGAGGAAAGAAAGCTCTGCTTCCTCAGATGACAGATAGTAAATCCAATTTGCTCCTAACTGTTAGGGAAAATTTGCATGTTCCACAGCACTTCTTGACTCCTAGCCAAAGAAAACGTGCATGGGAATGGGCCAATTCCCGATTGTGACCCAAGTGCACTGCTGTCTTGTTCAGCACATACTGACTAGGCTGATCTTTACATTTTAAAGCCACTTGGAAATGTAGAGAGCAAAACAAATATTTCGGCATTTGTGCACACAGAAGTTGCTATTCCTTCCAAGACTGAAAAATTAGTGTATGGCTATTTGATGAGAGGTGTAAGTCTATTTCTCAGCTGGATCTCTAAGAGCACTTCCAGGTCCAGCAATTTTTGCAGTTTTTGCAACTCAGAGCCCTGACATTTAGAGGGTTACAATTCTCAGACTAAGGAAGCCATACATAAGGAGCAGTTCTAAGGATGCAGAGAACACAAACTTTCCTCCAAACTGCAGGGCAACTGTATCTGTGCTATCTGGACTGTCCTGTGGACAGGACTTCCCTGGAGAATTTTTCAGAAGCAGGTAATAAGAGGCCCAAGAAAATATAAAAATATAGAAGAATACTTTAAGAAAAGATAATAAACCAGAATTTAAATAGAGAATGTGGATGAGTACCAGGGCCTCCCAGCAAACACAAATACTTCAAAATAGAAAAAGACACCTTGAAAACCTTGGCACAAAAGAGCTAGTTTAACCTGAGGTGAAGACTCTTTCTGAGTTTTGCTTTATAGGGTAAAATTGTCTAAAGTTTCTCATTTTGTTCAAGTTTTATTCCTTTCAAACCTGAGAGAAACCACCGGACTTCTATATCAGGTATCTAAGCGCCTCATTTGTTGTAGGGAAACTGAGTCACAGACAGAGGAAAACTGAAGAAGCCACTTTGATTGGTATCCAGCCAGGGGAACCACTACTACAATTTTATCAGTGGTTTAGACAGAATTCACACTTCACCTGGTGACATCTAAGTGAGTTGCTGGATTTAGGGTATAATCAATATCATGGATTCCCAAGAACACCCAAGATGTCTGTGAGCCACTAAAGCTGCTTTCAAGGCTTACTGCACCTACAACCACCAGACACCAGCAAACTCCTAACCCTGCTGGCTTAAACTGAGGGGATCAGAGCTGCAAAGCACTTCAGAGGTTTTGACAAAACAGATTATCATTTCTAAAGCCCATAAGCTCAGAAAGGTAGACTGCATTCTCAGGGTCAAATGGCTTCCAGTGCCAAGACTTATACAGCCTATTGCCAGCCTGATGGGCAGATGAAAACTGCTTCCTCATGATACATCACATAACCCTTGCCACCTCATCACTGTAATATTTATAAAGTTCCTGAGTATTATGTCAGTGAGTTACAGCTTCATGGCACTTTCTCTTAGATTGCACGTCTCCTGGAGGAATGGGTCTTTGATTTTCAAGCTCCCTTACATTCTAGCAGAGTAACCTGCTGGGAATTTATGGGCATTTCATGGGTGTTTAATGAGGCTTACACTGTAACCAATCTAAACAACTCTTGATCATGGAATGCTGAAGCACATTCGGTACAGCTGATGGAGCCTGAGACACCTCGAGAGAAATACTGAATGAATCAAAACAATCAGCTTGCCCTGCCCCTCTGTTCCAGCTTTGCTAGAGAATGCCAGACACACATAAACACAGAATAAACACTCCCTGGTTTATATCTGTTTCCCTCAGATTTATAGTGTATTCAGGATGGGCAGTAAAGACTCAGGGATACATCTCTGTAAGCATTTAAACATACAGAACAACTTTATTATCTTTCAACTTTATATCTAAAAATCTGATTTTAAAGAAAGAGTATAACAAAGACATTAAAGCAACATTTGAAGATGGTATTTTAAGAGTATTATTTAATGACATTCTGAAAGGCAAAAGTCTCACTCCTGGGAAGTATTTAAAAGCCTAAATATCTTTGAGCACCTAGATGTCCCCAAAGGGCTTATATTTGCAAAGGAAGCATTAAGGTACTGTAATTTAATATATAGTGTTCGAAAGAGAGGTAAGTTAGGGTTGCACATACATGCAGCCATAAATCTGATGTATTCCATATCTGGCATCCAACACACATAACATCCTTAAACATTTTGAACAAGGCTTTCCTAAAGTTAAAAATCAAAATGAAACACTTGTCTAGTTTCTTCAGAAAGCTTTCTGCTTTAAAATCAGAAACCCACAAGCTCCTAAATAGGAAATGAGGCAGAAAGGCAAGAAACTTCTATGCCAAAAGCAACAGTGGCTTTTTCACTTTCAAGGATCCATGCTGTTTCAGATATATTATTCAGATATACTCTGTGTTTAAAATACACCTTCATGAGTTTAAAATTAAACTCTCATTTTCACAAATAAATCTCACTTTAAAATAAAATCTCATTTTCACAAATTTTTATGTGTACATCATGTGCCTCCGCAGACTTTTACAATCTAAACTGCAATATTCTGGAGCCTAATTTTCCCTTCACAGCGGGAGTGGTGCTGCTGATTAGCAGATCATTTTCAAGCTCAAATCTACACACATGATTGATCTACAAAGTCTCTTTTGTATCAAAAACCATTTTTGAACTGTAAACACTTGAAGAATTCAGCTGCTGCTTGAGATACCCTTCTTATAACCAACCTTTGCTGTTGGTGAAGTGGGATCATGTTAACAAAGGCCAGCTATTCTGAAAAAGGGCAGGAGGCAGCAGACTCATTCGAGAAAGCACCATTTTGTATTTCTGCTTCTTCCTAAACACTATGAGCCAGCCACAGCCACAGTCAGGCTCCCAGATAGGAAACCCCTCAACAGGGCCTACTATGATTGCTCTTCTAAGCAAGTCCCATCACTCCTGAAGGGCTCTTATTTATCCAGCTTTTATGTATTCAGACTAATCCAGGAAAGAAATCAGCTTTGCTATCCCATCTTCTTTTATTTTCTTTCTTACTTCTCCATTTACATGCTTTACAAATTTATGTCACTATAGAAAGTAACCACTAACATTTAGGGCTGTATGGCCATGTCAATGGCACAGAGAGCTCTGACTTTACTGCTCCATGTGGTACTTGTGCAGAGTGCAGGTCAGAACACAAAATCATTCAGAAATTTGTCTTGTTGCCTGTCTTTTGTCAGCAAGTGCTAAATGCAGTGCTAACGTGTACCTGCTTTGCTCCCATTGCTTGATAGGGTAATAAATACTTCACACTGGAGTGACTTCCAGCTTTTTTGAGTGTAGGTAGTCAGCAGCAACTCAGCACTCTCACTTAGAAGATGAAATTAAGCTGTCAGAAAAATTATCTCTGCGCCAAAAGTTACATGGAAGCTTACTGACAGCAATCCTTGTTCTTGCTCGTCTCACTTGCCCTGTGCCAAGGGGGTTCTGTCTTTATTTTTGTACTTTGAGCTAAACAGCTGTTTAAGTTAATAAGTTAAAACAGTTTAACTTATTTGTAGAAATGGGTGTGGATAAATTAATTTCCACCCCTGTGCTGGTGATCTTGAGATTAATGGGAAACCCAAAGCTAGCAGTCAGAGGGGTAAGTAGTCTGAATGGGAGAGAAATACAAGCCAACAAAATCACAAAATAGCCTCAATTTTTGGATCGTGTGACCCACACTTAACAATAAATAGCCTTATTAGCTATAAAGAATGACAAAACTGCAAAAAGGTGCCTGTTCTTGACAGAATAGAAACTTTGGGTACCTTAAAACTGCCATCTAAATTTTGAGATTTCCTGAAATACCACAATACAGGTCTTTTCTTTGACAGTGGCATCTAGTGTTACATATTTCACCATCAAATATTAAGTGACAATAGAGTGTTTGGGGATGCAAAGAAAACCATTCTCCTCACCAAAGCTCTTCCAGATAAACAGTCCTCAGAGTAATAAAGAAAAAGAGGGAATACCCAGTTTTCCCTTTTGGTAAAAAAAACTCTGTGTTGTCAAAAGAAACAGAAATTAGTTTCTGGTCCATCTTAGTGTCTCAGGGGTTACAGAGACATGGCTGAGACCTCACCAGAAGATGACACACCCCAGTGGGGAAGACTGACAGTGAATTTCAGCTCAGTTTGGGTACTTCAGGGCCCTGCTCTTGGTTGAGAAGTCAGAGGATCACATTGTCATACACGTGATGTGCACAGGCCTGACCTATGACTTTGCATGTCTCATGCCCAGTACTGTGTGTTTATTTACACTAGGCTGTTCTGCTGGAACAAACATTCTCATATAAACTCCAAACAAAAAGATAAGCACGCCAGCATTGCTCCAAACTAATGCTTCCCTGAAAAGGCTTTGTTAGGGGAAAGGACCGTCTAAATGCCTTGTGTGCCAGTTCCCCATTTTAACCACTACTCAGAAGAGGTGCTGGCTCTGCCTAACACCACCTAACATAGCTCTACCTTGCAATTACCGGTAGCTTTGTTCGTATTTTGGTTCCCCAAAGCAAGGCACATTAAAGAAATTTGGATTTTTAAGTGATCAGAACTATCTGGTCACTTAATGATTATTCTTCACATTAGGACAGAAATTTAGACACTAAACTGCATTGCACATACCCACACTGTCCAAGACAAAGCAAAATATCTGCTCCAGGAAAAATGAATGCTCTCCACTTTATCAGCAAAAAAGGTCAAGCTTTTGAGGGAAAAAACAGAACAGCACTAGATCAGGGAAACAAGAAGATTCCTGCATCCTTCTTACTCTGTGGAGGAGCAACCAGTAAGGACTTCAACTGAGGCTGAACTTACTCCCTTTGCTTTCCAGTCCTGGGCTTGACTAGCAATTTTTTTTTTTGTCTGCAGCAGGCTGTGGCCCCAGAGAGAATGAACAGCTTTAAACATCAGTCATTTGGCCCTAGCCTCCTACAGCCCATGAGCAAGGGAACAGCATGATCCCAACGATCTCAGAATGACTCCTCACACTTGAAAATATGTTCCCATGGTTTTTCAGGCACACAGTGAGAAGCACCAGCTGGGAAGGCCATTCTGCCCAGTAGGAGCCAGATTTTACTTCAGCAATATCCTTATTTACCTCAACAACAGAAAGATAGTGACACTTCAATACAAATTAATATACACCAAGTAGAAGACCTAAAAATAACACCAAGAAAATAAAGGAAGCATGCAGCTGGGAAGCTGCAAACCTCTGTTTTTCTGCCCTCACACTGTATTGGTAACATATTTTGGTTAAAGTTCTTTTTAGAATATTCACCTACAGTGAGGCAGAATTTTGGGGGATGGCAGAGACATATTTATGCATTCATATACTGCAAGGCAGCAACAATGTAAGAAATAGCAAGAAAAATAAATTACTACGTGGCACAGAAATAGAGACGGAAGCCACTGTCCCAGTCCTTACCTTTCAGAGTTGCCTTCTTAAGTACCTTCATGGCATAAAGCTGGCCTGCATCAGAGCCTTTTATCTTCCTGACTAGAAATACCTGTAAAAAGCAAATGTTTTGTATAGATGAGTATTGAATTTCCATTTACAAGACTTACTGCATTTGACATGGTTCGGGAAATCTAATGAAAGTACTAGCTGGAAGTATTTAATATCTATTTCACCTGCAATTGGTTGAGCTAGCTCTGGAAATTTTCCGTTTTAAGCCTTTACCACATCACAAAAAAAAAAAAAATTCAACATTATTAATTGACCTTATACATTCAGTTAAAGACGGGTGGAAAGTTAGAATTGGAATGCACATATCTTTTCTTATTCTGACCAGCTTTAAACAAGAAAAGAATAATGTCTCATTTGTGGCTAGGAATGTGCAGTGTCTTAGAATTATAGACACCATTTAAATTAAAGAAAAAAAATCAATTTGATGCCATTTATGCTGTAAGTAATGAACAGCAACTTGCCTAAGATGCAGCTGAAGTAGAAAGTTCATACATCTGAAAATCTGTGGTTATTATAAAAAGGACAGTTTTCTCTGTTACAGTCTCCTATGCTTCATCTTCTGACAGTGAAATTTTTAAATTAAAAATAAAATTAAATTTGTAGCTAAACTTGAACTCTTTTTGTTTTACTACATGCAAATATTTCTTATCTGCCCCTAAGTCCACCTGAGCTCTGGAGAGGTAGTGATCAATGGGATCAGTAGTTCAGTTTGTCTTTATGAAACTTTCAGTGTTTTAATAATTGGAAATAAAATAAACAACTCTTTTAGCTGTTTTCCAGGACACACATTGTCTGTTGAGGTCAGAAGGACCATGCAACACTGACTTTTCTTTATTTCAGCACTTGTGTTACTGGACAGAAGTTGAAGTAAAGCCAAATGTAGAAATAAAAATATGGTCTTATATACATACAGTCCCATATACTTATTAATATATAAATTAACAAAGGCTAGGTGAAATTATCTAACTATTTAATGTCTATTTGGATTCAAAATTCCATGGCAGATATTTTATTAATTGTCTATCCATGAACCATGCAGCTTTATTAAATGTCTCCATCTAAAATATAAAAAGCCAGAAAAAAAAAAAAGCAAAACAGAAGGAGGAAGTATGTTTCTAGCACAATTTTGGCAAATTGAAAGACTCTTCCTCCCAAAAAACCCCAGCATGTACATAGATTGGATTTTCTCAAACACCTTTAAGGAAAGTTTTGTGGGAAGGGAGAATAACTTTTATCAAGCAGGTACAGATGCTGGGGAAAAAAAAAAGGTAAATTCTCTCTGAATAACTTCATCAGGACTCTTACATCTGACAGCACCACGGTTGCAACACTTGTACAACATGATCTGATAGGGTTTTGGTGAGACTCTCCTTCTCAAGATGTTTCCTGTGCACAGGAGATAGGCACAGTTCCTCAGCCGAGCTGCCCTTACCAGCCCAGCTGGGCACACACTGCTTGCTCCCAGCTCCTGCTGCCTGGCTTGATGAGCACACAAATACCTCCAATGCTCACAACTGAAGGAAAAAATGATGAAATCTGGATGCAACGTAAGACTTTCTGAAGTGTTTCTTGTTATTATTCATGATAAATTAAGCTCAGCTGCTCCAGCATAACAGGAAGGCAATTAATTTAGAAGTTTACAGAGAAAAGTTGGGATATTTTTCTATCCAGGTCAAGCAAAAGATTTAATTTTTGTATTACATTGAAAAGGAGGAGATAGTCAAAAGCAAGCTTGTCCAAACCCTAGATTTTCAGCTGTACTATTATTTTTAAAAAACATTTATGGACTCTTTATCCCAAAAAACCAAAACCCCAAACCCTTAAGACAATGGTTTTCAGCAGCACTGCACATGGAACAGCACAGCATGTGGCATCTGCAGAAATCTTAGGCTGCAGTTCTAGAAATATATTATCTGCCATATAATCTTGCAAAGTTTGTAATACCCATACTGCTGTAATAAGCAAAATTATCAGTTTACATTACTAGTCACTAGTCAGCTGTTCAGTGTACCATGGGATAGAGCACTTGTCTGCATTCCCTCCAAAAGAGATGAGTAAAGAACACTGTGTTCTATTTCAGAGGACATCAAAATAACCACCAAACCAGAAAGGAACAGAACAAATGAAAATGCATTGTATTGGAAAATGATGTCATCTTTCTGATTATTCTTAAGGCTGGTGCTACATCATTCCTGAAACCACCAAGTAGCCCTGAAGTGCTTACTTAGCAGCTTATATTAGCTGTACTAAACTAGTTTACCAGAATAGCAAGTACATGTGACTGACCATGACTTTCAGTTTTCAAGTTTGATCTGTTTGCAAACTCCTCAGATTATTAACACCTGAACTAGCAAAATTCCCTTAGCTGCAGCAATTGGTGCATCACCCAAAACCAGGTCTAAAAAGATAAGCAAGAGCTATGCAACTCAAGAGTGTTTGGGGCACTCCTTCTGACACCAAAGACATCTTCTCTAATCCTGCAAGAAATTATTTAGGCCTTGGGTGAACAACTTGAAAACCTATTGGTTTGCATCCCAAGAGACACAGATTTGAACCATTAGCTCAAATACCAAGGTGATGAAAACGTAGGTGGTTGGAGACTGCATAAGAAACCCAGAGCAGACTCTCTTCCCGTGTCTTTGCTGCTCTGGGGAGTTTACTGATATTTCTCACATAAGGCATGGGAAGAGATTTGAAATCACACGCAGCTCCAGACAGGTGCACTGTCCACACACTCTGACACTCCAAAAATCAGACTTCATTGCGGGAAGTGGTTGCAGAGACCAAGCACTTTGCTTAAAAATGCCTAAGCCTACAAGGCCAACTCAAACAATACTGAAAATACATCAATACAATCTAAGATAACCAGCAAACCCTTTGTAAAATCTTCACTGCCTATATATGAAACTGACCAATCTGCCTCTGTTACTTTCATAAAAGATGTTTCTTTCTGTTGTTCTTCTCCTTCTTACACTGAGTCCCACAGTAAACCTAATTTTGAGCTGTTTGCTTTTCCAAATTCATTTAATATTTATAATTTAAATACACCATGCTTTGAAAAAATTCTTGAGTTCAAAACTTGGTATTGAATGTTAACTTCCTTGGTATCTCTCATCTCAGGGTTGATAAATACTATTAATATAGCTTCCTTTAGGAATAAAACTAAATGAGCTGATTAGAAAATGTTTTTAAAACTTCCATGCCTAGTTTCAACTAGGTTCACTGTTCCAAAGGTTTCAATGTCTTATTTAAACCACAGAAAGGCTTGAAGGCTGAACTGACTCTTCCTTCTTTGTCTCCATCTTTCCTTCCTGCTCTCATTACCAGCCGATATACCCTGCTGAAGAATTGCCTTTGGAATTAAGAAAATACTTTGTATTAAGATATGTTGAAAATTTTATTTATTTATATTATCTTATAGTCATGCAGGCAGTGTTTTTCCCCCCTATCCCCTTGCTATAATGATTACTGTATTCTGTACTGGGGTTTATCTCCAGGACCTTGTGAGCTACAGAGCAGTCTGGGACTCAGAAATGTGCCTGAGGTTGCCCTCTGTGGCAATTGTGCAGCTAACTTCTCTAAGTCATTGAATGTTCCTATTTACATCCTCCAACTAAGCAGCAGTGGCACACTCACCTCCCTGATGGATAGGTCAGAATCCATAAATATTGTTTATCACTGTTTATAAGCAGTGATGCTTACTAACAATCATTTATGCTCATTAGTCCAGGTCCAGAGCCATGTGTGCTATTTCCTAAACTAGTTCGTTTGCAGAAATCCAGCTGAAAGACTGAAGTGTTACTGAAATGAAGATAGAAGGGCTTTCCATATATGGATAATGTCAGCAGTGTAAATGAACTCAGAGAAAGGACACAATATTTTCAGTGTTGCTCTGGGTGATTAGAAGACAATAAAAATTACCTTTCCATATGAACCTTGTCCTAATACTTTCAACAGTTCAAACTGAGAAGGATCTGCTTTTTCAAAGCCTTCCTTGACATGATGACTGATGTCTATTTCCTTCACGATACCTTCTTCCTGCAAAGGGAAAAACAACAAAATCCCCAAAATCAGAGCCGTTATCCTAAGGAAACATATTGTTTATTAAAATCTTTCCTGTGATGCGACAATCATGTAGCAAATTTTGAAAATGGAAACAAATGCTTTTCTAAATATTCCACATGCCTGTTACCAGCAAGGAAGGGTAATTGTCAGAATAAACAGAAGACCTGGTACTTCTGTTTATTGAGCCTCAAGATACAGATAAAGAGAGATTATACAAGCTGAAGCCAAAAATACACTGCAGAGCTTGGTGTGCCTATCAGAGACCTTGCTAGCAGAATGGCATTTACTCAAATCTGCACTACAAAGGCTCCATCACACTTGTCTCCACATACTTTCTCAGCTTCCCCTAAACTCATCATTTAAGTCAATCTTAAAAGCTTCCTTAGTCTTAAGTAGCAATTCTTCTAATGAGTAGGCAATAAAGAAAATACATTCCTAAAAGAGCTTCTTCCTATTTACCTCAAAAATTGGAAAGTTACTAGTGGCAACTATTTAAATAGAGAACAAATTAATGATTAGATGTAAAATGAGGTGGTGGCAGGAGGTCTGATACAGACTTCACTGCTTGCAAGAATTGTATGCTTTGGATTTGTCAAGGTTCTTTTATTAAAATATTTCCTCTGTCAATAGATGCACATTCCTCAAAGACACAAGTTGAACTAGGACCTTCATCTTGCAAGATGTGACATACAACATTAGTTTCTGCTGTTTGTTTCATGTTATTTTGGCATGTTCCTCTAAAAAAGAGAACAACTGGGTCATGTGAGACCCAGAGGGACTACACAGAGTTTGCAACCCAGAAAGTCATTGAGCTGAAAAGAAACCTGGAAGAAAGCACCTGCTTCTCAAGGACACAATGATAAGGAAAGGTAATATTTACACACCCTTTAATTTCTGTAGTGTTTTGTACACCTACATTTGAGTAGGTTTGTTTGGTTTGGGGTTTGTTTTTTTTTTTTTCAAACTACTTGTTCTAACTTCTCCACAACAAAAATATGGATTTTGAGTATAAACCTTTTTTTTTTCATCTCCCAGTTTGAATATTTCTGCACCCGGCAGAAATAATTTGAATCTCACACACATTTTACATGGACTCTTCCTGCAATTGTCCTTTTGTCCTCCAAATATCCTTATAAGGCCCAGAAATATAACATTTATTTCCCACTCTTAAAAATTAATGTTCAGGAAACAGAAATAACACCCTAAAAATGAAAAAAAATGGCTAAAACATATTCTGTGCTAAAAAAGAATCCATTTGCCTTCTCTTCCCAAAAAACTGCTATCACTTTCTACCAATTGTAATTTGGCAGATATAGGGCTTGTGTTACCCAGATTGCTTTCTGTATTTTAGCTTTAGCCCTTCTCTTCCCTACGCTGCCTCTTTACAGTCACCTACTTTGGAACAGGGACTGTGTCCTCTTGGTTTGGAAAGCTTCCTCTAGTTCATTCATGCTACCAAAACCATGGAAAAGAATCATCATCTCAGAGCAACTCTTTCTTCCTAATTTGATCCTAATTGCTATAGTTTAAGGTTTGCCTGAAAGGAAATGCTTGAAACCAAGGAACAATTTTCACAGGGAGATTTAAAGGATTTCTAAATACAGAACTGCCACGTTGTCTCTCTTCATTTTTCTGACTTTAATTGCTGTGTGAAAGAGCATAACTTTCTGATATTAAATGTATATTTTTTCTTTTTTTTTTTCTACTCCAGCCTGAACCATGAAGTCACTTTCAGCTACATTTGCAATTTAAATGATAAGGGAGTTTCAATTTGCCCATTCATATTACTCATCAAAGTCACAGACCTACAACCCTAAGCATATTTCTAATTGTATTACTAAATTTTATACAACCTCTTTAGGTTCATGAAATGCATTCAGTTACAGGAATATATTGAAAGTATTAAAATGATGAAGATTCAGCTTGCTGGAAGAATGCTTAAAGATTTCTTGCACTCACATAAAATAGCATAAATAATTTAGAACATGCAATAAAAGCAGCACTTTAATTATATGCATCTTTAATTAAAACCTCAGGGAAAAAAACCCCAAGTATTTGCAAAAAAATGGAACAAAATACAAGGTCTAGCAATGTTCATCACAGAAGCACAGATTTTAAAGACGGAAAAAACACACTAAATTTTGTGATTATCAAAATATTAAAAAGTTGGTTGGAAGAGGCTTCTAGGGGTCCTCTAGTCCACAGTCCTGCCCAAAATATCTGACACTTGATCAGACCAACCAGCTGGGTTTTTGTCCACTGCGGTTTTCAGTGTCTCAGACACTGAAGTTTGAGCCACTTCTTAAGAAAGATTATTCTCTTTCAATTTGCCCACAGTCCAGTGGAGCTGGCTGATCCACGCATCCTCCTGAGGAAGCAGGATATTTTTCTAGGAAGGTAGGATTTCCTGTGGATTTCCTGTGGTTGCATCGCTAGAAAGGGGCAGCAAAGCAGCACTGAAGGGAAGCATGCCAGACAGCTGCTTTTTCACTGATCATCACCACAGCAGTGCCACTTGTGAGTGGTCCAAGAGGTAGATAGTGTTTTAGCTGGTGTGACAAATCCACTTCCCACAGGAGCAGAAAGCCAAACTGGCTTGAGACTGAAGACGGACACAGCTCCTTAAAGGAAATACATGCTGGTGTGTTTGCACATGTGCACCCATTTGCCTTGGATGTATTTCTATAATCTTATTACTTACTGGCTGCATAAATTATGGGATAACTTCTTGTTTGTTTTACCTTACTAGGAAAAAAACCCAACACAAACCAAAATTGTCTTATATTCTTTATCTACATTTTTACATACATGAGATTCCCTCATTTGAAGTCTCCCTGTATTACACTAACACGGAATCTGGCATAATTTTTCTCAGATATTGATGATTAGAATGAAACCCAAACTGTCAAAGCACAAGTATTGTGGGGCATGTTTCCCAACTATGTTGGTTGGGGTTGCATCCTAGAAACTTCTCTAATATGGATTTATTTTTCACTGTCCCAGCAAGTGCACCATTATCTGCATCAGGAATTTTTGTAACAACAATAAAACCAAGTCAAGAGAATCACAATACAGACAAAGCCTGCACACTGAACAAGCTATTTTGATGGAAAGGATTTCACTCTGGAAAAAAACATGCCACCAACTTCAAAAATGGTTTTGATCAGTGAAGCCAGTGGAATCAAAAGTGAATGTTCCACAGTTTGATCTCTCAACAGCTGTGCACACCAGCCCAGGCTCTTGCTCCCTGCTGCCTTGTCCTACACTGCATTAACAGGAATGCTTGACTTGATGAAGCTTAATCTTTTGTAAACTTCTCTAAATATTTACATTTGCACAAAAAAACCCACCATCCTGTGACAAAAGTGAGATGGATGTTTTTGGTGGCTTGAGGAAAACACATGGTCAATGTGGATTAAGAACAGACTAGAGAAGGGAGGGCAATAAATTGGAAGGATAAAAGAGGAATGGAGGGTGCTTCTCTATGTTAGTACAAGAGAGATCTGTTCAGGGTCTGATTCTATACTGCATTATTCACTTAAAGGCTTCCCCCAAAGCTAGCAGAAAGTTTTGACATGAAAGTAACTCACTATTAGAATGAAAGACCATTTTGACATCTTCCTCTCTGGGACATAGTAGGAAAGAGCCTCTCTTCTTGCCCTGTGACTGTGGAAAGCACAGACACATCTGCTTTCGTGTTTCTGGAAGGCAACACATCCCTGTAACATTGATCTCAGCTCAATTCCAAGATTTCTTCATGCAGCCTTGGAGAAAGAGAGGCACTAATGCTCAGTAGCTGCTGGAGAGGCAACCACAGAAAACTCTTCTACCTGTAGCATTATTTCCCAACCCACCATCACATGTCAGAGTAGGATCATGAAGTGTAGGGGTATGGATTTTGACAGTGGAGCAGAAAAAGTTATTCAAGAGGGCAGGGCTTCCTGGAGAGCAACTCCTCAATTTACTACTTTACCTGTTCCACAGCCTCTCAGCAAACATTATGGAAAGAATACCTCCTCGAAAATGGACAGGTGTAACAACTTTTGGAGTCTCGTCTGGCTACTCCCCAACTACTTTCTTAAAAAGCAGATCTAAGGTCATCAAACAAAGAGACCACCTTAACTGCCAGGTATATTTCACCCCCACACTTTCCTCATTAAGATTTCCTGAAATATTAGGAGGGGGAGATTATTCAAGAATCATCTACTTTTACCAATGGAAAAAATTATGCTACCATATCACATGCAAAAAAAAAAAGCCATGGTGCTAATGTAATATGATCATTGTTTTGAAAAATCAGTAAGTAAGGATTTCTAGTCTTATTACTTGCCTGGTCATCTCCTCAGTTGCAGAGGATCAAGACTGGCATACAGGTATGGGTCTAAAGGGGAAGCTTCATTTTTCAATAACAATAAGTGCACTTTTGATGTGCAAGTTTCACACTTTAGGCTTGTGTGCTTTAGGGTCTGAGGTCAATGAAGAAAGCAATGAAAATGTGGCAGGAGGAAATAAGAAATAATAATAACTCAGAAGGTATTTTACTGTTGTTTGAGTTAATCATTATTTGTCTACAGCATAGGCTCAGGATATACTTTATTTTGTTAACAATATTCCCATTTTGTAAATTACCACCTAACATAAACCCAAATCACAATTATTTAACTACCAAGTATCACAGGCAACACAACACTTCAAAAAATACGATTAATTAATAAAGCGTGTTTAAAACTGTGATATGGGAATAGTTAGGACAGGATGTGTCCTAACTATTGTAAAGATGAGGCCAGATTTCTACCTCTTTCACAGTTTCTAATCTGGCTCAATCCATAGGAGAGTAATTTGTGTCATAGACATAATGGGCCATTCAAATGCTGGCTAGGGCAGGAAATTAATTGCTGGCCTGCATTTAGTTTTTTGAGGATAAGTATCTACATTAAAAGAAAAGTATAGGAGCATTTTCATTAGCCTTTCTGAAGCCAGTCTCCAGCAGCTGGAGTATACGCTGAAAAAGAAATCTTCCATTTTAAATGGGTTATTATCCAAGTTCTGGCCTCTACTGTCATCTGGAAAGACGTAAACAGCAGTCATGCCATAAATGGGCCTGGTTGCTTTGTTCTCTACTGTCAAACAAACATTTGGTTTAATAACAATGAATTGGACTTACTGAGCCCTTAAAGAAGCACGTGGAACTCACAGTGAATTTACTGGACATTGTGCTAGGTCTGTATTTGGCTTTCCATCATAAGCTTACCTACCTTTTCAAAAAGTCATATAGAGTTAAATAATACATTACAATTTTAAGAGGGATTGTGATTTCTTTCCCAGATCTTTCACAAAAGTGAACAGAATGTGTTATTTTGCATTTGAAATTCCAAATGTATGACAAAACTTGCTGAAAAACAAAAACCTTAAGAGCAATTTCTGTGGAAATCAGCTGCTAAATTCAACAGGCCTTTCTCTAGAGAGGATAACTATTAAGCTCTGTTTAAAGATTCTCCAGCTCCAAATTTTTATCCTACATTTTTAGTTTTTTCTCCCTAATACATGCTTGTATAGTTGGGGTTCAAATGAAGTCCAAAATACTTAATGGGAAGAGATGAGGGCAAAGGCAGTAAATCCAATCTGCTGGACAGACTGGTGAAGTCCATGAGGTAGAGGTTTGAGTATTTGGGAGATTTGAGCAAAATCTTTAGTGCTACAAGGCATCCATTCTGTGTGTCACTTAAGGCTGAATTCAGCTAAATAAATGCCAGCATTTATTTCACAGGAGACACCATTTTAAACTAGGTTTTCTGAACTTTGTAGTCAATATAGAGAAGCAGGGAATTCATTATTAAAAGAGATCAGATCCTTAAGTCACATCCTAAGAAGTGCACATTTGTGTCTGATGACTATGAAGAAAGTCAAAGATAACTTGCTGAGTTGGGGGCTTTTGCAGTTGCATGAGATGAATTCACATTTATCATATGATTTTGAAAAACACTTAATAGAGAAGTGCTGTGGCCAGATTTTCAATGCCATTACAAGAGAGATGTTTGTTGACAAATGCCAATGAAACTTCTACTGAAATGGAATATTTTTCACAAGAACTTATACACTTGAAACATCTAGACAATTAAAAAAATACTCTAAAGTGTTGGAAATACTCCACTTATCAGGATTTTGCAGCTTGGTAAATTATGCATTTTTTCTACTTCCTCCCCAGTTTGAAAATTAGGGGAAGTTGCTTTTTGCTATCCTGTGGGAATACCATGAGAATTAGCACAGAAAAAAATTGGAATTCTCATACTGCAGTAATGGATAGACAAATTACGTGAAATGTATCCAGTACACATGAGATATCAGGTGGCCTAAAACTGAAATCTCATTTAGCTCAGATTGAAACATTTTGAAGCCTGGTGCACTTTATCTGATGACTACAGTGTCTTACAGACCCAGCCCCTGACTAGGACAAATACATACAACACTCTGACTGTGTTACATGAGGAGAACAATCCTGCTATTCCAAGTGCAGATAAACATTACATACAGGGAGACCCCAATTCTTGATCTAACTTTCAATCTTAGACTCAAATCACTAGCAAGGGTAACTCTAATTTTTACATTATTTCTTATGCCAACTGCAATAGTTTATGAGGAGTGGTGAGTAGGATGAGTGCCTAACAAACTGTTAAAGCAAGGGGTTAAAAAGAGAAAGACAAAAGCAGAACCATCTGGTCACAAAAAAGAAAAAATGCAAACAGTTGGCCAGCCTTACTCATAAGGCAGCTCTCTTCAAATACTCAGATACATTTATGAACTTAACCAAAAACAGTCTCAAAATGAATCACACCATTAAAGGACAAAGAACTCAGCTCTATTGCTCTAAGCTACAATAAATAAGAGCAGGATTGTTTTCACCAACATACTACTTGGCTTACAGGTGTGCCACTGGCCTTTACAACTCTTAAAAGCTGTAAGGTCCATTGCTGATTGTTTCTGCAGTGAACAGGCAGAATAAGAACACTTGCTGCTCATTCATCAAGGAACTAACTCCAAGTGTCTCAGGAGCCAATGCATGGAAGAAAATTTGACTCTTAGAAGGGTAAGTAATCTTGTTTCCTTATGATGATGCTATGTCACCAATAAGCAGGGTTATGAAAAGGAACCTAAACAGGGTTACATGCAATGGTAGGGGCCAATTTACACGACGGCATTGAAAAATAAAAATAATTACATTATGACACAGCTCAAGTCCAGTTCCCAGGTCAATACCATTCCCTATGCACTCCTGTATGAATCACTCACAAACTCTCAGTGAGTGGCATGGGTAACTCCTGCCAGAGACCCTCCCAGGGATGCCCCACCCAACACCACTGCAGCCACTCACCAGAGCTGCCCTGCACCTGCTGCAGCACATCAGCACTCACAGGAAAGCCCCAGTGGGACAGTCCTAATGGGATGGCAACCTATGCTCCATGCATTTCCAGAACACAGGTAGCCCCCACGCCCCCGTATTCCAGCTTCCCATCTGTAAGGTGCAGATAAGGCCACCTTCCTCTTTAGTTATATTTTGGTTATTCATTGGGCCCTGGAAAGATACCAAATGCTTAGAAATTGTGATATTAGGCTTGAAAAAAGAAGGAAGACTGAAAAAAAAGGTGTACTTGTTAAGGATACTATTCAATAAATAAAAATACGTGCTAAATTACTCTAATTCTCTTATTGCAGTACTCAGCTGCTTCACAAACTAGAAAAAAAAAGGTGCCTGATGTTTTACTAATGCATTTGAGTGTGAAATACAAACTCCAGCTGCACTAGGAAGATAAAGTGCTTAAGCAAAACATATTTTGAACCGTTTCCTCACTGTTCTGTGATCCAAATAAAACACTGCCCACCACCGCAGTGTAAATTGCACCACAATACAGTAAGTAGAAAATACAAAGCCCTGGGGCACTTGCATGGTGATTTTAAAGAACTAAATCAACTTTAATATGCATACTAAAGGAAAAATACCAGGTTTCATCTTGAAATGTGAGGCAGAGTCAACAAAAGGCTGTTATAAGAGATAATCACATTACTGCGGTGTTGAATTAGTCAGTTTAGGAAAAATAGCTGTCTGCTGTTTACAAATCACTTGTAGGGTTTGGTAATTATCATTTTGTCTCCAAGAGGAATACTGACCTGCTTGCATATTTTGTGTCCTCCTATTAATTAAATCAAGCATCTGCTAAGGGTTCAACCAGCTTGTATTTCACAAACTGAAGTCCTGCTGGTGTTACAATAGGGAAAAATGTGTTAAAGTGTTGCAATTATCTCAGTGGCATTTTATAGCAGAGTATTAATAGGGAAATGGATTAATGTGAGGTCATTATGGAATCAAAACAAATACAAATTATTTCTAATGCTACTGTTCACAACACAGAGCATCAGTGAAGGCACTGAAGGCTGAAGCAGCTGAATGAGGCAGAGAGAAGATGACAAAAAGGAAATTCTAAGAGATAATATGACTAATTTAACAACGTGGACAGAGGAATAAGATGTGGAAGGCAGAGAGAAAAGGAGGTATCAAAAAAGACACAAGACAACAGCAATTGGTTTGTCCCTATGCTAACAGAGAATTAAACCAAGAGAAGAACTGCAATATTAAATTACTTGAAATGCAAATTTTGCCTCTTTTATGCAGAATCTTAATCCAATTTGAATACCTAATCATCTTCCTGGGATGACTAGAAAGTACAGGCATGCATGTGTGTACTGGAGTGATCTGATGGGGAAGCTGGTAAGCAGTCCTGGCACACTCAGAACCACTCCTGAAACACAGGGTGAGACTGTGATGGGCACCAGGCTTTGCTGCACAGATGGTTAATGGCCTTGGGCATCCAGCCTTCTCCAGTAACTCAACACATGAATGCAGTGGATCCAGGCTCTGCTTATATATGTAGACTCCAGCTTCCGTTTTTTAAGTTATACAAAAACACACAGATAAAATAAAAAAACCAAAACCCTGACAATACCTCATTTCATGCTGGCTCCAGTTTCATGGACAAATATTTAGCAAGGGATACTAAAACTTGTCTCTTCAGCTGTTTACTTTTATTACAACCATGGCTAAGACCGAGGTCATTATTTGCAGACGTTCATATTTCAGCTCCTAAGGACTGTTAATATGCACAAGTACCTGTTTAAACACAGTTTCATCAGTATACTGAATATCTGGCCCATTACATTTTGTGGTTTTTTAGCTCCTAAGAAGCCTCTAGTTTAGGTCATGTCCCTCAAAGATTCACACAGTCGATCTCCAAGGAACAAGCTGCTACATAATTATCACACATGCTCTCTTCTATGTAAGGAATAATTGTTTACAATTACTGTACTAAACAGAAGCATACATTATGCAAACTTGCTAACCGAAAAGATGTGTATTTTAGGAATGAGAGTAAACAAAACACAAAAAATCTGTCTGGATGCAAAGAACACCTTTGCATCACTATTTGGAAGACTCTCTTATTTCCAAGAGGTCAAACTGCTGTATCAATCTGTTCTGCAGAGATTTACAATGGATAATGTGGTTTTGTACAACAAAAAAAGGGGGGGGGGGGGGTGGTAAGTTAGCTGGTTGTCAGCTGACCAGGATCACTACAAACTTATCATGAAAGCTTCATGGCAGCAAAACTTCAGCCAAAGTTGATCCACAGTCTACCGAAGTCTGAAATTATTTCCAGAACAGGATTCATGCAAACATATGTCCAAACTCTGTCCACCAACCAAATTCTGTTTGAGTTAGCTGTCTAAACTTCTGTACAGCTGACAAAAAAAATGGTATTTAAGGCTTTTCTTTCTTTTATACAACAGTAGGTCTCTAGTAGTCTAAACCAGGACTTAAGTTTGCCTCTTTCTGCTGACTGTAAAGGAAGTCTATTCTAATTAGTTCAGATTTATATTAATTTTTCCTTCCCTCATTCCTCAATAACTCTACTAGCATCAGATGGAGCATATGTGCTTTTCAAAAGACATATACTGCATTACACTCGAAATTTCCAGGCCAACTTTTGATCAACCCACCTTTTTCACTATTTTCCACAGTGTCCAGCAGACAATGTGTGATGCTCTCATAGCTTCATTTTTCTGGCCTGATGTATACTTGTACAAACTCCTGCAATACCCTTCTGCAGGGACATTCTTACCCTGCGTGGTTTCTGCCATGATCTGCCACCACGTGTCAGGGAAAACACAACTCTCGGCCATGAAATCTGAAGCAAGCCCATAGACCTGTGTCAGATATCATGCCACACTTTTACACTGGGAGAAGCTTTAACAGGTATGGGGGGGAAAAAGGTTTCTTCAGTCTCTTAATTCAAAATAAATTTTACTTATTTGCACAATCCTTTTAGTATTTGACCCATCAGATAACCAGGCGTCAGTTAGAAAACTACCGAGACAACTAAAAGCTGAGCCCAGCTGCACAGTTCATCACCACCTTCCTGCACACTGCAAGACATGGCTTTCACCTGCCCTGCAGATCTTTTACTCTGCCCCAGCTGCATAAAGGGACAATTACATCAAATGACCCTGGATCTTATCTTCAGCCACCTTATGCATAAAAATCCTACTGAAAACAGAGGTATCCGGTGATGATGAAGAAAGGCAGTGGAAAGGAGCTCTTTCTGCGCCGAAGCTTCTGGGGTTTTTAGGTATTGTGTATACCAGTTTTAGAGCAAATTTACTGCTTTAGCCTCCATTCTACAAGTATTTTTTTAACATACACACAAACAATAAAAAGGTCAAATGGAGGTAGTTTTCACTGACCTGCAGCTATTTCAGTACTTTTCTGTTCTGGCTGAAAACTGTTAAAACAAATTCACATGGCACCTTAACAGATAAAGGCTTTGTTGTTTTGTTTTGTTTGTTTGTTTGTTTGTTTTTTAATAAAAGATAATCCAAATAGCTTTACTGAAAATCAGTTTGCCTCACACTGTAAAGGGACAAGGTGGAGAGAGTAGACAAACTTACATCTACTGTCTTATTGAAAGGACAGGTTTGCTTATAAGTGATTACAGAACTACAAAAAGTAATACCTACAAAAAGAACAGATAAAGATCTTTGTAGTGCATCATCCCGACCCCGCTCACAAGTTTATCCCCAATGAGCTGAAGCAGTTAAAGGTTACTATAAACTCTATTGTAATTTGATTGTTCCTGTGCTCAGAGCAGCCACAGAACTGTCTGGGGCTCGTGGAAGAGACTAACCTCCTGTTCAGAGAAAAATGAATGGGCACAGATTGAACAAGTTCTTCCTATTCTACTTTTAACATTCCTTTTGGATATAGATTCCATTAATAACCTGAACAAAGAAAAATGAATGGCAAAATACAATGCCACACTTTACACAGGTGCACTCATTTTTAATTTTTTTTTAAATATCAAGCTAATAAAATAAAAATGCTTTTTGGTGCTCCATATGATGGATGATATCCCACTGATAATCAAAATCACCACCTGGCTCCACTAGTCAGTGAAATCCTTAATGCAGCTGGGAGACAGAATTCTGATATATACAACATGATGATCATCGATATTTTTTTTGCTACATAAAAAATTTGAAAATCACCCGAATTCAGTAATCATGTATGAAACCCAGGACACCAAGAAACAGCTAATCGTGTTCCTTTACAGATAAGGCATTTATTGTTCTTCTCAGGGAGTCCTAGGCAATTGTGCCCTCAGTATATTATAGCCTTTACAGGGAGTTTTATTTTATAACCCTAGCCAGCCAACCATATCTGTATCCCATGTAACTAGAGTGATGTTTTATAAACAATTGCAAGGAGACAACTGAGTGGTAAGTGAAGTAATTCAATCAACCAGTAACAACAGGAAGCTAAAATTAATATTATGGAAAAAGGAAAAACAGAGAACACAACCAGAAGATGACAAATGAAAGCCAAAGAGGAAAGCTGAAATCACATAAAAGCGTTACTTTAAAGAAGTGTTTAATCAAATACACAAGTCCAGTGCTCATTCGCTTTCCCCACTTCGTCATAAACAAAGAGCAATTCCACAGTGTTTCCAAGACACCATGGGAGGTAAAGTTTCTGTCATTTAAGACGATACTGTGAGGAAAAAACTCTTTAATGTAAAACACGGTGGAAAGCTGATTACAAATTTGCCACAAACTTTGCTTTGTTTGCATTCTTAAATTTATTTGCATTTAAAACCATTATTTTTTTATTGCTGACTACACAGAAGCGTCCTGCTATGCCAAAGCAGAGTTCCAGATTGCTTTGTTAAAAGCTCAGATTTCCAAAAAACATTATTTTTGGACTGTGCTCTTTCTGATTTGTTTTCAATGTTCAAAATGCTTCTTTACCCACAAAGCCTGAGTAAATTGTCATCTTCTATCTTTGAATTTTATCCAGAACTTACAAGTGAAACTTTTTTGATCTTGGTCAATACCAAGATCTTTTGTTGTCACAGAACTCCTTATGCTTGTGAAGATACACATGGATGTCATCAGTGAGTTTGGATTAAACTATGTTACTGAAACCATCTAAAAAGTCAAATAACAGAAGAATTACAGTTCTACATAGTCGCAATATCTAAACTTCCAGTACAACATATAACACTGCTGTTTAAATAGCCTTCAATTGGAGGTTAAGAAAGGAAAGAGAAGCAGAAAATTCACATCAGATTCTCATTTCTGTACTAACTTTTATGCCAGCAAGCTGTAACTGTATATTTTAAGGACACTGAAGGTTGATTAGGTGCAGTTAAAACTAAGATTCCTGGAACTGCAGAGAGCAGAAGAATCTAACAGTCTTTAATAGACACTGCAAGTTGACCCAAGGTGACATATACCAAATGCAAATAAGTGTTATAGAAAATGCTCAACATTATTCCAATTATTAACAAGTAAAAAATAAATTATGTATAACTACGTGTATATGCTGGATATTATCTGGAGAAAAATCAGAAGAATTTTTTTTAATAGAAGTTCACCTGAAGACCTAAGGAGTACATTACACACTAAATGGTGCCTATCAGCCAAGTTAGCTGCTGAATTTCTCTCCCTCAGAAGTCACCAATGAAATGCACACAATCCCTTGCAGGACTTTCTTCACCAACAAACAAGCAAACCAAGTTGCTGCCCACCCTACCTGAAAACCTCCTGCCTGACTTCTAGTAATCCCATCACAAATATTTGGGGGACAAGCTGAGTCTGGGAGAGTGCCAAGAGGAGCGCAGGGTTGGGCTGGGAAAGAACTGGGGTGGGACGCATCTGCAGATTCCTCGGGTCCACAACCACATCATGAAGGGCATGGAGGAGACTTGAGCAAAGCTGCCAATCCTCAGCCCACCTTTGGCTCCTCAAACCTGGAGAGATATTGCCTCAAAAGGGTCTACAGCTGCTCTGCTCTTGAGAAGTTGTAAAAAGTCTTTTAAATCATGACTTGAAAGTGAGCCAAGGGTGAGCGAGGTGGTAGCTCACACAGGGGGCAGTGAAAGGAGCCAGGTCGTTTTGTAGCTCCGGTCAGTTCTGTAAGGTAAAATTCACAGAGGACATTCCAGCAGCAAAGCCTTGAAGTGAGGACCGAAGGGTTTGGGCTATGGCAAGTCTGACAATCTCCCAGGCTGTCACAGCCACACAACTGCTCAGCACTGCAGGGTAACCCTTTGGCTGTTATAAAAGCACAGAAATTCTGAGCAAAGGCAAGAAACAGGTTTGCAGTCCATGTGAACACTGCAGACAGGCACAAAGGGGGCTCTCAGACTTGGTCTTGCAGCTCCCTCTAGGCCACTCTGGGACTTGCGGATAACACTGCTGGCCTAAATCAAAGCAGTTTTCCATCACCTAAGGAGTGCATGGAAACACAAGCCCTAAACAAAGCCTGTTATAATGTCTACCTGCAGTATTTTGCCAATTGTTCAACACTGGAGACATGTACCAAACCTGAATTATACTACGGGTAAAGTCTTGGGCAATAAATCATAGCATGAAAAATTCAGGTTAGATGTCTGGAAAATCCTTCCCTAGGAAGGGCAGAAAAACATCAGAAGAGATGTCACTTAATGTGTTACTAACTTGTATCCTACCACCCTACAACTGCCTCTTTTCTGTTTTGTCCTATCTGATATTACGCTCTTTTGTTGTTTTTTTTTCAAGAGCCCAAAATGTCTCCAAATGCCTGTAGATACAATGAATACCATTAAAGAATGGTGATTATTACAAGATTCTTAACAGATATTCAGAATCCATCTCACAAATATAAGCCACAGCTCTTAAAAACCCCTTTCCTTATTAATAGGCATAACTAATTACCAGCAACATAAGTAGATGCTGGAGAACAAACTGCTCTTGCAATAGTTTTGCAGGATCAGGCCCTAAAAACAGAGGATATGGATGGTGAACACAAGATGCAAACCAAGTGAAAACAATTCTCCTTTTCCCCAGTGGCAGAATGCCAGTTAGTTAGAGTCTGCTAATGACGGCACAAGAGGAAGAACTGTCATGCATATGTGCCAAATTTACTCATATAAAAAGTGAATTTGGCATCAGTATCTGCTGCAGCTAATCAACAACATGAGATAAGTGGGGCAACAAATTATGCCCCTTTTAATCAGCTAGCACTGTCATCTCCTTTATAAACAGGGAGAGTTTCTAAATTTGTTTTTGGTAATTTCAAAGCAGTAAAAGAAGACAGAAACATCCTGTCAACAAAATACTGGCTTGACCATCAAAGAACTTCATGCTTTAGACTTTAGGGAATCATAAAAACACATAAATAGCATCACACCATGAAGAAAAGTCAGGGATGAAGAGCAGATTCATCACTTGGTTTTTAAAAGCTATTTGAGAAATAGTAAATGATGATATTCTAATTGTGGATTTCCAACAGTATGACTTCACTGTGTTGATGAAGAAGTAAAAGTTTGAGGAATTAGGCCTTTATTTTATTTGTTGCTTGACTGCATCAGTCTGAACAACCAGATAATGTTGTGTTATTTCATCTCTTGTTTTAAAAGGGAGCAGAATTAAACCCCAGAATTTCCTTATCTTCCTTCAGAACACAAATCTTCTCTGAAATAACTAAATGCCAACTCTTCTGGTATTCAGAAGGTGGCACCTTGCTTGGACCATGTATCCCTGACATGAAAATCTGCAAGTGGGAATTCCCAGAGCTCCTGATAACCAACACCCCTAGAAGAGCTCCAGAATCATATCCATGTATTTTATCACTCCTTAGTGTGAAAAAGGTCAGTTATAGAATATAACGCTATGCAAAGAACAACCATAATAGAAAAAAAAAAAACAAAACAAAAACCTGGATTAAAAATGGCCTAGGTATTTAAAGAAACTATTCTTAAAGTGATACAGGCCTGAACACATGATTGCTTAAACAACAACAAAAACCCCAAGCCTATATATTCATATAGAAAATGACTAGGAAAATCTAGATTTTCATCCAGATTTGAAAGCTCCTAGCACAGGATGTGAGTAGACATGGCAAACTATACAAAAATATTTCAATAATATAGAGCTGTATCAAATCCAGTAATTCAAAACTAATTCAACTGAAAGCCAAATGAGAAGCTCAATAGTTCACCTGGTTTACGAAAGACTCAGGACCTTCAGGAATCCAGTGTAAAATAATTTCCCAAACAGAACCACTTGACTCTAGAGGGTGAATATAAAATCTTTGTTTATAAATGCATAAGGTAACTGCCTGAGGTACAGCCCAGCATTGCATTAGTCCTGCAATGTCCCCTCATGTTGTTTTCCCTCTCTGTGAAAGGGAAATTAAATTCCCTTGAGAGTTTCCTTGCCATTGAAAAAAGATTTCAACAATCCACATACAGGATTTTCTCCACTGACCACTAATGCCAAAGGCCCCAAAACCACTTACACTGAAAGAAAATGAGTTTTGCAGTTTGTAGCTACATCTATGAAGCAATGAAAAATTGATGGTTTCCTTTTGACTGCCATAGAAAGGGCTACTTTGTACGTTTCTTTCCTGGGGGAATCCATTGCTATAATTTTCCATTGGAAAGTTTCTGTATTACTGCATTGCTAAAGTAACTGCAATGATGACCAAATCTGGGTCATAAAAAACCTAGGATTAATCACATGCCTAAAAACAAACAAACAAAAAATTGGTATATAAATTTAGCTCCTTGATTATCTGCAATTATTTCTATCAAACCCTATGCAGCGTTCTTCAAAATGTTAGAACACGGACTGTGAGTTCTGTATTTTTCACTTGTAACAAATGAAAAAGTAATTTACATGTCTTTTTGTTTTATGCTATTATCAACAGCATATGCACTGTGAACATCATCCATTGTAGGATGCCAAAGAAACAACAGAAACATTAATCTCGCCTCAGAAAACTCTGCAAGTTGGGTAAGCATTAACCTCAAATGCTGTGAGGTTAAGCAGCTTTCTTATGGTCACACAGTGAATTTGACAGGATCAGAAACAGAGGCCAAATTTCCTGATTCCCCACCCTCTCATAAGGCAACACTGATGTAATTGCTAAATTTTAATTTAATGGTCTGTACGGTTCATGTTTCTAAATCTCCAGAGCTTGTACCAGCAGGTATTAATGCTTTACTTCAGGTTCAAATGTAGCAAGTACACTAAAAGCTGTTTTTAGGTTAATGGAAATGAACTGGCCCATCTGGAAACACCATGCTGTTCAGATGATGCTGCTGCTCACAGAAGTGTATGGGAACACTGGGCATGCAGCTCTGGGGTTCCACCACCTGTCAGCAGAGCTAGCAATGCAGTGCCCAGGCCAGCTCTGCACAGGTGCCCTGGACATCTCCTTTCTATGTGACCTTGACCCCACCCTTGCCTGAAATGCCACCAAGAGAGGTCAGTCCCTTTAGATTCAGCATACCCTCACTAGGTGGGAGGGTCTCCAGTGTGTTTTGGCAGGGGATTACCTGTACACGTAGGATATTCTGGCTCCAAAAGATCAAACAGTGCCTCATTAGAACTGTTAAAGGGCTCAGCTGCCCCAATTCCCAGTCCCATTTCTGCAGACACAAGCGTGTGCTCGACATATCTGTCTGGAAGAACTCCAAACTGTTTGTTTTCAGAGGTCCCAAGAGCACCCAGATGTGGAGAGCCAAGACAAGCTGCAGGTATGGACCCTTTGGAAACTCATAATTTACAGAGCTCACAGAAGAAGCACGGAGAAGCACACATGACTCAGACCACCATGCAAGTGGACAATCCCTTCTGTGTCCAGAAACTACCTCCAGTACTCATTCAAAGCCAAAGTTTGCCATTCAAGAAAGTTTTTCACTCAAAAAGTACAATTTCAAAATTTCTTTTTACCTTCCCTGTCTTCACTATGCCTTTATTTCTCTTGCTAACTGAGGGCAACTTCCCCACATTTTTATTCAAATTTTCCCCCTGACTTGCATGGTTTGTTGCTCTTATTGGACTTAGCAATTTTGGGGGTTAAGCAACATCTGCTCAGATAATCGGAAGAGAAGAGATTAACAAGTCAGAGAACAGTCATTACCTGCAGACATTCTGAAAATAACCATCTCCACAAATCCAACAGACAGAGCCATCAATTACAGTAATCCTAGAGGAAGTCAGTTTTTGCATAGAAAAAGTATTTTAATCTTGTAAGTAGAACACAGAGTGAAATAGGTTTCTCTAGTTCCAAAAATGTAAACTCCAGTATTTCAGGAAATAAACAGTGAAATTAATGCTTGCAATGCCACTAAATGTAAATTGTGTCACACTTCTAGGGATTAACCAGTTCTAGAATAAGAGGCTATTTAGTATGAGTGAAAGAAAACCAAAAGGCATCTAGACAGTAACAGCTCATGCTCTTAATGACAATCACTTTTCCATGATTTTCTGGGACTATTTGCATGTACAATAGCATGCATGTGTTTAATACTGGAGTCAGAGGCATACAGTTATCCTGGTTACTTGGATAACACTAAAATAAAGGCATTCTGTCTTGAGGAACTCCAGCTCAGCTTCAATCTTAGAACACTTTTTAACAACTACTAGACTTCAGCCTGTTGCGTTTTTAATTTTAAGCTTCTACTTATTGGAAAGAATATTGTATTCAACTAAGAATATGATGGAAATTTTTCTTAGCTATCCTGGATTTTATTATAAAAGTTACTCGAGATATATAGATATATAAAACTAGATTTCTATTTTATCAAGCATGTTTTGAGAACAGTTTTTGAGCTGCAGTTTAAGAAAAAATCTTTTAAAGATGCTGTAAAAAAAAGTTTTCCTTCCTATTTTAAAATTCTATTTTCATCTTAATTTAAAGACAGGTTCAAAAAATCTTGGATTTTCTTTTCAAGAACATGCTAAGACAAAAATTGAAGCATTATGTACAAAAGGAATGATATAGTTTTGAATCAAAAAATCTGAGGCAGTGTTTGCAAAATTAAAGTAACTTTGAAAACTGTTAGAAACACTTTGACTTGGTGACTTGAAAAACTTTAACTTGGTGACTCTCCTAGTTAAATGAAAAATGTCTGAATGGAAAATCATGTTGGTTAGGTAGCTGCAATTTAAATTTGGTAACATAGTAGTAATGTGTAGTAATGTGGAGACTTGGGTAAGGCTGAGATGGAAGCCACA
Organism: Petroica traversi; assembly: GCA_025920805.1. Taxonomy (NCBI): domain Eukaryota; kingdom Metazoa; phylum Chordata; class Aves; order Passeriformes; family Petroicidae; genus Petroica; species Petroica traversi. The sequence goes on from JAHLSL010000012.1 coordinate 5,723,361, forward strand.
CATTCACAAATCTACCAGGCCTGTTTTTACCTCAAATGACAGCATTTCATAGCACCTCTCTGTACATGGGAAAAGCACAGTCCAGACCAATTCATTGCCAAATTAGAAAAATAAGACTGGAACAAGCCACTTTTCCTGGCAGAGACCAGACTGGTCATGCTGCTGGAGACACCTGGAGTAGGATGGAGTAATTGGAATTGTGCCTGTTACTGAACGCTTATCCTGGGAGAGTGGGTGTTCTTTTGGCAGCCCTGCATGCAGCCACCCACCAGCTGAGGACAGGGAAACAGGCACCTGGTATGAACTCTAAAAGGGACAATCTTAAAGCCCTCTGTAAAGTTCAAGTTCTGGGAAAATTTTGTGACAGCAGCTTGGACACACCAATGCACCTGTTTAAAAGAAATAAAAGGCACTGATCACATTGTGACACACTTTTACAAGAGTCATTGCACTCAAAAACTCTTATACAGGGGTTTGCCCACAGAACAGATGTGGGGCAATTGCCACTGAGGAGAGTACGGGAGCTCTCCTTCCTGCTCAGGTCTGAATGTGACAGTGTGGAGAAGATTCAGAGCCTCCTCATTCCCAGCTCAACAAACTGGCCAGAGCTGTGGAGTGACACCTGGACTGGTGGGACTGTGCTCCACTGCCCCTTCTCCAGTCCAGCAGACCATCCCTTTCTGAGCTGTTTGCCCTCTGTGAGGTGGGGGCAAGCCCTGCTAGCCCAGCAGAGAGACAGAGCCCTGATCAAGGAAAGCTAAATGAACTGTAAAGGGCAAATACGTGCAAGGGGTGCCATCTGGCAACAATATAAGGAAAAAAAAAACATTAAGTGGGTTATATAAACCAGTGCCCTAAACCCCATGTATAAAGGCAGCTAAGGTCACTGTCTCGCCCAGCCTGAAGTGCCACTGGCTGAGCACTGCAAAAAGAACAAAATTAAAGTTATGCAACGCCTCACATTAGGCCCAAAGTAAATAAAATCCGGACATGCACTTTGACAGCAACATGAACCAAACCAGCTTGTGTTGCTGGGTACAACCCCTGAGCTCCCCTCCACTGCTGTGGTGAACTGGAATGAGTGGGAGATGAGCAGGGGCTGCAGGAGCCTGGGCTGTGCCAGACACACACAGCCCGCCCATCCCCATCCCCTCCAGCCTGGCCTCAGGAGGCAGGTGCTCCATGGTCCAGCTTAAAGCACAATAAGAAAAGTCCAGCACTGTCAGAGAATTAAAGTCTGGACTGAAGCTACAGGAAAGAATCTGGGACAACACCTGTTTCTATGCCATAGAGCTCCTGAAGAATCAGTCAAACTTTTATTTTTTCCTGTGATTTATGCAGTATGCAGAAAATAGTAAAAAAGCAGAGAGCAAAGCATAACACATCTGAAAAATACTGTTGTCTGAATTTTGCTGCAGGTATAGTTGCCCAGCATTCAAAACGCTGTAATGCTTAGGCTTTATCTGTCCCAGTCATCCAGTATCAAATTGATCCATCTTTACTCCTAGAAGAATTAAATATTTTGGTAACTTTTCGGTAAAGTAACATTTAAATAACTCACAAATGCCAATTTCATATCAGCTTTCTCTACAGGGAATTGAATTAAAGACCAAAATTTTTTAAAAAGCTAATTAAAAACTTCTACTGAATTTTAAAAGTGATGTGCAGTTATTTCAGAAGATTTCTCATAAATTCAATAAATCCCTAAAGATTACTCATGTCTAGCAGCATTATCATCAAGGGCAAAGTAACTTTCTTTTTCTCTTTACATATAAAATGGACTTTTATTATGCTGATAATCACACCTACACGCTGGGTACCCATCTGTGTTAGAGGCTAAAAGCTATGAACAAGTTTTATTTCTTATTTTGAGAAAATTATCTCATAGCCCTCAGACTTTAAAACTGAGGGCTATGCTTTTCCCAACAGTATCTATTAGTTCATTATTAAGCACCCTTAGCATTTTGGAAAGTGTCTTTTTATTTAATAATACATGCATACTCAAATATATATTGAGTATAATTTCTAACTGAAACAGAAATAGAATCTGATAGAAGAGATCCACAGAGTTACATCTGTGCATCATTTATATGGGTCACTATCATTTTGAATGCGAAATAAAAATTCACTACTGAAAATTTCTACTCCACATATAAGAAATATTTTAAAGAAACTTAAATATCTATGAGACTCCCCATGGTTTAAGTATTTTAATATTTGAATCTGTAATTTTCATCAAGGATCAAATTAAGAGAATGGAAAGTCTTTGCCTTTAAGACCTATATGATGCCTCTTATCAATTTAACAGTCCTTGCACTCGTTTTTTCACCCAAAAGTGTTGGCATAAAACATTCCACAGCAGGCTGCTACCCTTCCCAGAGAAAATTCCTCAAATATCCCAAAATTTGTTCTAAATATTCACTATTGGCATTCCTTACATGCTGTCATAAATGCTGTGTGATTTTCAAAAGCTGTCAAAACGGAAAGATCACTTGCAAAACAGAACAGCCCTCAAGCTCTTCTGCAACTGTAGCAGCCCTTAAGAGCATCACACACATGCTGAGAAATACTCAAGCAAGCCACTGATGAGAAAATATTAGGATGCAGAGGGTGAAAACCTTTGTTTCCCTACTATTGACCATCTACCCTTTCCTGAGAAAACTACCAAAACATGCCAGATATCCCATTTTTACTGAGGTTTGCATCTTCTTATTCATTTTCTTAAGGTCAAGTATGCAAGTTTTCCCACATCCAGACTAATATTTTCATTTTTCCACCATGTGCATTGGGTTCTGGAAAAGTGTCAAAATTTACTTTGTAAGAGCTGAGACAGAGGAAGATTTACTGACAGGATTAACATTACACTAGTAAAAATAAGAAGCGTATCAAACACCTACTTAATGGTTAAGAAAAACAAAAACAAAAACAAAAACAAAAAAACCAAACCAAAACTGAAAGAAGACAGTAAATAAAAAGGAAGAAAGGAAATCAAAACTGTCCATCATTAGGGCTACTGGCAGCTGAGCACACTGCTTTTCAGTTTGCTCAGTTTTCTCTCACTGTTTCCTTTCACTCCTGTCTGCCACTGTGTCTGCCTGCCTTCCCTTGTTTTCCACTGGCCTGTGGGTGCTTGACAAGTTCCCTGGGTAGGGTCATCTTGTGTCCCCTGGGAGCACCAGAGTGGAGGACCATGGCTGCTGGCCAGGGATACTGCTCATCCTGGCAATATGTGCAGTAAGCAATAACAATGATGGAAAATTCCACTCCACTCAATGCAGCCAGTGACTGTTACTCTGCTGTATTCAGATTTGTCTTCTGTCCCCAGGCAAAATCCTGCCCAAACTCCTGTTGAGAGTACAGCTGAGAGGAGAATGAAGGGAGAACGTCCCTACAAAGAACCTGGCAGGATGCACAACTTCTTGCTTATTACCATTAAATATCCTGGCCATCTCCTTTGTGTTTTGCCAGGCCCCAGCCATAGGAATTTGCCCCCATTATTGTACTACGTTATTTAGTTTGCTTAGGAGTTCACTGAGAGCTGATGATTTGCCTATCATGACCAATCTGAAACTGGAAAATGGTCGTGCACATTTTAGAAACACTCTGTTTATCACATCATGTGTATTGATTATCTTTTGGAAACAGTCCAAGAGACATCATGCTGGAAGTCAATCTAAAATAAATATGACCTGAATTCATCCAGTACAGGTCGAATGCAGCCCTGTTACTAGGCACCTAATTGGTCTTTTTTCCCTATAAAAATTGCACACATTTTAACAATATACAGCTGTCTATATCTTAATATCACAACCTCCTGGCAATTATGAATAATTAAACAGGATTTTATGTGTCATGTTTCACTGATGTGCATTGATATTTTAAAAAGTTCAGTTGCCATGCTCCAAGTACTAAAACACCTTTGAAATCCTAAAATTGCACCACTAAAGTGGCCTGCTCTATGCACTTAACTAACCCCAGCCATCTACCTGTGACCTGCCAGAAAGAAAAACAAATGCTGTCAGTCTGGAATAACCAGATGACACAAAGTTGAAGCACAAAAAAAAGTATGACTGAAAACCCTCAGAAAAAGAAGATACAGATCTGCAGCCCTGCTGCTGCTAAAGAGCCGTCACTCAGCCTCAGTGTCTGGCACCAAACCTGCTGCAGAAAACTTTGGCTGGCTGCAGCTGGGACATGAAAGTTGTCTTTGAAACAGATCATTAAGAGTTTGAGAATGGCTGTTAACCTTTGATTTCCATATTTGATTTCCATATAAAAGAAAGTGATTACTAATTACTGTATAAATTAATCGCTTCTCAGGATTGATTGCTGCCACTTTTACTGCTACAACCTGACTGAAATCAAGTTCTTCTGTTTAATACTGAAACCTATTTACACCTTCAAGAAGCGGAGAGAACAGGTTTAATTTTCAACTGTCTACCTCACTGACTCTTCCTCACTGGAATGAACTAAGAATACTATAGGCAGGTATTTCTTGTGGAAATAAAGTTAGATTACACATCTTCTTCATTAATGCTGCTCATGAATAAGGATGAAACGTCAGGCAGACAAAGATGGATACTCTCTGAAAGGGGAAAAGAATACAACTCTGGGATAACTGATTTCCGCAACAAATAATTTATAAAAGTTTTTTACAGTATGTATGTTTTATGGAACATAAAATATTGTTACCTTCTGGAAACTTAAGATCAAGAAACTGTTCTGAATTCCCTCCTTCCTGCCCAGAGTTAGACTCCATGCATAACTCAGTGCTTTGGACATCCCTAAAGGGCACTGTGGGGCACTGAGCTGTCTCAATTCTGCTGTGACTTCCCTGCAAAAGTGACAAAGATAAAAGTGTCATATTTTATCCACTAGATCTGGGCAGCAATACTATCCAGGGAGCAGGAGAGTAGGACTTTGCTGTGATGTGAGAAGCCCTAATGCAGCTGAGTTGGCAGGTGCAGCTCCATCATCTCTGCATGCTGTCTTATGGCTAGAAAACATTCAAACCTTCTAAAACTCCTTGAAGTTAACAACACGCTCAATTCTCCTTTACCTAAGCTGTGCTCCAACTCAGCAAGCAGCAGACTCAGAGGCAGAAAGGTTTGCTTGCAGGTTCCTGAGCTCTAAAGACTATTTTTTGTCAAAAATGAGAGCAGCACCACTAGAGGAACTATATCCTTCTACCACATGTTTTGCCTCATCTATTGCAAGAGGGAGAAAGAAGATGATGTTCCATAGAAGAGACTCTACATAAATGGACATGCCCCTAACAGGGAAGTTTTCCATGAGGACTCCTAATTGTCTTCCACATTCATTACACACCATGTTGTGTCATGCAAAGAAACTTCTTGGAGTACCCAGCTCACTACATTCAGAAATATTGCTAAATTAAAACGGATCATGCTACTTTTCTCCTCTTCTTCCTCCTCCTGTCCCCCCACACAGCATGAATATATTTTGGAGGACAAGAATACACCCACTACTTAAATAGATTATAAGTATTTCAGGGGTTATACATGTAAGGAGGAAATAAAATATAAATTTAGCAAATCTGCAGTGCTCCCTGCCTACAGAAAAAAAAAAAAAAGGCAGGAATTCTAGCAATACAAACAAATGGAAAGAGAGTATCCTGTTAAGCAGGGACCAAAGCGCAGCAATGTCTGAGACCTGCTGTGAATAATTAATGACATTTTTTTAGACAGTGACTTATGCTTGAATTCCTAGAGGAAACAGCCTACTTAAACTGGCTTATTACAGCTGTATCCTCAGGAAAATCTAAACTCAGTTTAACAAAGCATTCTGATCAATTTGTGATGCACTTTCTCCGTTAGTTCTTCATGTGCTATTCAAACTCATACAGCACAGAATTAAGTCAAGGGTGGCTAAAATATTTCACTGGCTAAATTACTACACATTTGCCTAATTAAGCAATTACAACCCAGTGTTGCCACAGACATTTGCTGAGTAATATCTCTGTTCCGCTGTAGGCTTCACCTCAACTAGAGAAAGTAGTAACACACAAAAATTAATATAGTTGGATCCCTAGCAGGCACAATGGATACATCAAGAAGAGGTTTGTAACTAAAAAGGAACCAGAGCTTTAAATTACAGTGGAGTGATTAACAATGCAATTAGTGAGAATTACAACAAAACTGAAATCCACTACCCATGCAGCTTTGGGAAAAGCAAACAAAGTAAACAAACAAACCCCAAACCAAAGCCAAATGCTGATGCACTCTGCTTCTGATCTGTGATCCACCCATTTCTCTCCCTGCCAGCCTCCTGTTAAAAAAAAAAAAAAGACTGATTTCACACCAATTCCACACTTGAGAATAAGATTTCCAGGGAGCTTTTCTTTTCCTACTGTGTAGGCAGCAAGCAATGATAGGATCAGATAAAAGCAAATAATGAGATTAAGTCTCATTAGAAAACTCCTCTGTGCTTCAAAGGTATTTAACTCTATTATAGGTAAAACTGAGAATGGTACAAACACCACACAGTCACATGTGCAGAAGAGGCCCTATGCTGCAGAAATGGCATTTCTTGCCACAAAGCAACAATCCCATCAAATGACAAAATATTTAATCAATGAGACAATACTTGACAGGGTACTTGATATGCCTTGCATTTACAGTGTTTTCTTTTATATATTTTTACAGATAGGCTTGCAAAGCTATAATCACTTCATATCAATTTGTCGATAGGAAATATTTTTTTTATTTCTTTTTTCTTTTTGAATGATAAAATTACTGGTCAGCAAAATAGTTAAATTTCTGTAGAAATAGAAGATGTATAAAACATATTTGAATTTTTGTTTCAAAGCTTCCATTACAAACTTCTTTAGCTAAAATAATTAATTAATCCTCTGATGGACAATGTTGATCCTAATTTTGCAAAAATAATTGATAACATCTTTTTATTAACAATGAATCCCAAAGTGTTCAGTGCCATCCAGGTCAAATTTAGCTAGAAATTGACCCTAATCCTAAATCAGATTTTCTAGCCAGTCTCTATCCTGACAGCACAGAAAAGCTACAGATGGCAGAAGAGAGGAACACAACAGTACCAAGTAGGAACATTCATTTTCAAAGAAAACTTAAAAAAAATGAATCAATTCAATTATAACTAAATTTCCTGTTAGGCAGAGGAAATATAACACAAAACAAAAAGTGCAAAATATTGCTGAAAATACAGTGTTTCCACTGAAGCAGTCTCTGTGACCAGATAGGGTCACAGACTGGAATGGAGATGATGCTGAGAGCAATGTTGTAAAGCAAAGGGATTTTTTAAAAATAAAATCTCCCTTTCCCAGTCTCAGCTTCTCAACTCCTCTACTCCATTCAATTGCATTTTAATAGTATTTTTTTAGTCTTATTTCTCCGGAATATGGATATAAATGAAAATTAGTGTCTGTGAGAAAGTTGTTACTTCAAAGTTAATACTATTACTCTGTTTTATCATGTTGTTCTGGAAATTTAAAAAGACCTTGAAGCAGGAACATATATATATATATTTTATTTATATTTTTTATTATTTTTTTTTCTCTCAGTATAGGTCCCAGCAACAAACACAGGAATTCAGACCCACCATCTAAACTGCACCAATTTCCATAAAAAAACCTCTTCCCTGTGGTTGGAAGCGTGTTGTTCTCAACCTCTATCTTCCAAGTTTCATACATTATTTACAGAGTAAAGGGCAACAGAATACATCACCTCTCATTCTAAAATTAACACAACACACCCATGGATTATGCAACAGTACTTAAATTCAGGCAGTTTTTTTCAGAGCTTTGCTTGCAAGCAGTGATCCATGGATTTATCAATGCTGCTATTTAAACAGATGTTTCATTTACAGGCAATACCTATTTCGTGATTCGTTTTTATGCAGTTAAACTTTTTATTCACCTGTGTGAACAGGACTGCCACCAAAGGTTTCTATAATGACAGAGAAATAATCCAGACAGAAATGCTGTGGTCACCAGGTGTCACAAAAAATGCAGCCATGCTTTAAAGACAGGGTCCAAAAAGGTTCCCAAACCTTTTTCCATGAAACCCCAGGGTACCAGTCAATATCCACCACTGCAATAAATCTAAATCCTACTTGCAGGAGACCTAGAAAAATGTCAACTTGAGTGCCACCTTACTCTAAAATATGCACCCACCTCTAACAGCAGATTTTAGATTATAGCAGTAGTTCACATTACGACAGAATCAAGATGCACTCAGCAATACAAATGAGACAACAGCATGCCTTTCATAAGGAACTCTGTCTTCATCCACCTAGAAAATTCTCTTTCCCTGACAAGATTTCCATGAATGATTTTCCAGTTTCTCTGCTCTGAGGGTTGGAAACTCAATAAGATCACCAAAAACACCCTCAGAGCTGTACATTTAAGTATGAAAAGACAAAGTTTTTTTGCTTTTTGCAAGCCTAGCAGCCTATCACCAGAGAATGAAATACCTTCCTATGTACTGGGAGAGGCAAATTTATCTGGCCACTCTTGGAAAACAGGAACTGCTTGCCTCCCCCTCTGGAGTAATTTTCTTCTAAAACCAACTGAACGAAGAAGGAACTTCTCTGAGGCATACAATGAACAAGAAGCAAAGCAAATGGAAAGAAAAGAAAGCCTCCAAGTCATCTGCCTTCTGTCTTATATGATTTTGGTGGGTGTAGTTGGGCTTTCTACTGCCTCACAGCAGGAAACAGTTTACTTCTGAAAGAGAAGCCCAGAATGGAGGTGGCCAAGACAGAGTTCACAGTGGCCACCAAAAGCGTAGCAGTAGCAAAGCAGAGGGGGAGGATGGGTGTGGAACCCTAGGGACATAGAGATGAGGATGGAGAAGAATGCAAGAGGAAGGCTGGCATTGGGAAGCTGGTGTAGGTGAACAGGGATTTGGGACTGAAAGAAAAAATAGTGGGTGGAAATAGCTGGGAGGACCTACAAGGCTGAAGCTGGCAGCTCAAGGATTATTATCTGTAGGATTATGCTAGGATCAATGAGGAGCTCCAGAACAGGTGGAAGTTTTGGAAGGCTCTGGGGCTGCTGTGGGGGCATTCACTGGATTGTGCAGAGGAAGGAAAAGAAATGACACCATGAAAAGACATTTGGGATTCTCATCTGAGCTTAACTCCAGCCAGTACCCCCTTCTGCTGCTCCAGCCTGGGAACAATGTGCACCCAAGACTATTTTACTTCCTGCAGAACTGTTAACTTTGTGTTTAGATTTGTAAAGGGCTGATGCAATGGGCTCTGGGTCTGTGACCAAGGCAGTCTGGCAAAAGTGAGGAATTTTTTTGTTGCAGAAGTCCAGACAGGTGATTCAGACACCACTGTCACACCCATATCAAAACATCCTTTGGCATTAACCTCTATTAGTACAATGCAGCTGAGCTGGGGATTGCAAAAAGTTGAGTTGCTGCCCTTACAATGACTTTGCTGCACAGTCTATGGCCTCTCACCTTTCTAACCTTTCTCTATGGCAGAACAAATAATGAATAAATATCAGGTGCCCACAAGAAAAACTGGGGCTCAGCTTTCTGAGATGCTGAATACTTACAGACTGTGTTCAGTCAAAGCTGTGACTAACTACCTGCTCTGAAAATTGACATCCCTCCTCATGAAAACCCCTAGTCAGGGACCTCTCAAAACATTTACTCCACATAACTTTCCATAACTGACAGAGAGACTGTGGCCAGAGGACATCCAACCTAAGTTATACCATGAACAGGATTATAGTATGAGAATAAGATTTAGAGGGAGATAATAGAATAAGATTTAGAGGGAGAAAACACAAGTCATCAGGCATCAGTGAAAAAAAACCCCACTTAAATAGAATGCTTTTTGCAGCATTTTGCAGCAACAAAGTATAATTCATCCTGCAATCATAGCAGCCTGTGTTAAACTGAACCAGTGACAGCTGACCTTCCTCAGTCACTCTGACTAGTCTATATTAGTTGTCCTTATTACATAAAGACAATCAATCAGAAACTGGAGAACAATGGCCTTATGAGGGCTCATAAAAATTGAATGCAAATCCTCTATGCCACTCAGGGACAAGTTATTCCCAGAGCTACAGACACACATCTGTGCCAGAGTCAACATTTTTTTTTTTCTGAGCAGGGTCTGGACCCAAGAAGAGAGTTCACTGACTGCCTCAAGAGGGTCAACCATTGGAAAGCTGCTCATATTTCCCTGTTTTGCTGCAACTCTTTTATTTTCTCCCATTACTTCAGCACAGAATAAGAAAGGTATCTATACAATTAGTTGCTGTAAGTTACTTTTTTCAAGTATTCGGGTATTACTCAGCTGTACATGCCCTATGCTTATAAACTTAGGTAATTTATACACAAATTCCACTTTAACAAGCTTCTCATTATTAACTGGGATTACCAAAGAGCGACTCTGAGTGAAGACCCCTCCACTTTCCATCCCCTAGAACCTCGTCCTATGTGACAGGCCAGGCTGGCTTCACATCACTGATCTCTAATGCAGAGTGTAGAGTACCACTGTCACACATGATTGAAACAAGCTAATACCTTCAATTTTCAAGGGAGATATGGAGCAGAAAAACAATTATCAAGGAAGAAATGAGATCCTTGGTGCTTAAGTCATACAGGTCTGCTAGAGGTCACCAGAACTGCAGTTTCTCATATATCACCAGAAGAAGAAATATGAGGTCTTGTTCAAAATAGTAATGGGCTGCTGCATATCACATTTGGAAGTCCAGATGCCTGTTAGAAAAGTCGATAGCTGATAGTCAGGGATTCTGTTTGGCATACATGAAAAGCAGCTGTTACTAATATACTTAGTTAACCTGACACCATGAAGCTTATTTTCAGTCATTGCTGGGTCAACTACTATTTATTCCTCCTCCCACAACCCTGCACATCTCCTTTCTCAAATAAAAACCTCCTGGTCCAAAACCCAAATGGCCTTCATCAAACTTTACATTACTTAAATATCTTTGTGTTTGTTGCTTTCTCTCAAACTCACATACGGATTTAAATCAAGATCCAAAAAGCACTGCTTTTGGTCCTGATTTAATGGGACAAAACGTCAATATTTGAACAGAAAACCAGTGCCATTCTGCATCCCCCTCAAAGAGATTTTCTCCCCTTCTTTTAAACATGAAAGTAGTTCTCAGAGGCTAAAACACTAAAAATTATTTTTTTTCCAGTGATTAACAAAACTTGAAGTAGTCTTCTTTCATCTTCTAGTGTTCTTTCTGCTGTGTTGATTTTTACCTGAAAAGCATTTAAAAAGGCAGAGCAAGACAGTATTTGGCAATCTTACTTGCTTTTGCTATACGGCTTAACCAAGGTACCTCACTAGGGGCTCCTGGAACCCACCTAAGTGATTAAAATACCACATGCAAAACATTTCCCAACTTTTGCCATTGCACTCTGCATCTGTGAGCTTCTAGATCCTTCTCCATAATCATGGATTCGTATATATATAGTAACACCTCAGTGCTTTACATTATCCCCCAGTAATCCAGGAACAAGTACAATCAATTGACAAAACATCAGTTTTATTTTCACTTCTGAATGTTGATAAAGAAGTTAATACATGAACCACTTTGCATATATAAAAAGGTGGCAATGTCATACTTGGATCTGAAAGCCAAACAAGCCCTATGTAAGATATGTAAGAACTAACACCCAAGTAAAGCTCCACATTTCACAGGTAAAAATAAAACAAAACCCAAATCCTCCCAACATATAAGACATTGGAAATCTCCACTGTTTACGCCTTTTGGCTTCCATGGAAGACAGGTGACCTCTTAGATTCTGGTTTTGTCATCTGTTGTAAAGACGTCCCACAAAACCTAATCTGTATCATGGAGTCATACAGAGCTCCTGAATTCACGGGCTTCAACTTTGACTTAGTTCCAAGGTTTCCACCTTAGACTGGGAAATTATAGAAATATACAATGCTGTCAGGCAACTTTCATTTACACTCTGTGGCTGCAAATATGATGTAAATGCAGAGTGAATAGACCACTTAGATATATGCCATCCACCAACACATTTCTACAGAGTCAAAGTAAAGACGATCACATAACTCAGATCTAACATTTCCTCAGCAGAGATGTGCACGTATTTCCTATCCTGTGCACTTGGAAGCAAAGGTGAGTAGGGCAACAACAGCAGGTTGGCTTGAATTATTAATGAGAAATACCTGCTTGCAAATGCATTTGGCAAGTCAGTCCACAAAACGATCCAGTATTTTGACGATAAAGAACTCAAATACTTTGTTTTGTGAAGTAGCAGCTTCATCCTCTAAGCAAGCTCTTTTCACAAGAATGTCATAACTGTTTACAGTCTGACAGATAACTTCGCTTGCCACTTCTCATGAGTGTGGGGAGGTGGAGGAAGAGGAAGCAATATACATATTGCAACGCTGTACTTGTAGCCAAGCAAATATAAAACACATTTGACAACTAACTGCATGGAGATAATGATGCTACTGTCAAATCTATCTTTAAACATGCACCTAAATAAGGGATTTAGAGTCTGAGTCAGGTGCTTGCTGCAGTCCATAGGATTCTCTCTTGCTAGGAGCACCCAAGCTCACAAGAACCAGAAGCAGGAACACTACGCCCAGTTAGAGCACACCCCTGTAAGTTGGTCCTTAACACACAGCTGCTCACTGCACCAACATTGTTTTCTGGAGGAATGCAAATCACAGCAAAGTATGGACACATTATCTCAGTCTTTTTCAACAGGTCCAACAGACAGTAGACTAGGACAGCTCAAGCCTTGAACATCATGGCTTCTGCAGTTCAATTAGTTTTAAATAATATGTGCCTTCTGTTATGTTAAAATTACTCACTGTATCTCAAACTGTGGCTGGGTGGAAACCTGCAGCTGGAAAGGTAAAAAAAACCAACCAAACAAAAAAAAAACCAACAAAATTGGTGGTGGTGGTGGGGGGGATAGGGGATAGGTTTAGGAACTGTGGCTTCAGAAGTGATGTTGAAATTGACTGACTGTGGCTACCACCTAGATTTCAGCTGCCCTGAAGATTTTCAGAAGATTGTACATACTTTAATACAGCAGAAATAATATTGTTTAAAAGGCCCCCAAACTTAAGAAACTGTAGACCATACTTTAAATATAGCCATGCATTTAAGTTCCAAGCAGAGATGGTTTTTTTTTAAGATTCTACATCTTAGGGAAAGGGGAGAAAGAGTGGCAATTATGAGATTTATTACATTTTATGATTTAAGACTGTAGTAATTTTAATTTGATATTGGAAAGACGGCATTTGACAATAGCTTCACAACAGAAATAGAACTATTTTAATTTACAGTAGGTAACTCAAATTAAATTCCTGAGCTTTTAAACTTGCAAAAGGGTAACCCCTCAACTCCAAGTTGGCACACTAGGTAGTTTTCTCTAAGCCTCTTGCAGTAGCTGGACATCTGGTTGACTCCCTGCATTTGGCTGACAGTAATTTCTAATCCGGATTTTACTGCTTCATAAAGATTTCATTAAAAAAAAGTCCTTCCAAGTAAAGTCAGAACATTAAAACAAAATGTAGAAGTTATATATGATGACAGATGTGTTAAACTGCATGCTTTAAACACCAAGATTGTGGTCCTATTACGTGCTGGTAACTTAAATATCCTGCACAGTATCAACAACAAAAACCAGGGGTTTTATATCCTTTGGTTTTCCCCTCTCCCTGTATGAGCTGAACTCATTCACTGGATATGTGATTCAGAAAATAGTTTTCATTCCTGTAACTTGCTTCTCTGCCCTTGTTTGCTTTCTCTCATGTACTGCTTCTGCACTCTTCTGCAGTTCATTAGAGTACAACGGAACTTGGGCATGTTCTTCAGTGGTATTTTGATAAATAAAAAATCACAAAACAGACCAAGTCTTCTTTCTTTTTTCTGGCCATGTATTCTTCCTTTAGATGGACTGATACCAGAAGTAAATATTGATTCATTTGTCTGGCAGTCTCTTATTGGCTAAATACTTCAATTTTAATCTTTTAAATACTGAAACAGACATTTTTTTCTATGTGTTTTTTATCCAGGAGACTTAACTTTTACTGTTCCCTGCAGCCAGCCTCAGCTCTGCTCTCTTCTCTAGACAGATCTGTAAATTTGCATATTTCCTCCAAACCACCCTATATTGTTATTATCATCCTGCAGACCTGCAGGGAAAAAAATCCTGTGATATATTGTTTTTGCTGAATTACGAGATGAATTATTTTAAGAATGATGAGTCATAGAAGACATATTGGTGAAAAAAAACCTGATATAATATACAATAGCTTATGTAAATACAATGGCCTGGATTTTCAATGGAGTTAGTTAATTCCTGGTGGTCTTCTGTAAATTCCAGGCAATGTGTCTACTTATTGTAACTCATACTTTTACCCTTCTAATCTGATGGTTTTCCTTATCTTTCGTATCTTTGAAAAACAATTTGTAGAAAAATAAATCCTGCTGTCGACTTTCTCTAGTTGAAACTTAATTTTTAAAACCAAATAAATGTTACAAATATTCACCTGCTCACCAACCCATAAGGAAATTTAGAGTTTTATACACACATACTTGATTCAAGCCAGCAGAGTGAATTCCTATGTGATATAAAGGCTTAAAGAACATCAGTGTACTTAATTTAATGCAGTATGATGAAAAACTGGTATGCTTTAACAACACACCTGTTGATTTCTTTCATCCAATTAATGACAGATATTTATGATATTCTTCTATTGGAAGAAGGCGTGTAACTTGCTACTTACTTTATGCAATCCTACCTACAAAGCAAAGGCAGTCTCAGAGGAGCAGAAACCATGACTTTCGTCCCTGCTGGTATTCATTATCTCGATGTTTGTCTTCCATACCAACCCCTACATGTACTGCAGCACTGCTTCCAGGGAAGTGGCTGGACACTGCTTAAGGGAAATAGAGGCTACATCTTTTGTTTTCCTTTGCTTCCACAACCAGCTTTTGCTTTTATTAAACTGCCTCTATCTTGACCCACTAGGTTTTTTCATTAAATTTTATCACCACTGTCCAGCAGAGGAGGGAGTAATAGAGCGACCTAGGTGGGGACTGGCATCCAGCCAGGGCCAGTCCACCATATTCATATATCTGTGATGTTCCAAATTGAATCTTTCAAAGCAATTCACAATAATTTGAAGGTCAAGGGTGCAACTTACCTTCGTCTTGTGTGTCTGTATTTGCAAGTATTTAGGGCTTTCATTACAAAGTCAGAAAGTATATGCTGTATACTCTCCTTACTTGAAATGCATCTGAATTCTGACTTTGATTTGACCAAAATTACCATATTGGATAATTTTGGTATCTCCATCACTTATTTAGAACTATACAGTGTTCATTGTTCTACTCTAGTTACATTGATAATGTAATAAATCTAAGGACTTTGTGCTACAAGCAGATTTTTCAAGAAGTTATAAGGAAAAGGTAATATCTTGTAATATGTGTATTGAATTAAGAAAAGGCAACAATTTAAAAGTTCCTCCTCTCTTTAAAAATAGAAACTGAAGCACTATCCATGTAAATATTTATGCACATGATTAAATATAAGCATGCTTACTCATCTGCTTCATCTGCAGAAATATCTGCAGGATATGGGCCTAATTCCCAGTCTCCTTTCAATTCACTCATATTTCATGTCCGTACTTTGGAACAAAAATAACTAACTCCATCTCAGTACATCAGAGTGCCAAATCACTCTATGAACAATTACATGACAATTAGAGACACAAGTACATCACACAACGTGGAGCTAAACCAGAGACTCCAGCTTCGGACCTGAAAAACACGGATCCCCTTTTTGCCAATGCTTTGCCAGAGTCATCAATCCTGTCTCTGTTCTGGACTGCGCAGCCCCATGCTGATGATTTATAGTGTTCTTGAGAATCCAGCCACTGCAAGAACATGGTAACACACTGTGCTTTCTGCTATATATGCCTGAAAATATTTATCATAGTCTTGCAATAAAATGCCTAACTCCCAACTCCTCATCCACAGCCTTAACAAGAAAGCAAAAAAATGGTAAAATTTGCATCTTTGTTGGAACAAAACAAAGACCTTGAATTTAGTAAAAGAGATGTTCAGAGGGTGCTCTGTGTTATTTCACCAAAAGGCTTTTTTCCTGTCCACTGAAGCAAAAATCTATTATTTTTAAATGCTACTTTTATGTGTATCCAAGTTAATTCTCCAGCCTCACTGAAAGAAAGCAATCAATTGCAAATCAGTTGGTGGAAAAGAGTGTGATAGTATATTTTCACAAAAACGGAAACAGCAGATACAGTCTCAAAGCAAGATTTTACAATGCAAATTTGATAAATAGATACTGAGAAACAGTTCCACAGTTCTGCCTAATTTGGTATATTTGAGAGGTAGAAATGTTCAGCGCACCAAAACCTCATGGGAACCAAGAGGGTGAGGCACAGCTCAGCAGTTCTGACAGAATATTCCTCGTCCCTGCATGCTTCAAGTAAACTGTTAATATCACCACTAAACCAACATTTAAAAAAATTAAGTAAATACAATGAGTCAAATTCAGTCATCAGCTCCGAGGGGGCACCTCCCATTCATCCTTCTTGTCTATGGAACAGAGAAACAGAGAGCTGAGATACCATGCATAGCTTTTTCCATGACCTTTTACTATTTTTCAGAGCCATGAAGCAGATAAAGAGTTCCAGTGACGCCAGAGGAAACTGAGGCCCTTCTCTCTCCAGTTTTATGACTCTGCTTGTCCAGTGCTCACAATTGGCTTCTGTTGTTCCTTCATACTGCTCTTGCTCACATGAAAGATCTGTATTTCCACATTTCTTTTTCTTCCCTATTTTTTTGTAATTTAGCTCCTGATGCCAAATACAACAATCTTATTCATCATTTGGAATCTCTCTTGACTACTTCATTAAAAAGGCACTAACAAAGGATGAAAAACAAACCCAAATTTTGCACTCTGGCTGCTGTTTCTCTGTGATTATGAGCAATTGCTGCCACCTTAGAAGCATTGCTAGCAGTGCAGTATAAACCTTCAAAGGCCTTATTTCATTAGCAAGCCCAGATAGTGCTCACAAAGAACAAAAGTGTTGTGACAGAGGTCACTAGCAGCATATGACTTGCCTTCAAAAGAAGACTCTTAATGAGCTACTATTATCATTGACCCTCTGAAATAAAATCAATCTGTCAGGAAGATTTAAAAAAAAGAGGAAAAAAAAAGGAAAACTAAAAGAGAACCCCCCCAGATGTTTATGGGCAGCTGCCTCCAGGTGCAAGTCATGCTGTTTGTAGTTTGCACGCAGCCCACCATAAGCAGTTGTTTTTTCCCTAGACCATGGTGAGGGGGAACAGTAACAACATGAAGGGAAACAGAAGAAAAAAGGAAATTGAGAAAAAAAACCCTCTGAAACAGTTTTAATGCCTCGATTTTTTTTCTGCTGCAGCTGCTGACTATTTTTGAGACTCAAAACAAGCTCCCCCTTTCTGAATACAGAAATGTATTTATGGGGAAAAGCAAGCATGCAACCTGAAGAAGCCAAGCCTATAAAACTGACTGGTGATATTAATTTTATCACTCATTAAAATGTCAACAGATTATAGTTATCAGAAAAAAAACTGAACTGTGGAGATTAGTTTTATGCTCTGCAATGATTTCCCTGTAAATTTGCTGTTAAACACTACTACCACATGCCATGTGATCAGCAGGAATGTGACTGGGTATAAAAACTGAATTACTATCTTGTCTTGTTTCTATTAGAAGGCAATGGTAATATAGCAAAGAGATGCTTCTTTCTGCTCTTCATAAACAAAATGATTTGTTGTTTTCCAAAGATGTGAATCCATGAATTTTCCTCCCCACATTGAATTCCTTCAAGAACTGAAGGAAACAGTCACTGTTCATAAGGATTGGGTAAACCTCTGGGAACAGCTGATGTGAACTAAGGCAACTTAAAGCACCTGAACATCCTCCTTGTCTTCTGCTGGACATTGAGGTCAATTCAGAAATTTCTGGTGTTCATCCATCACTTCCAGAAATGTGGGACAGCTGGAGGGGCAGTTCCACCTCATTGTCATAGCTGGCAAAGTTCATTGGTGCCCTTTGGATACCAGGTATTTTGCCAGCAGAGAAAAATCCTCCAATATCATCAGCTCACTTTCTAAACCACACATTTACCTGTGCAGGCAACTTCCACTGACTGGTCTGAGCTTTAACTGTGACACACAGTGCCTCCTCTCCAATTGCCACTTGGCCATGCTGGGTTTTTGGTCAGTACACAAGATTCGGCCAGCTAATCTGGGCACATGCAAGTCTGCACATTTGTACTGGGTCTCCCGTGTCCTGGAATTACTGAAGATGCTTCTTTCGTGCACCCAATATATGCACACACAGCGATGGTTTGAGGTCACCATTTGAGTTTGGGTTTTTTCCTAAACAGATTGCAATTCCAGTTGTAAAAGATATCACAAAGATGGGAGTGAGCGAAAATGCCAAGAAAGGGATGAAGAATAGAAAGGAAATTGCAAGAGTAAAAATCTCCTGCACTTTCCAATTTATTTGAATAGCTACACTCCCCACCCCAACTCCTTCCAAGAACAATAGACATGGTTGCCCTAAGGTCATTCTTTCTTTGAAACCCCAAGTTCTCTGATTGTCTGCTCCACAGACTGCTGCCCTTTTCACACTTCCCAAACGATGTATTAAAATATTTCATTCTGTTATGGCAGTTTTGGACTGTGCTATTACTCATATGTCTATTGGAACCAATATGCTGCAAGGCAGTCAGCACTTAAAAAATTCAATTAAAATATTTCTTCTTGCTTGCAGTTCTCCAAAAAGGACAAGAGGAAAAAAAGAGAAAAAACCACAGTAGAAAACAATGGGCTTTATTATTGATGAAATATACATAAATACTTATTTACCAAGAAAATCCCTGTGTTCAATGACTCATGACAATTATTATTGAGGAAAGTTCTGTTTTCAGTAATACAATAAAAAGACGAGGCTTGCAGGTAATATCTGACTATTTCAGAATTCAGATGTTCCCAAACATATTTTTAAAGTTAGTTCTGATTTTTTAATAGTCGCGGTCCTGAATACAACTTTAGATAAACAGGCAAATAATTTCATCTGCCCTGGGAACCTCTCAATAGGAATTACTGTCCTTCTTTTCATAGTGATTTTCATCACTTGATCTAGAAATTGAATACTTTTCCTCAGGGTGAGAGGCGTGAAGTAGCCCATGACTTGCATTCCTTCCTCGTGATCCCTCAGGGAAATGCCACTACTGCATAGAGAGTCCATTCAGAGACCACAGCAGAGCACGTGAGAATCAGAGGTAAAGTACTCCTGACTGAAAAGGTTGAGTTGTAAAAGCCATTGCCAGAGGCAATGAGGTCAAATGGAATAAGACCATCTCTCAGACACTCTATAAGATGCTCTCAAGTTGGATTTTCATTACAATTTGTACCTACTCCCCAGAAACACCATTCTACTGAAGGACAGCAGAAGAGTAAAACACTCCAGGCACACTTCATCATGAAGGAACAAGTCACCAGCCAAGTGCTTAGAAGCACGTTTTTCACACATGCTGCAGGAAATCCCTTAAACAACTGGAGGAGGAGGAGAGAGAGGACACTGGGATCCAACATCAACATGTAAATCCCTTCTTGTAAAATTCCCTTTTTAAGGCTACTTCCAAAATTCAGTCTCATTTACATCCAGATTACTGTTTTATTGCTAAAATAAACTCTTCAGCCTACCTTGCCTGAAAAGAAAAATCAGGACATTTAAGGTCAACCTGTAGGTCTACTGCATTAGGCAAGGGGGGTTCCTGAAACTTCCTGCCTCTGTCTTGGGACATGGCATCAAGCTGTGCATAGTCACGGCTAGAGATAGGCTTTGTGGCATAGGTTGACACAGCATCTCTTCAGCTGGATCATCCTCTCTTGCCCAACACTGGTATTCATGGGTATGGATGGTCAGAAGTTTGTGTGCCATATAGGCAGTCTCCTTGGCTTAACACTGTGTGCCTCCATGCAAGAGGGAAAGTGTTTTTGACCTCCTAGAAATACAGAAAAATCAGCAGTAGTGAATGCACAGGGGAACATTCAGAAGGTAACAGAGGAAGAAAAAGCAGAAAAGACAGCCTGAGTTCAACAAAACACAAACAAATAAAACTCCAGAAAAAAAAAACCAAAACAAACCAAAAAGGCCAAAACCAAAAAAAGTCCCCAGCAACAATAAAATAAAACAACCCTTGGACAAAGTAGTGGGTGCTAGCAAGAAGAGCTACAGGATGTGCAGAGCAACAAATCCTTTCCCTTCTGAGAGTCAGCAAGTGTTAAAGAGGAAGCTCATTCACTTTCCTGAACGAGTGAAAATTTTTGTAGAGAGACTGACAAAACTAAGACATAGTTCTGCATTATTCATAAAAATATTAGCAATCTTTGCCTGGACTTGTCTAGGGATAATGATTTGTATGACAAATGCAGCGGCATAAAATCTGCATTCTTTTCCTAGTATGCAACAGGCTATGTCATTAATAATAAGCATGAAAATAGAACTACCCGATCACAGACTGTTTTTCATAGTAAAAATGTTTCCTATCTCCCATTCACCATCATAAATACAGTTCAGATTAAACATTCCAACATACATTATATCCACTTTTACAACATGATGGGGAAGGAAACCAATTTGCCTCTCTCATAAACTGCTCAATATGTGCCACAGAATGGTAACTTTGCTGTCCTGCCTGGACTCCTCCAGAAGGTCTAGAAGGCCACAGCTTCCATTCCCATGTGCCTCCCTCTCCTTGTACACTTCTTAATAATGGCTAGGCATACCACAGCCACTGACCTGCAGTGGTGGGAAACAGCCAAAAAGCTGCAGCCGGTTTTGGGGCACTGGCATAGAGATTGTGAGCCTTAATCATGTCCAGTGTAAGTAGTAGGAATAAATAAGTGGAATGAGCATAATCTTCTTCAACAGAGACTGGTACAGGAAACATATTTAAGAAAGCCAAATCTCACTCTCTGTCTTGAGATGAGCACATGTATTCATCTCCACCTTACTTAATTTTAGACTATGAACCAGGAGCAACTCACCAAATTCTAGGGTAAACTTACTGATACCCTTTAAGACTTGCAGCCTTTTAATCAGGCACCATAACTGGAAAAGCCATGGTTGTCCAAAGCATAACTTGAAGCTCCATTAACTTCTTCACCCTGGAGCTGAGTTATCCTTCAGGTCTTCCAGATAAACATCTGAGCTGTGTACAGACTACCATAGAATTTTAAAACAAATTGCTCCACTCCTCAGGGGGAGAGTATATTTCTACCCTACATCAACCATTCTCAGAAAACAAAATGAGGAAGAAATTCTATTCTAACCTCAGGAGACATTATTACTAAGCTACATCTACAGAAACTAATTTTGCCTCCTGCTGCTGCTTAGTGTAAATAAATAGTTCATGGCAACATCCCCACTCCCAAAATTGTATCAGTAGTTTCATTGTTTAGACATCTATAGACTGGAGGCTAATTTTAGCATATCCTGTCAACAATGAAGGGACAAAACTACCAGGAAGAGGATGCATTAGGCTTTCACATTAACTGGTGGTAAAACAAGTGCCCAGGACAGCCTAAGAACTGGGCATTCGTTTGCTTTCACAAGCGTGCTGTGTGTTACTGATTTGTTTTTCCACATTCATTCTTAGTTCACATGACACTACAGATCTCATGATCTTACAGATGTAGAGCTCAAAGGAACAGAGTCATATTTTGCTACAAGTTCTGGGGAAAGTTTAGAAAAACCCAGCTCATGCTGCAGTGAACTCACAGGTCACCACCCCTGAATCGCTTCTCCCAATGCACAGCTGCACCTTTACCTGCCCTCCCAGCAGAAAACTGATCATCTGCATACACCTTATGCACACTGAAAATAATTTATTCTTCCGACTTGAAATTAGAAATGTTACTCAGTACATTACTATCAGCTACTTATTGCCTTGCATGCCACGGGAAAAGCAGGATTGGGAACAGACATTTGTAATTTACTATTGCTGTTTTTTACAGTTTGCAATCCTACACAAAACTAGGAAAAAGTTCCTTGCAAAGGAAAATTTGAGCTCAAAAGCCATCATATTGGTCCAAGTGTCAGTCAAGCATCAGAGTGAATTTGCAATAGCTGAGCTTAAGCTTCAGTTTTCATGGTACTCTGTAATACTACTTTTATATTCCATGTTAAATGCAGCCTGGTCTCAGCAAGTAATTTTTACTCAGGTCTTAAAATGCATGTTAAAATTTACACCTTGAATTTAAAATTGTATGTTGAAGGCCTTGTTTAAACATATCATAAATTGAAGCTATATTAAAATAGATTTGTAAAGTCATTAGAAGTGGCTTTGAAAGGAGCAGCACTGCTTTTCAGAGCTTTGGTGGTAGCTTTAATAAATGAAATAAATATTGAAGAGTTAAATACGGGACCTTTTGTGTGTGTGTGTGCATCATTAACACTTTGTAGCAATAGAGCTACATAAGTATTTTTTCTCTCTAGTCCTATATACTCTACAGAAATTAACCCAACATCTTTCTTAAAACTGACATGGACCATATATTGACAAATTAGCCCTCCAGTCTGTGGGCCCATTTTCTCCCAGAGAATTAACACAGGGAACTCTTGACTCTGAGGAAAAAAACAAAACCAACCCCAGATCTGTTGGCTTAGATTCATTATCCAAGTTTTGGGGAATGTAAAGTACATGAACCACTCAAAAAAAACAGTGCAAGAAACATTTTAAGTATCATTAGCATTTTTGTATTACAGAACGATAACAACATAGTCTAGAAAAACACAGGTGGATAGTAACCTAGTAATACCATGATAGTGATATTTTCCAGATCATGACTGTAGTCCCATGCACATGCAGTGAATGCCATAAAGGACAGGTTTTTCTTTCGGCAAAGCTCTTAAACAAAATTTTAAATGGCAGATGGCCTGTGTTGCTCTGATGAAGGCATTACAGAACAGCAGAATCTAACTTGGAAAAGATACCATTGAAAATAGGAAATTGAGTTTGCTGGGCTTATGCCACTCGTATTTAAGGGATTAATCTGCAACATCAAGCTTTTGCTGGCCTAGCTTTGTTATTTGTGACCATGAAAAAGAAATGTTGTCTCTGGTACAGAGATGTAACTTTGACCAACCACAGTCCTCCTGTTGTGTTTGCTTTCCTCTTTCAGGGAGATTTTTGTTGCATTCCTCTGTAATACTGCAGGTATCAAGCAGCATGTTTTTTGCTGGACCTTTTTATGCTAGAAAAAGCAGGAGCCTGTAGACTGTCTATCATTCACAGGATTTCCAGCCAAAAGCTGGAAACACCAGAGGATATTAGCTTTCCTCTGCTCAAACTGCATCCACAGCTGGAGGAGTTACCAGCTGTGATTCACCACAGTGCACTTTGGGGAAGGCTTAGGGGGAGGGGGGAAAGCCTTGAAGAGTACAAAACCAGCTGGCAGGAACAGCTGCTGAAACAGTCAAAACAGGTTTTTGCTTTTTCCAGACTTCCAGCATTCTGTAAACTTCTGACAAGTTTCTCAGCCTTGTGTTGAGCATTCACTCTAATCATCTCCACACCCTTGTTTCTCTGTCTTCTCTTTTAGTGTGCCTCCTTTCCGCCCTCTGACATGTTCCCCTCTCCTCCCTTCTCCCTCATTTTAAATATAATTTACAGGGAGCCTTCCTCCTCCTTCTGAAGCCCGGTGTCTTTGGCCCGAGTTTTGCTGAACTTTTCTCCTTTCTGCTATAGCCCCTCATTTCCAGCCCCACCATCACACCACTTACTTACAAAGTCCACAGGGCATTTTCTGTCCTCACAATCAAAGCATTTGGCACAGCCACATCCTGTTGGTGGGTACAAACACAGACCAGCCACAGTCACAGAAATGGCTCCTCAACTGAACCAAAAAGCCACTGCTCCTCTTGCATCTCTAGTGCAGCAAAATATCCCAAAGAGAAAGGCATCACAGCCTCTTCTCAAACATATCCCAAGGCTCAGGGTATGGACCCAAGGGGCCAGGCTGTGGTGGTCGCTGGTCCCCAGGTGGAGACAAGCTTGGAATCTGCAAAATGAACTGCCAGGAGTATGGATAAGGTAAGATAAGCACATGTGTGTGTATGTGTGTGTTACTTTGCATGCATACACCTGTATGCATCCAGGGACTGCAGCAGGATGCTGATGGCATCAGAACTGAGGAAAGGAGTCAGGGACCATGGAGAATCTACAGCTCTCTGGGTGAGATGAACAAAGAAACTGAAGGCTTCAACTCATCACCACCCAATTGTCCATTTGAATTACAAGTTCTCATAAATACACAACATTTAAAGCTGCATAAGATATACCTTTCAGAATAACAGGTAATATATAGAGCAACAAAAATGCAGAAGTCCGTTAACAATAACTGAAAATAGTTATTTGGCATATAAAAATCAGATTTTTAACCATTTACCTTATTGTTAATCCGCAGTTACTTGCCAAACACAGATTAGATATATGTAGCAAGTATTGCTGTTAAAGAGTTTCAAAATGGGAAGTAATGCCAGTTAATACCAGATTAGAAAACAGTCCCAATTCTGTATTAGAGAGACTCCTTGATAAAAGAACAAAACTCATAGAACAATTTGGAGTCTGCAGCAGATCCCCATCTCTGAAGGACCAATGGCATATTTCTATGGAACACTGGATGGGTAGAGCACTCCACAGCCTTCTCTGCACTGGTTCTACTGCTGAGCACCTTGGTCTTACAGGGGACAGAATGGGTGAGATTTGTCATCTTTTATTACTGTGTTATAGTCAGTGTAATTTTTTCAAACAGTAAGGTACCTTTTCTGACAGTCTGGAAAAAAAACCAAAATAAAACCAAAACCAAGCAGGCACAGATTTTACCATGCAGAAAAATACAGAATGGAGTCAATCTGCACTATTTTGAAGACAACTGAACAACTGGTTTATGCTGACTTTACTCCCCTTGATTTTCTGCTGTTATATAAATGCAATTATTGGCACTTTCTCAATAATAAGTAATATTTCTCATCAAAATACTAGTAGTATGATTTCTTCAAAGATGATAATTTCACAAACAGATGAATACCACACTTAGCTCTCTGGTGCTTTAAATCCAACAATATTAATACAGATATATTTGGTTTGCAAAAAATAAATTAACTGTCAAATAATAGTCTTCCAAATGATTTGGTTAAATTACAAAAAAAAAAAAAAAGGCAAAAAAACCAAACTGACTTATTCCTCATTTTGGATCATTAAAAAGTGTGCTGTTTGTTTAATTCCAGAAAAACAGACATCTTATAGCTTTTCTACAATGGTCTTTTTTTTCCTCATTCTTGCTCAAACAAGAAAAAATTTCCTGAAATTACCATGTGTCATTTCACAAATAAAAGGTAGAATAAAGAATGGTTTTAACACTTAAATGGGTTATAGGATGGCTATTTTCTGTCACTATAATTTTTTCTCCAAATGTGTTTCTAAACAAGAAATATGAGTAATTGCAGACTTATACATAGAATAGAAAACAAAACAGTCAAAATTGCTTGGCAATATAAAAAGCCCCACACAACCATCAATTCCAAAAAGAGGTCATCGGCAGCTAACAGTCTAGCCTGTGCAGATCTGTTGGAAGGATGCTGGGGAAGAGAAAGACAGACAACATATTATTTGTAGAGAAGCTATTTGTTCACAGAAAGAAGCAGCAGAAGGTTTTGAATCCAGCCTTAATTTACACAGTTCTCTGTGTATCCTTCCAAAAATGAACCGAGGCTTCAACCATCAGGGTTTGGCAGACTTAGCAATGGCAATCAAATGTGTTTCTGCTTCCCAATCAAATATGTTTCTTCATCTCCTTTGAAAATTACTGCTCCCGTGTCAGAGGCAGCAGTACAGACAGAGATCTGCCCATCACTGCCCCAGTGCACAGCCTGGGGTGTCAGTGTTAGCCCTGCTCTGTCCATGATTTGAGCCAAGACACCAAGGTGTCGTCTGCAGGCTGCCAAAACACAGCCACCCATTCCCTCCTGCTGCCACTGCTGCAAAGTGGGTAATTTACCACAGGAGCACTTCATCTTCCCAATTTACAGAGGCACTCACTCACAGCAACACGTGCCTGCTGAGAAAGTGGAAATTGGGAATATAGATGGGTCCCGGTCCATGCGTGTAAGGACACAGCAAAGTGCCAGAGACACATCCCATATGCTTGGGTAGGAAGGGTAAGAGCTGGGTAAGGGCTGCAGTAAGGAGAAGGAGAGATGTAAAGTCTCTCTTTCTCCTGCAAGTCAGAGGCTGTTGGATTGCTTTGACTCAGCAATTTGTGTTAATACATAAGAGAATAAAACTAAAAAATGTAAGAGACCAAGGCAGGGAGATGCCTGAAATAACACCTCCCAAATTTCTCACGGCATGCCATTCCAAGAGATTATATTTATGTTCTGTCTAATATGAAGGCTGACCTACCCTGCCCTCTGCTCCACCAAAGCAGGCTGCCCATGAAGAGATGGCTGCAGTATTGAAGAGAGTTCTGCTGACCAGCTTCTAATCAAGACAGCAGATAATCATGAAGGAAACAAGATTTCAAGCCTAATTTGACCTCTCTTCTCTGATCATGATAACCCAGTTCATCACAGATTGCTCCATGGAACAGAGGGATGTTCTGTCTGCCACTGTTCTCCCATAAACAGTTTATGCCACATGTATTTTTTTCCCATCTCTGTTGTCCATTCTCAAGCCTCTTTTTCTCTCTCCCCCTCCACATTTCCTCTAGGCCCTACACCATCTGTGGAACCAGTCCTATCCTTCATGCACACTGTTGCATTCTATTCCTTCTCTCTCTGTGATCTATATTTAGTTGTTTTCCTGTTTATACACCCCTCCAGAGAGGGGTATTGTTGAATGTGACTAGTCAGGAAGAGAAACAATGTGGTCAGAGCACAAATTCTTTCAGAGGAGTATCTGGGATGGGAAGCTGTGCTGGACTTGGTGGGATAGAGATAATTATAAAATTAATCAGATACAGAGATTTGAATATAAATCCAGAAATGCCCTTAGCAAACCCTGATCAAAACCCAACAATACCTAAGTAGGGGAAGAAACAAAGGCAAGGAAATGCAAATTTTATTATGACACTGCACTTTTTTTTTTTTTTTCTCAGTAAGATAAAACCCTTTGAGTTTGGAAATTTTACGGTATTTGTGTCTCTTTGCTGAAACTACCAGGAACCCCTGAATATGAATCCACAGTGCATATATGAAGGAAGCTCTAGGAAAAGTGTACTGCTGGGAAGTTCAGTGTTGGTTGGTCCAGAAACAAAATGCTTGTAGTGTAGGAGTAGTAAGCATAAACCTGGTTCTCTAGAAGGTGGCTGCAATACTGAAATCAGATAAGAGCGCAAGAGCTCAGCATGGTGGCACAAAAAAAGAATACCAGTGCAGTGCCAAGTGGGTATCTGTCTGTCGGGGGTACACTTGCACAACAAATAAATGGAGTGTTTCCCACCTTCAAGTTTCTAACAAAAATAAGCAGCTCGTGAACGGACTGGTTGTGAAATAAAACACAGGTGTACTAACACTGGGGAAGCTTGATAGTGTGGGTATTCTCTGTAAGTGAGAGGTAATTATCATTAAGAAAAGGAGCCCAGTGGAGAGCACATAAATCTATTATTTGAACCAAAAGAAATGTCTGAATTTTGCTTTAGAGTTTTACCATTATAATTGTGCAGATAGTTTTGATTATCATGCAGAATCAAAAACTGTGTTAGTCCTTAAGATTATGTTAATAAATGCATTGGCAACCCAGGGGAGTTTTGGGTGCAAGTCATTCACTTCCATAGCATGATGAACTATGAAAGGAAAAGCTACAAGGCTTTGTAAAGTAGCACAGATATTTGATAATCCAAGGAGATATGAAATTGGTGAATTAGTATTTAAGCCACGTGTGTCACTAGTAGGTGGTGCATATGTGAATTAGAAAAATGTCAGTGTAGAGGCAAAAACACTTTTCAGTGATAGGACTTAAATATGAACGATGAGCTGCCCTCCATGAGCAGCAGACATTCCCTGGCCAAAAATCTTTAGAACAACAGCAGACGGGAGAACATGTGGTGACAGACAAGGGATAATGACTTTAAACTGAGAGAGGCTAGATTTAGTTAAGATAGTAGGAAGACATTCTTTATTGAGAGGGTCGTGAGGCCTGCCCAGAGAAGCCCTGGATGTGCCATTCCTGGACATGTTAAAGACCAGGTTGGATACAGCTTTGAGCAATCTGGTCTAATGAAATGTGTTCCTGGCCATGGCAGAAAACTTGGAACAAGATGATGCTTAAGGACCCTTCCAACCCAAGCCATTCTACGAGAAAGGGAAGGGCTACATAGTGGAAGTGAGAGCAGCAGAAAAACATCAGCAGTTTCAAGGAAAGAATATTTGCAGCCTGGAATGGTTCACTGAGCTTGTTTGCTTCAGTCAGTGGCAAGAATGGCTGTTTATAAGAAATTTAAACAAGGGGAGGTAAGTGGCTTAGTCCACAGGATGGCCTTCAGCGGTGGAACAGGAGATGCATGTGAAGCAGCTGGGAAAAAGATGATTTCATTAGGAGCACTTCTCAGGGACAGGAAGAGCCTCTTACAGACCAAGAGGGAAAAGTCTGCACCTGTGAGGACATAGAAAAATGGCTCAACCCTGAGAACAAAAGGTGAGAAACAAGGTCAGAAATTGTTCATTTAAACCCTGAAAATAATTTTCAGAGGAGTTTAAACCCTGAAAATGAGAAAACATTTTTAAAATAAGTTGCACAATATCAGTTTGGGGAGAGATTTTCATGAATTTAAAAAAAAAGTTATTTTTGTAGCAATTTCAGTTCAAATGGAACGTCAGCAGCAAGAACATGAGCTGCTGATCTGTTTGGTGACTGCCAGAACTAAACAACCCTCCACTCTGAGTCAATGAGAGGTTGCATATGGTATTATGAGATCAAACTCTAATCCCCTTAGTAGCATTTTCCATGGAAAAACTGTCCTACTATATGTATTTACACCATTAAATGCATTATTCTCATGTAAATGCTATATATATATACACACAAAATATGGCTGTAATAACAACATATCCCTTATAAATTGTATCATCTAAATCCTGTTCAGAAACTGTCCTGAAAAAGAGCAAAATACAGCTAGGCATTATTTGCTTATGCTCCCTCTATTGCAAACAACAGAACAGACTGTCTGTTAAAAAGATGTTTATAATCTGGTTAGTGTAAAACATTTTTTATATGTGCCCACACAAATCCCTTTCTCTCCTGTATGCACTGATGTCTCATTTGCAATTCAGAGGCCAAGTGTAAGGAGGCTGTGCAAAGGTGCTTGATTTTAACTCCAGCTTGTGAGGCAGCTAAGAAATGTGGGGCTTCGCTAAGAAATTTTGCAGCTTCACAGTGCCATCAAGCAGAAATCTTGCTTTGCTATTTACACATCCTGCAAACACCAGAAAATGTAAAAAATTTGTAGATTGACCCCCTTGACTGTTTAGTATACAAACATGAAACACCAAACTAAGCAATTTGATAGTGTATGTGCAACAGAATTTAAAAGCAATTATTA
Source organism: Petroica traversi (assembly GCA_025920805.1). Taxonomy (NCBI): domain Eukaryota; kingdom Metazoa; phylum Chordata; class Aves; order Passeriformes; family Petroicidae; genus Petroica; species Petroica traversi. The sequence goes on from JAHLSL010000012.1 coordinate 5,753,026, forward strand.
TAATGTACTGTTTCAAGGAAAGCATCAGTAAACACCAGTATTCTTCCCAGACTTCCTTACTTCAAGTACTCCTGCCAGACAACCCCTCATTGCACCTGCAAAGCCTCTCTTACCAGTCTAAATATCCACTTTTATCCAAAGAAATTAATTATTCATGTCATCAAAGCAACAATTAGCTAGCAATCCAGGATTTTTCAAGCACTAATATTCTATTATAATTCTGTAAGAAGGATTCTAAAATCTTTTAAGTTATTATCCAACGATAATTTTTCCGATTAATTCTTTCTTTGTCAGTCTATACTTTCTACTCACTTCTATAGGATTTTTAAAATAATTCTATTGATAAATTGTCTTTTTTTCTTTTTTTTTTTTAAATTCTGTGAGCTTTTTACTCCATAAATTATAGTCAAATGCCTCTTTTTCCCCCTTGGTACATCACATTTTAAGTGACTTCAAGCAAGCATCTTTAATATATTTTGACACAAAGATGATCACTGGATTCCAAAGGGAAAAACAACCTATATTATAATAATCTGCCTGTCCCTTATAGCAAAAGCACCTCAGTAACCTTGGTAAAATAGCACTACTAGTGACTTCTTCTGCCTCACCCATTACATTAGAAGCAGAAATTGCTAAAACAAAAGACCTTGCTTACTTCATAGTAGGGAAAAACATTAATAAAAGACAGCACTATTATGATAAATTACATAATTTCTGGAGACTGTAGTACTTCAAAGTCCAAATATTTACACAGGTAAATAGACTAATCCACTTGTTTCTATACCAAATCCAAATATGGGTCTCACAAAAAAAAAATCCTATTTTGCTTCCTGGCATCAAATTATAGTAATGTTCTGAAAAGAGCGGAGTGAGGAATCCTAGTTTCTTATCAAGCTGTGCTCCCTCCCTTTCCCACCATCTCTCTCTGTTTGGTTTCCTTAGTGGCTAAGGAAAATGCTCCCTTTCCCTGATGCTTGATATAGTGGTAGTAGTGTTGTCCTTTCTCTAGGCCCCTATTTTCATGAATCTTACAGGAACATCATGTCTTCAAAAACACTATTTTTTTCCCCTTTGTTAAATTTCACAATGCTTTCAAAGCAAAGGGCCAGAAAGGGGTGTAGGGGCATGTTCAAAGCCTCATTTTTTTAGGAGCCTAGCCTAAAAATGAATCCAAATCATCAATTCAGTTTTTCAGTAAATTTCCTGTGTTCACACAGGTGACAGACACAGCAAAATGGCACATCACCATTTCAGAAAAGCAAAGGAAAACCAGTGTAATAACCTGACATTTTGGTCTGCAGCCCTGAAGGAGTAACAGAACACCTCGTTCATCCACTACTAGCTGGGAACATCAGCAGTTCAAAATTCACTCTGCTGGTTTTATTTAATAAATATGCCTCGAAGAGTTTTTTTTGTTTAGGAGCAAAGAACAAGACACTCTTTAGGATCCAAGACAAGAGTTTGAATTACACTGAAAAAAAGAGAGATTCCTGATTTGACAGTCTCAATATATTTTAGAGGTCACATGGATAAAATATTGTGAATTCAGATCCAGATGTATTGCCAAGGGGACTTGACCCTTCAACACTATCAAATTCAGCTTTCTAGGCTGACAGGCTTGGCCAGGGGATAACCTCTTTTACACATTCAGTTATGAGGCTACTAATTCTGTGCTAGCCTAAAAGTTGGTAATAATACAAGATGTGCTTAAACATTAAACTACAAGATTTTTATTTTTTTTTTGTATAGTCCTTGCTGGCAACTTGAGGCCACCGGCCAGAAGGCAGAGAAGTTTACCTAGAGCAGGTTGTTAAAGCATTCTGCTACATCTCAAGTTTTGGAAATGAGGAAGAATGCTGCTCTATCAACAAATATGCCAGGCTGATACTGTGGTTAAGAGTCCCAACAAAAGCAATACAAGTTTTCTTCTGATTCAGATCTCATTACAGTTCCAGGCGGGGAAAAAGAGCAATTTGATTTGCTTTTCATTTGCTTTGAATCATGTAACTTTGCACTGGTTTATGCTTTATGGTACTGTAAATTTAACAGAAGTAGTTCTTAACTTCAAGGGTAAGGTGCTTTGAATGAAAGATCTTTTTATCACAAATTAAATTAATATGGGCTAGTTTTAACTTTGTCATGGAAATCCCAAGATAAACAACTACACAAGTTTACTCCCTTCAGGAAGTTAAAATGGGTAACAACTGAGCAGAAACCATGAAACTCTGCATGATTTCACATATCTGGAATGACAAGGGACCAAAATTATCATCTCATTTTCACTGCGAGTTTTTTTCATTATGGTTCATAAGAAAACATAGAGGGTGAAAACACACAGGAAAAACAGGAACAGAAGTTGTCATGTAGCACAAAATGTTAACACTGATATCTTTATTTCACTGTTTTCTAAGATCATGCAGATGGCATAGTAACTGTGCTTTAAAATCAGAGAAGAGGTGCTGTGCAAACGGTACTATATAAAGCTAAAATCCCAGACAGACAGACAGACAGTCACTCATGCTCAACTGGAAGCAGAGCTGAGTCATAGGTATGAAACCTTCAGCAACAGACTTGGGAGACTGTGAGGCAGGGGGACTCCCTAAGAGGTTTTGCTGCTACTCTCCCTGAAGGAGAAATTATCACAAGCTATTTAAACTACAGAAAGCCAAAGTGCAGAGACATTTGAAGAGAAATAGCAAGGACTGTAGTACATGAGATGGGGACATTTCTGAGTTATGCAGTAAGATCTGCATCTGGGATTCACTCCAGAGCCATCTGACCATTGCCCAGTCTCAGAGGTGAGTGTCATCTCTGAATCAGCACTTCCTCAAACAAAGCTTTGTTTTTACTGATGGCTGCCCAGCTACCTCAGTAAACTGAGGATGGAAAGTACCAAAACAGAGGCAGCACAAGAAAATCATAAACATGTGATTGCATTGTTTGAGTCTAAAGCATAAAACAAAAGAGCTGAATCCGATGAATGATAGGGTGAGGGAGATGGAAAAAGCAGAACTGTTACCTTACAAGGGAAACATCGGAGAAGGAAAAGTGAGTTTCAGTAGACACCAGGAGGCAAGAGCCTGGCCTTAAGGGCACAGTTTCCCTGAGTGTGGAGCTCAGCATTTCCACAGTCCAGCTGTGCTATTCTACACCAGTGCGCAGCACATTCAAATCTTCAACCTATATTTACAAGGGGGAAGAAGAGCCTGCAGACAAGAGTAAAGAATCATATCCCAGGAGGGCAAAACAACTTAATTTCTTCTCTTCAGTAACTGAAAAATGGGGAGTTGATGTGCCTCCCTGAAGAGATGATACAAAATCCCAGACAACAACAGCTCTCTGATCACCAGAAAGATAAATGAATGCTTGTAGACCAGAGTGGTACTCCATGGAGAGAGCTCTATTCTTATTTCTCTCTCAGTCCCACGAATTTCACACCAGAAAAAAGATTTTAAAAGCTAGGGTAAAAGGGCAAACTTTCTCTTGGCTGTGGTACATACAGCACATTAAATGTTTACTAAGTCCCCACTTCCCTGGGGATAGGTTAAAATTACCATGGTTGTGCATGTGGTTAACAACAAGGAAGGAGAGGGGAACAAAAAAGATGAAGCAAAAAGAAAACCCTGAACTAATCAATAGAAGAAAATGTGGTCAAGAGCAGAAGCAAAGGACTGATCTGTTTTTGATAAATAAGGCTCTTCAAAAAAGTTCTGTTTTTGAAAAGACCTGGATAACCTGCATTGGAAAATATTACAATTTTAATTCACTCATTTGACATGTTATGAGGAAAATAGAAACACTAAGTCAAAACCTTAAAACTTTCCTTACAATTCCAAGGAAACAACTCCTCCCATCACATCACAAATGTCTGCCTATTATAGAATTTCCTTCAATACAAACATTACTCAAATTAATTTTATGGCTTCTTTTACAACTTGTTACAGAGACAGAAGATGCTTTTAAACAAAGCAAGGGAAAAATTGCAGTTGGCACCATTCAATTAATTATCTTTGTTATGGGTAACTTACACCCTTTCATAGCAGAACACCCGTTTCCAAGAGTAAGTTGGTGTGTGAGCTTTATCCTGATGTATGGAGAGATTTTCAAAGAGGCAACTGGGATAAAACATATCTTTTGGCAGATAACCACAAGAGGTAGTCTGTGCTTTGGAAGTGACAATCCTCAGAACTATTAACAGTATTCCTCCTAATGTCCCATATGGGTTTTCCTGTCTGGGAAAAATGAAAAATTTGCTAGAATAAAAAAATCCCTGTTGCAGAGACTTTCAGAAATTCATTTCATACCAGCAGGCAAAATATGCCATTAAGCTTTTTTTTTTCTTTTCAGCACATGGTCTTTCAGAGAAAAGCAAATACAGATGGAGTTGCTCTGCTGGGTGAGGAGGGATGCTGTGGCATCGATGGCATTAACAGCTGCAGGAAGGGAAAAGAAGGCATCAGGGTGCTGCTATAATTGTACTGGTGGAGTGGGGAGGTAGGTGAATAAGTATTATCTACACTTACTTTGGAGGTAGAGTCAGTTCTGTGGCCCACCATCCTTATCAGCATTGCCGTGTTGTATATTATGATATGACATTAATTTTTCCACAAAAATATGAAAAGAAAAAGCATGTGCACTTGAAGTATGCTTTTAGTATAGACTCTTCAATTCTGCAAATGCATAAAAACTTGAAATCAAGGTGGAGGGGGGAGAACACAAATCTCAGCAACTGATTTTGGGAAACTGGTTTGTCCCCAGCTCAGCTAACATGGGTGATTTTTTTTTCTCTCTCAAATCAGTTTGTAGTTAACATGGTACCCACGATGGTCTTTTTTTCCGACCAGAGCAAATGCCCCCAAGGTGCTCATCCTTATGGCATAGTGCCTTGATTTAGCCACCAAGCTAAGGATAACGCACATTCAAATTTTTTAAAGGAGAAAGCAAAGTCTCCCTTCAACGCCCCTCAGCTTAGTTTGACCCACCTTCTGCTTTATTAGCTTTACGTATTTTCTGCCTTACAACTGCAAAAACTTCACCATGAATGAAAGAGGCTTAAATAATGAAAATAGAGGTTTATAAGCTCCGACGGGCAGACATCATAAACCTGGACAAACCTTCTCAACACTGCAGAGACTGAGAGGGATTAATCGATGCCTACTTCAGTGGGGGTTTTCCTGCCTTTACACTTCACGGCATTTTTCTCTGAATGCTGTTACATGAATTCAATAACACACTTTCACTCATTTCTTGAGTTAGCCTGAACATGTGGTCCTCCTTTGGAAGGAGAAGTTGAAGAGAAGTTGACAGAATGCAGAAGAGGTAAGATTAACAACCACACTTTCCTTCCCTCCTTTTATGCCTATTTCACTGGTTGCCACATACAAACACAGTAACTCTCAAGGGTACCAGAATCTGAAAAACAAGGAGATACATCATCTTCTCCATTCTTTCAAATTTAGACACTGCAATATGCTTGAAATCAGCCATAAAATGCCAACACATGAAAATCATTTGCCTGTTGAAAACATCTTGGTTTAGCTATCTTAATAATATTGATTTAATAGAATCTTGGGAGTTTGTTTTTATAACATAAAGAAATGTTATAAAAAACCTTCTGAAGTATGTTTTATTTAACATCTGTACACACTAAGTACTAAAAAAGTTCAAATTTAGCGATATGAATCATGTCAGAGATAATCTAACATAAAGGTTTGCTTTCAGATTACTCTTTACTAATAATTGTAATGCATAACCATACAGAAACAAAGTAGGAACTGTGCAGACTAGCAGCAGATTCAGCAGGGTTTCAGGTATTTTGAGAGGATAGCTTTGCAATTAATGCAATTACAATGTTTAATTGCTGTCCCAGACATGTTCTAGTCACAGAGGTTGTATGATACAGGAAAGACTGCCGTGGAGAGCTGCTGATGCAGAAGTTTACGACAAAGATATCTTTCAGAGTCACAGAACCTATCTACTAGTTGTTGGCAATGTGAAAGTAGAGAAAACAAAGTTGAAGTGATGCAGGATTTTCTTCGTTACTCACTAGAGAAATTAGAAAGTAGAACTATTTACTGCCTTCTGTCAGTCATACACAGGTTCAGATTTGGCCCTGCAAGAAAGAGGCATGACACCCTTGAATTACACCTGGACTTTATGTGAGTTCATGTGCTAAGGTTTAATGAGTTAATTTGCATTTTGCCAATTACTATCATCATTTACCACTTGAAGGCACACTGGCAAACTACATCTTCCTTTCTTACCTTACACTGCTACACAATGCTTAATACACTGCAATCTGAGGAAAATATTTTCTTCATTAGAAACTTTGGGGGTTTGTTTTCTGTGCTCTAAAGGGTTTGCACTTCCAGTACCCTTGAATTCCTGGCTCTCAGCTAGAAGAGGGCTGTAAGTTCTCCCACATCTCACAGTAAAAGCAGCTCTGCTGAAATATTGATACATTTCAAATACAGTACATTTCAAAGTAGTGAGAGAGATTGAACAGCAAATGATGACTGCTCCCTTCAACATCTTCCAAAGCCATGCTGTGGCTACCCCATCACCAGCCTTGCACTCACTGAGGGAATGTGCACCCCAAACTGTTTGCCTGGAGGGCACTTCCCTGCATGTGATTTGTAGCTGTCGTGCAAGGACCTTGAATGGATCTATCTACTTGCTTCCTTTCACATCCTCAGACAGATGCTATTTTCAAGGCAGATTTAGTGATCCAATCATTCTTTTTCATTTCCTGCAACTTTGTTCTCCAGGAAGCAAAACTGTGAGAGCTGATGGTAAAACACACACACACAGAGTTTGTCCTGTGTGCAGAACCAACTACTACCTCTCTGCAGTACTTGGATTCTTAACAGCAAATGTTTTTACTGAATTCTTTTTGAACAGGGACAGTAAGTCTTGTTAAGTGAGCAACAAAAATGACTAGCAAATATTTAGATGTAAAGTATTTGTACTTGAGTAACTGGTAAATCAACACAAGGAGAGATTTTGTTCTGATTTCTGTCATACTTCAGAAATACTTCCAGTTACCAGTTTTGTGTGTGCAGAAAGCACACACAAAAGGAGTCTTCTCCTGAGACTAGCAGAAAAATGCGTGAATCAAATGCTACTGATAATAAAAATAGATGTCAGAGAGCTAAACCCTCTGAGAACAGACTTTTTGTTCCACAGGGTCAGACAGGACATCATGCTATGAGCTAAAACTTAAAATAAAATTACACATTTTTCACTTGCACAAAGCTGTATTTCTCCAAATAAATGCTAGGCAGGGGCTCAGCTGCCCACAGGTTCCAACCAGTTGCTCAGGTTCAGCTCTTCATCTCCTGCACACCCACACACAGATGCTCCAGGCACAGGGAACCAAACCAAGGCCCTACATGGCTTAGAGAGCAGAGGGGCACTGACCTCTCCCTTTCAGCCATCCCATCATTAATTCATAGGCATGTCCATGTCCCACCTGCAGATCAGACAAAACCCATCCCACAACTGAATGAAGACTCCTTCCATTATCTGATGATCCCATGCCCCTGCTCTATGCCCAAACATTTGTGTGCCATGTGACCAGAGCCTGTGTTTAATTGTGTGATTTATGTCAGAATTCATCTGACACTAGAGCCCATGGATCAACTCTGTCAGCACTGGCTTGGATGCCAAATACCATCAGATCAAGAATCATGCAGACATTGAGATGGTGGAAATGGAGCATAAAATGACAATTTGGATTGGTCTTTGGCAGGGTAAGGGCCTTTGAGATATAATTGACTTTTACAAGGGACAATTAGCATCCAAAAAAGGAGGAGATACTCCCTAATGATGTTGCTGTAGCTGGCCCAGGGTTTTGTTCCTGGAAGTCCTTAACTTTCAGAAACGAGAAAAGACATTTTTCCACCCGACCACAAAAAGGGGAAAAGGGGCCTGAACAGCTTTCAAATGCAGAAAAATCCTGCTGCAAAGAAAAGGGAACAATCTCTTTTTCACAGTTACGATAAAGAGGACAAGATGACACAGACTTAAACTGCCTTAAGAAAACCTGTGTTAGGTATCAGGAAAACCCTCAGATGCTAAGGATAATGATGCAGAATATACCACGTATGGAGGTTAGGGCATTTACCACAGGAGGTTTTCAAAAAGAGGTTAGAAAAAAGTCTTTGGTGGAAGAGCCTAGCTATAGCTGATGCTACCTAAGCAGAAAGAGGAGTCCAGATGAAGGGGTTTTACATGCCTTCCAGTCCCAGTTTTCTGTGCTTTTCCTGGGTACAAGTTATCCCTACATCTATCTGCTTAATTTTCTCTTTCTGCACCTCAGCAGTTAATTTGAGGCTTGTGGGAAGGAGCAGATATCAAGCCTGAGGCACATAAGAATTTATTTGGGATAAAGTCAGAAGCAGTTGGGGAATTGGGAGCAATTCCTTTATTATGAATGTGTACACATATGAGTAATCCCCCAAACCCAATGTAAATAGGTAGAAATAGTATCAAAGGACTTGAATATTTAACATACTTTTCCTTTTTTTTTTTTTCAAATGGGAAACTCCAAGCACAAAGGTCTGAACCATCTGTAATGACACAAAAAGTTGTCAAAATGAGCCTGAAGAATGGATTTCCTGGCTCCTCAAGTAGCCAGTCTGAGGGACTATATACTCCTCCTGCTCTTGCTCTCCCCTCCCTTCCCCCAGCAAATCAGGCAAGAATACAAGAACTGCAGCATTTCCTCATAAAAGTCTTGCCTGCAGCTGGGGGAAGTTAGACACTACAATAGTGTCGGTACCTTCTGCTGTAACAAGAACACACATCACAAAAATGATCACTACCACGGGGAAAAAAAAAAACCTGAAGCTGCCTCAGGACTTACTCCTGCAGAGATGTTCTTCGGCTGATAATCCACATCTCCTTTCTTTAACTTGCCTTTATTCTGGCTAACATTTGACAGAAAGACTCTATTCCTCTACCAAGTGAGTAACTAAAAAATTCTTTTTAAAACACAGAATAAAGGGCATACTGCTGATAAGGAATAGAATTCTTCTTCATAAAAGAGCAGAAGAATTCACAAGCATTTGCAGGTGAAGTGTTGCTCCAGTCCACTGTGGAAAAGGAGCAGTCTAGTTCAGCATTTTCTGGGCTCTTTCCTAAGGCTGCTGCAACTCTAGCTTGTAGGAAATCAGAGCCTAAGATTAGAATCAAAAATCTCTGAGAACAAAGTATTACAAAGCCAGTGTCAGTCCTTCTGCACTACTACTTGCAAGCCTGCATAGGCTCACTTCCATTTCCTACGTGCCAGAGCTGGAACCAAAGGAGGACCCACACCTGAGCCATCCACAGGAGATCCTGACGCTCAAACTGACCATGCTGAGGCACACCAGGCTCCAAATTAATCCCAAATTAATTTCCAAGAACTCTGCTAGGCTCTAAGCCCCACACATAGATTAAATATAATTTGGATTCATCATTTCCAGTAAGACTAAAAACGAATTAGAAGAATTAAAAAGAAGAATTAATTAAAATTACGTTAGGAATAAGAAAGTGAGAAACATCTCCAAAAATAATAAAAGGCAATGTTTTAATTGGTCATTTTCTCAAAAGAAAAAAAAAAACCAAAACAGAGGCTCCTGCGTCATTGGAATAAATATTATCAAATTCTTTACATGTTTAGGTATTTCCTAGCTTATTCGAACGGCGTATTTAAATTTTGATTCATAAATCAAGGGATATTGCTCACTGCCACAAGATGCATTCCACTGGGTCTCAAAGTCTTTAGCAGATCCCCACTGCACGTACTTTATTCTGATGGTTTCACATTCATGTTCATCAACACTCAGCAAGAACCATAAACAAAGCCCTTTCTCAGAAGCACACATGCAGTTCCCATTGACTTTGCTGGATTTTCAGCTGACTTCAATCAGAACTCTGTGCATGCAGAAGGGCAAAACTTGGCTCTCCACATTCAATAAAATTACATCACTAGATACGTTATAAATGAAGGGCAATGCAGGCCATACTGAAAAATAATATAAACTGAAGCCCCTAAACTGTAGCCAAATAAATTCAAATTTCAGCCAGGTTTTTTTTTTTTTTTCCCCAGAATAATAAAAAAGGCATGCATTTTAGGCAAGATGAAATGAAGTCTTAATACTATCTCATTTATCAGAGTACACTCTGCCTCTTTTAGCAGGACAAAGTGTGAAACCCAGCTATTTACATAAGGTGATGATCTTGTTTCAGGTATAACAACAACATTGGCATCTGAAACAATTAAGTAAAGGTCATGTTACAAGCCGTGATTTGCCAAGTCCTTTTCTGCATCTGTATCCTGGCTCTGTAAGCTATAGATCTCATTACAAGTGAATTTAAAGTGTAGAATACCACAGAAGAAAAGGTAATTAGTCATTATATTAATAGCTAATATTGTATTATTTTTTCATCTACTCTAATAGTGGTATTTTAAATATATTAAATGCTTGAGCTTAGCAGTATCTATCTAAAACCCTTCAACCCCCCTTCCCAACTTGTCAAAAGAACATCATAACAAAAATCCCACACAACCCAGTAAAAACAGTTCCCTTCCAAATTTCAAATGACATCGTGCAACAAAATTTCTGCCAGGTACATTAGGTAATGCAGACTAAGCACAGTAATGCCCCATGTGTTTTTTTCCAAATTCCTTTCCTTTATTTTACTTTTACTCATTCCATGATGTAACAACCTGTACCTTTTACTGTATCTTTAAAAATACCTACCTATTAGAATGAAGAATATTCTCACTTCTAAAAACCCATCTACCAACGGGCTTCCTTACACTTCTTGTTTGCCCTTGTTAGCCTGAAATTACAAATTTACACACAGAAGTACTCAGGGATGAAAAACACAGAGGAGATTTGATATTCATGTTTGGTCGTCACCTCCTGCCCAAAGAAGAAACATCTCTGATGATTTTCACACTTAAACAGCAGAACAGATTCTATGAATCATTTTTTCTTCATAGCTGAAACAGCCACTCCACTCCATGATAATACTGAGTCACTTTGCATCAAGTTGGTCATTGCCATGGGAAAAAGGAGGGAAGTGGAGGAAACGCTCAGAAGTTACATGTGCAACAGGATATCTATCAGGTTGCTTCTTGAAGCAAATTATTTAAAATCAGAAAAAAACCATTACAATACAACTCACATAAGGAAAAATAATTTCATGAGTCTTGACATAGTCCAGTAAATCTAACACTGGTGGTCAAAGGGACTGCAAAGACTTTTCCTTTTTTTTTTTTTTTTTTAAGTAAATAAAGCAAGAGTCTAGCCTGACAAATGCTGAGTCGTACTGGCCATTCACTCTAGATTACTCAAAAAATTGATTATTATGGTGGAATCTATTTCTCCAAAACCATGGCACTCTCAAGTGAATAGTTATGAGGTCTGGTGGGGCTTTGTTCTCTCCAAATTAACTTCCCTCCTAACATCCCATCCTGACACTGGCAGCCTGTGAAGATGCTCATTTGTGTCAGAACTCCTTCGTGTAACTCCAGGTCTACTTCCTGTGTCTCTGATGGAGCATGAGCTTAGAGAACTTACAGTGTCTTACAAGGAACATTTACTGTAGCTTAAACTATGTGATTCTAACTACACAGTCAGGAAAGGAAAGGTATCCCCATCTCTCCCCTCAGTCCTGCTGGGATGCCACTGTTCCAAGGAGGGAGTTATTAGTTATTTGTTTTAAATGCATAGCATGTCTGTTTGATAATGAAAATAAAATTGGATAACTTACGTGATCACTTTTCAAGGAAGTTGATTTTAAATAGTTAGGAAAGAAAATAAAAACCAACAAAACACACAGGTCAAAAACTTGTCTTTTCGGCATGTCCTGTTTAAGCAATGACACATGAAGAACTTTATGTTCAAGCAATTACCTGGTGCTTTAAATAGGACACTAAGGGAATAACATTTTAAAATATATTCACACAGCATAAGACTAATCCTCCTCCTGGGACTACCAGTGCAAATCAGAGTAACTCCTCAGAGGTCAGTTGAAGTACACCAGCACAAAATAAATGTGAGACAGAAGGGAATCAGGACTCATCTACCTCTATTTTAATGCAGAGGTTGCAGATCATCTGCAATGATAAATTGAACAACATAAATATAACTGACATCTATTCAATTGATCTTACATCCTGCCGACTATTCACAGCTCCAAAAACAGGGCTGAAGAACAATGGTTTGAGGAAGGCAGGCAGAAATCCGGGTTCTAGCCCATTCACACATTCCAATTTGCTAATACCTCCTACTTGAACTGCCTTCCTCTCCCCACATTGCTAAATCGTTAAAGGTCTGATTTGACATTGTCCCCCCCCAGCTCCTAAAGAACAACTTCTCCTATAACAAAGTAAATGAAAAAATACCAGGAGAGAAGCATGGGAGGGAAGAGAAATGCATAAAATATGAGAACCTATAGAGAAATAAGCAAGAGAATCTTTGTCTAACATACCACAGATATATGAAAGGCACTAGCAAATCGGTTAATTATTTAGAAATCCAGCACTAAGAAAGAATAGTATGTGTGCAGAGTGCAGATGAAGACTAAAATATGAGGCTATTTCAAACTATGGTGTCATTTGTGCTAATTAAAGTGGATCTGTAATTATTTCCTACAACTTCACGATGTCCTGGAACCAGCTTCCTCCTCCCCTGCAAGGCTGATAAAAGGACTCTTGGCAACACACTAAATATATTATGCAATGTATTGAATACTACCGAGAAAAAGCATTCAATTACACGGAAACAAAGAACATTAAGTGCGAATATCAGCACCTCCAGGGAAAGAGCACCTTTAACTGCTTATCACATCAGCAAACGCAGGCATCCTCTTGTACCTCCGTCACCTGCACCTAACAGCATTTGCCACATTTAACAAAGTTAAGGCGAATTTTACCTCAAATCTACTCAGGCTCGAGCTCTTTGAGCGAGACTTCTTGCGGAGATAGACCGAGAAGAAGCGACGCACTGTGAACTTCTTCATGTTCATGTCCATCGCCCTGTCCCAGGCGCGGCGCGGAGCACGGAGCAGCTGCGGCGCCGGCGGAGAAAGCTAGCGCATCCCCAATGCCCCCTATTTATATCCACAGGCAGGAGATCCTCGGGAGTGCCCGGTGGCGTTCATGGAGCCGGGCACCGCTGGAGCTGCCCGCGGTCCGCTGCCGGAGCCCGGAGCCAGCCGCCTTTCCCTGGGAGCACCAAGGCGCTGGGCTCCTCTCGCTCCCCAGTGTTTACATTTCGCTGCGGCGAGCCCAACTCTGTCCCCGCCGCCTCTCTCCTCTCCCCCTCTGCCTCAGGTCCCACTACGCCCAATCAGGCTGTGCTCTGGCTGCACGCAGAATCAGCGCCGGCGGATGACAGCTCCCGCGTCCCGGGCGGAGCAGCTCTCAGACAAATATTGGATGTGTCTATTGCTTTGCGCTCCCTCTCCTCTCAGTCAGGCTCTTTCAATTTCCTGCTTTCCGAATCACATGGGGAATAGGCACATGCTGCACTTCTGTTTTTAGCTCAGGATTCAGACGCTGCTATAATTACTGAGGGCTGTGGTGGTCAGATCCGAGAAGAAATCGGCTCCCCTGTGACAGTCGCTCCTGGAAGAAAGCTGAAAGATGTCGTGCCCCCACTGCCAGAATTGAAGGGTTTGAATCTCCTTTTATTCCGGGGAGTATGCAAAATAACACTGCCCTCCCCCCTCCCGCCCCCGAAATCGAAAAGCTTGCCATCCTCTTCACAAGCACCCGCCCGCTTTACATTAAAATACCTAACACTGGCACAGCTCTGAAAATAGAAAGCACAATCTAAATGGTAAGTATTACCATTCTTATTGTACTACAGCAGGGAGCTATAGCCCTTCTAGGAGGTTAAGTATGTACATCTATTTACGGGCTGTAATTTTGAGCTGCATGGCAAGCATGCAGACTTACAGCTGCACCCCCACCTCCCCTCAACAAAATCACATTTTTCAGCTTTTCTCCAAAAACTAATGAATCTCAGTGTGATCCAGACACCAAAGAGTGTCTCTCACCAAAGAGCTCTGCCTACTGCACACAGTTCAGACTCCTTTTCCATGGCAGTGTTTCCTTTACTAAGGAGCACCCAGACAGGTCTTTCTCCCATAATCTCACATGAAAATGGAATTCTCTGATGACTTATTAATGACAAAAATAAATAAGACCATGGAGCCATCCTACAACCTGAGAAGACTTGGAGGTTAAATGACAACACATCTCAAGTCCATCTGCTCTAAAAGAGAGGTGCATTTTGCTTTAATTGCCTCCATGGGCTCTGCTGTGAACTATCTTGGCTAGCAATGCCTGTCACTATCTGCTTTGTTCTCAGGTTCTCTGTCCCATTCTTCTGCCTAAAGCTCACTATAGTCTATATGTACCCAGAAAATTATTAACAAGAAAAAAAATTGTAGGATTTATGGTTTCCTTAAATAGGAGGCTACATTGAAAAGGCTGCCATTGGTGCTGGACACTATAATCTCATGGACCCTGACTCTCCTGTGCCTGGATCCCAGTGCTTCCCCAGCCTAATGCAGCTATTTCACAGTGACAGTCTGCTTTTTCCTTTTCCTGTCTCAGCACATATTCTGATTGCTTCTCTAATTCTCTTGGTTATGAACAAGAGTTCCCTTGGGGGTTGTTTTCACAGTGTTGCCCTAGTGCAAGCTGTGCCTAGGAGCCCTTTGCCATTACAGTTCTGTTGTGTCCCCAACTAAAGATCCTGGAGCTGAGGCAAGTGTCTGAGGAGAAAACCTCAGGTCTGTATAGGTGCACCTATACACAGGTGAAACAACGAATAGGCTAAAAGGCAATTTAGTTGGTTAATGCCAAAATTGCTTGCTGATGCAGCCTCTCTAGTAAAGTTTTGGGTCTCCTGACAACCTTGCTGCAGTAAAATCTGCAGTGTCACAAAGGCCTCAGGCACTCAGCTGATTGCTCGACCTCACCTGTCCTGGAATACACCACACAGCTGCTACTGCTACTTCTGTCCTGCCTTTGCCCTGGCAAAGGGTATCCTGACACAAGCTGGACCAGGCTTTGTGCTGGCAAAGGCTTTTGGCAGCCTCACACATTCCCACCTGTGTAAGCCACTTGAGCCTTAAACAGCAACCAGACAAGCCCAGGATAAGGTCCCTGAACCCTTCCCGTCAGATGCATCCCTGGTCACTGACATCTTTATTAACGCAGAGGAGGTGATCATTTCCCAGCTTTGAATACACAGGCTGTGTGTAATTACATGAAGTACATGAGTGCCTGTTACTATTTACACTGGTAGATTTATCACAACCTTCCCTTCCCGTTATGCTGGTGGTGATTTCACATGCAGGGATGTGCATTCACCATTAAATGTGCCTGCACTGTAATAAACTGCCAATAAAATTACACAGGCTATGACTTAATACCTAACAATTAGGTACACTTATTACATTCAGAGTTTTGTTCTTTACCACAGAAATAATTTTTTTTAAAAATCCATTAAAATATATTGGCAATTTATGGTGCATATCAGAGCAAAAATTAGATTTATATGTTAAAGGTTAGACTATAACAGTGAGCACCGTGCCCAGGGATAGGAAGTAACTGTCTTACACCCCTGACAAAATACAGGCATAGGCTGCCCTTCTTGTTCTTACTCTGCTTTCTGACAAATGTTTAGGGATTAAATACAGAAGCATCTTTGCCCTACTGGGAAGCAGAGCAGCAGAGATATTGCAGAATTGACTCCAACTGCAGTAAAGCAAAAGCAATTGAGATGCAGAAAGGTACATAAAAATAAAAATGCAGAAATAAAAATATTATGTGCATGCAAAATTAAAGCATAGGGGTAGATAAGTGGAAAGCAAATTCTACTACAGCTCTATGTGGCGTGCTTCAAGACATTAAACTTAACTTTTCTTCAGAAAAACAAATAAGAGAATTCAAAAGCATTAACTCAAACTTTCACATAGGTCAGACAATAACCATTTTCATGGTGATTCTAATTAAAAAGTGCAAGCCAAAAAATAACTTCGATTAAATTGGAGCATTCAGCCTAAGAGTTATAAACATACTACCATCAGATCAATCTACAATGTGAAATATTAACTACACTTAGAAATTCATGTCTTTAAATTATTTATCTTCTCTTCTCTAAGCAATTTTAACTGCTGAGGAACTTGAGGGAGAAAAAAATTACCAAATGTCTGTGTTTAAGACAACAATAAACAACAAAAATGGTGGAGGGGACATATGACACATTGACATTAACAAGTAATATTCCTCTGTATTCTGAAATGTGTTTTTTAAAACAAGAATCATATATGTTGTAACACAAAATAAATAAATACAATATCATGGCTGCTCCTCCTCTCAGTGAGCTTAATAGCTCCTTTTTCAGATGGAAAAAGGCTTAAAAAAAATCCCCAAACCAAAAAGCTCATGGCCAGGATTCAAGAAAAACTCTCTAATAGGAATCCCCAAAAATAGATACTACATAGCCTAGGTTTGAATTTTCGAAAGATAAATGGAGAATTCCAATTAACATCTAATGAAAGCCAAAGGTCCTTTCCTCATGTGTATAGATGGACCAAAGCAACAGCAGTAACAGACGGAAGGACCCAGAGTTAGAAAATTAAGAGGGGGCAGCAAAACAGCCTGAACAGCACCCAAGTGAGAAGGATGCCAGTAGCCAATGCCAGATGAGTCATCAATTCCTAAATGATAGAACATGCAAGTCCAAGATATCTACCACAAACTGGATGATATAATTGCCAAGAGAAATTTTGTATTACTGTATTACACAGAGCATCAGGCCCTATGTTGAAATTAGGCCTTCTATTTTTTTTATGTGAATCAACAATTTATGAGCAAACCCAGAATGACTCTGCTACTTGAGTAAATTTAGCAATCACTGTAAAAGTAAAAACTATGAATTAATAGTATCTTCCTTGAAAAGGCAATCAGTATTACCAATCCTTGCTCAGTAAGTCCATCAGAAAGCCAGAAAAAAAAACAGAGAGAAATGAGAAAGCATCAGAAATGGAGACACTATAAGCAGAAGAAATAAGATTATCAGAACACAACATGCAGAGAAAAAGAAAATGAGACTCCCACAATAGAGGCCCAAGAGACAATGCTACAGAAAAGGTGAATTACACAGTGCCATTTATGCTCTCATTAAAGAAACTCAGGAGCAAGAGCAGATGTTTCCAGGAGACACCAATCAGCTGAATAAGAACTCTTTCCCCCTGGTGGTTAGATTGTATATGATTCTTTCAGTGACTGCTGCTTCCTAATCTTGAATGCTGGACAAATTGCCATATGGCTCTTGTTTCCTCAATGAATACATGAGGTGGCTGTTTTTCTTATTGATGTTTCTTTCAATCATATATGATGGGTTTTGCCCAAAGAAGCGCTTGAGCTCTGCTCTTGTTACACCAATGTGGGTCCAAGCCTTTTCCACTCCTGTTCACAGTTCAGAACCTTGTCCTATTTAGCACACACCCACTTCACTGGAGTTCTCACTCTCAAAAAGGAACTCTGCCCTGCCAGCACTGCAGAATACAGGCAGTGACTTGCCATTCATTCTTCTCACCAGCAATGACAAGTGATCAACAATGTTGGCTGGATGGGGATATAAGGGAATAGGCAGGAAAGAAAATGCTTTTTCCACTTTCTCTCACCTCCTCCTGGCTGTGCATCACAAGCTTCAGTAATTTTGAGCCTTTTCTGTATATGTATTATACAGAGGAGGTGCAGGCCCCTCCAGGCATCTTTCAAATTAAAATCACTGCTCAGAAGGAAGGAGAAAACAAATACATCTTGTCTAACAGGGTCTGACAAACTGGCAGGATGCAGGCTCCTTGGACACAGTCTTTTTTAAGCCCAAGAGAAATATAACAGCCCTATGATGCCTTTTTTCATCTGGCACTTGAAACCTCAAGGCCTCAATGACTCTGGGCAAAAGCAGAACACCTCTTGTGTAATTCCCTTGTTGCTAAAAGCATCATCCAACACATTGGCAATTATATGAAAAGTAACTAGTATAAATAGAAGTGCATCAACCACAGGAGAGTGACTTTTAAAAGACCTGTTTTGCTCGATATGGTGATATTCTAGTTAGTGGATCCCATTCAACACCTTCAAACACTTCTAAAAATGGACATCAAAATAAGTTTTTGATAGATTTGAAATTGATATTTTGCAGAGATGCAAGTAAATTAGATGGTGACAAAACCTCTGAAGAGTTTTCAATAGATTACATCAAGAGTAAGATTAAAATAACATTACACAGTGGCACTGAGAGGGTGAACCATCTCTGTGCCATGCTGGTGTAGAAGAATCATATAATATGCTGAGTTGGAAGGGACCCACAAGGATTACTGAGTCCAGCTCCTGGCCCTGCATGTGACAGCCCCAAGAACCCCACCTTGTGCCTGAGAGTATTGTCCAAATGCTTCTTGAACTCTGCCAGGCTGGTGCTGTGACCACTCTCCTGGGGAGCCTGTTCCAGTGTCAACCACCCTCTCTGCGTGAAGAACCTTTTCCTAATATACAATCTCCCCTGATACAGCTTTATGCCACTGAGGTCTCCTTGGTTCAGTTGCCTGAAAATCTTACTCAAGCTCTCCTAAGCACCCACCAGTCACATGATTATAGTGTTGCTTTCAGACCACCAAATGAGCTGCACTATGAGGGCAGGTGGCTTGTTCTTATTTGTGTAGGGAGACCTGGGAGTGCTGCAGAAATAATAGTTCCAGAAATAAGAAAACAATATCAGATTGGCAAGTGTCACAGCTGCTGTATTGACTGCTCCCATATGTGCTCTGCTTCTTACAGACTGACGGGAGGTGCAACAGCCTCACTGGCCACACACACATTAGATCACTGAGGATGGAAATCACTTTTAGGATAGAAATTACAATGTCTAGCAATCTGCATAGAAGATATCAGCCTCAATTTTCTTTTTTGCTTTTTAACAATGTCACTAAGCATTTTACTTTCTTGGATGATACTGTGTACTGGCCTTGCTGGATTTTGGTGGCTTAGAAAGAAATATAAGACAAAGAACCCAAAAACCCCATCTCCTTTATTCTGACATGAATGAGATTGCTGAAGATAAAATTCTTCAGCAGCTTCTACTCTGACATGAATGAGATTGCTGAAGATAAAATTCTGCTTTCTTTTCTTTGGACAATCAGAAAATCATACTTTTCTCCTGTAAAGGACTGGAAGTGTTCTGGAAGGAAGGATGCTACTTATTAACTGAAGTATGAACAGTCTTATCGTATGAATATTTATGAATATCACTTTGAGCGAACATTATACAATAGAAAATTGGATGGAAGAATTTCATTATGCACAGCATATGTTTACTGTTTATTCAGACTAGCCGTGAACAATATTAAAGAGAGGCATTTGTTAGAAATCTGCTAACAGGCAATTTTCCCTTAATAGACTCTGAAAGATATCCTACAATGAAGAGGCAAAATAGTGCATGGAATATTTACTGGAGGACCCATTTCTACTTCTAATAATCATTGACAGAGCAAGCAGACACTGCAGTGAGCGGAAAAGCCAGCCCACTGTTTGCAATTGAAACCCTGACAAAAAGAAAAGTGTATAATGGGGCTTGCAAATTTTATTCAGGAATGTCCCAATTTTGGGTAAAAATTTTCCCTTTAATTAGTTAATAAAACTACACACATGAGGTAAAAAATTTAATAAGGTGTACAAAAGCATCATATTTACTTGAACTGAGTAACCTGAATTAATATCCCTCTTTTATATCTGAAACTATTTGCATGACCTTGAAGAACCTTAAACTCTCTAGCAATGTCTAGCTCCAGGGCATGTACAAAATCCAGCCACATCCTGGATTCTCTATCAGAGTGGGGGCACAGATTGCACTGTTTTTCTTTTGTTTTTCCCAACTGGCATCTCCTGTCCTGGAATTTTCAGCCAGAAAGGAGACAGAGTGCACTCTGACAAGGGGGTATGTAAACTCAGGACCCTAAAGGTTTGCACCTGCACTGCAAGTGCATCAATTCTGCATCAATTCTCCTTCCATAAAATGGGGCTGGAGTATTCTCCCACTGCATGATAGCTCTTTCAGAGAAAACACAGTGATTGATATTCTGCGTTCACAGCCGAAATTGTACTTGAAGGCTGTCACATATTTGCTAGATTTATTTACAGAAACAGATGAACTGTGAGAAATGCCAAAGAATAAACCAATCGGACGTGCAAACTTACCTTGGTAGGCATTGCATCCAGCAGGACAAATGACATGTGAAATATTTTCAACATATATTACATACCTAACACACTGAAAATTTGTCTTAAGGTTGTGTGGACACCTATCCCATGTTAGACAACAAAAATGAGATTCATGAATTTAAAAATCATTAATCACTCATGGAATCTTTAGCATTAATTTCCTTCTTGTTGGACTTGCATGGCTTTTCAGACAAATTTTGAAGAACTGCTTTAAATTAATATGGTGACAGTACTTAACTCCAGATTACAGACACATCTATCCCTACCTGTTTTTGAAATAGAAGCTGAAAAACAGTCAGAGAAAAAAAAAAGGTCTAAATTCTGTGTCTAATGTGTCTAATACAGCAACATAGGAAGTGTGAAAATGAAAAAAAAATCATTTTAACCCTCACAAAGTTTTTTAGGTTCCATGTGATATTCACAAAGACACATAATGATTTCTTAATTCATTCAAAAAAATATAGTCCAAGGTCCTATTTTATTGCTGACAAGTAAAGGCAAGAAAGACAAACCATAAAATGTTTCCATTTAGGACTGATTGTTGTCACAAGACTGCACCATTATTTGAATATATTTAGTATATTAGATGACCTTTTTCTTATTGAATTTCAGATACCCAAAGTGTCACCTTCTCTTAAGTGCAGTGTTACTTCTCTCACCTAAGTCACCAGGCAGCAGGAAGTGCATGAGGTTCTTCCTGCATAACTGAGCCTGCCCACACTGAAGTGAGTCTTCCTGGCTGATGTTTCAACAAGTATCTGCAAGAAATTTCAACATCTCCCATATGACTTCCTACTCATCTAACAAGTGTTTGAAATTAGTATAAACAGCATGTGGAATATTCAATATGCAAATTCTTGATTAACCTAATGGACAAAAAAAATATGGCAACTCATCATATTAAGTCAGTTTAATCCTTTGACATCTTTAGGTGAATATCACATATGTTTTCAAATCTTGAAATAACCTTAACATGAAATACACAGAGAAATAAGTAACACTGTGTATAAAACAAATGAAACAAGAATCAAATTTCCCCATATGCACAACACAAAAATGGAAGTTTTATCTGTTTTCCATCAACTAGAGATTAAAGTGTGCAATTAAGTCTATCATAAAGTGAGACACGCTATTTAATAAAGGTTCAAATACTTATTCATACACTTCAATATACAGAATAAAATCCTATAGAACTTCTGCTATCTTACTTAGTATGCCATGGGGAAAATCTATAGTTGTGGTCAAGATGTTATAAAACTCTTCCCAAGTGATATTTCCTACCTAAATACAGTGACATTCTTCAAACAAAATGAAATATCTTTTAACATATAGCATAAAATTAAATTCATTACTTCACTAGCAACGCTGATGTTTGACTCCAGTATTTTTTATCAATGAAAAATCCTGTAAAAACCACTTATCTTTGAACCATAAACTTCTGTTAATGTCACAAAGCAGTCATCTCAAATTCATAAAGCCTGCAGTGCATAGTGTGTCATTCACATGATATACATTCACTGGAATGTGACACCTTTGCCCTAATAAGCTACTGGGATCTGATTTCATATTCTGATACTTCCTTCAACATCTGAAACATGCACAGTGATGTAGGACAGAACATCTACCAATTAGGAGATTGAGACTGTTCTTTTGCTTCAACTCCCAAAGGAGAAAATGGATGTATATGTCAGATATAAGGAACAAATAATGCAACTACTACACAGACTTGTGGTTCTCCCTCCCATCATCACAGATAAAAGAGAGTTTTTTACAGATTCCTAAAAGCTTTTCAAGGGCATTTTGCTCTAGTTGGGCTGCTTAGGACCTGCAAGCAAGGACATCAAGGAGCATTTCAAAAAGGCACAGCAAAGCCTTGCTATTATATGCCTTGGGGACTAAAAAATGCTTTATTTTTTTCCACTGTGATTTTACTATGTTCTTAATATTTACATATTTAGCCCCTTCTTCACTCCAGAGTCCTCTCCTCATCTCTTCTTACTTCCTATTCCCCAGATCTCCTCTCCAAATTCATGATGCATTCCGCTTAACTCAAGAAAATTCAAATAATAAAAAAAAAAAATTGAAAAAAAATTTAAAAGTGAAACTTGAGCTTGAGAAGAGGACTACTTTCTTATACTTGATTTTTAGGGACTATTTTATGGCACATCTCTGGACTTCAGAAGACCCAAACACATGCAAGAAGAAATATGAGAGAGAACAAATCAGAAAGGGATATTCAGGGGGCTGTACCTGTCATGTAGTAACACCTAGACTGGTAACAGAAAGATGGAAGGAAATCCTTTTAGCAGCATGACTGAGTTTTGAAACATTACTGTGTGTCTTCGAGCACACAAAGCTTTAAAACCTATTGGCTTCTGGAGTCATAGTGACACATGAGAAACATCAGAGTTGAAACATCCAGTTGGTGTCAGCTCACCAGCGGTGTTTCCCACAGCTCAGTATTGGGGCTAATCCTATTTAATATCTTCATTGATGATCTGGATGAGGGGACTGAGTGCACTCCCACCAAGTTTGCATCGAGTGACAGCAAGTCAGGTGGGAATGTTGGCCTGTTGCAGTGCTAGAGTCTTTGGGACGAGTGGCTGAAAAGCTGCCTGGTGGAAAAGGATCTGGGAGTGCTGGTGGACAGCCAGCTGGACATGAGCCCAAGAACAGCAATGGCATCCTGGCTTTGGATGAGGGCAGGATGAGGGCAGTGCTTTGTACTCGGCTCAGGTGAGGTTACACCTCAAATCCTGTGTTCAAGGTTTTGGCCAGAAGGGCACTGAGGTGCTGAAGTGAGTCCAAAGAAGGGCAACAGAGCTGAAGAAAGGCTGGGAGCACAACTGCTGTGAGGACTGTCTGAGGGAGCTGGGGACATCCAGCCTGGAGAAAAGGAGGTTAAGGGGATATTTTACTGCTCTCTACAACTGCCTGAAAAAAGGAGGCTGCATGGCCCCTTCTCCCAGGCAGCTAGCAATAGGACAAGAGCAAATGGCTCAGGCTCTGCTAGGGGAGGTTCAGATTGGTTATTAGGAAAAATTTCTTCACAAAAATTGTTGCCAAGCATGGGAAGAAGTTGTCAAGAGAAGTGGTTGAGTCACAATCCCTCCAAGTATTTAGAAGATGTGTAAATGTGGCACTTAGGGACAATTTTTAGTAGAGGATTTGGCAGTACCAGGTTAATGATTAGGCTCAATGATCTTAGAGGTCTTTTCCAACTAAATGATTCTGGCATTTCACTGAAGAAGAAAATACAAGTAGCCTGGCCCAGTTAACCTGCTGTAAGATAGGTGCATCTGTAAGAGATGCTGGGATATAGGAACTGAAACAAGTTCTTCACGGGAAGGAGGAGTGGAGCAGAAGGCACCTGCTTCTCAAAGAAATAAACATGGGTTTGGAGGCTGTGTAGAGGTTTGTTGTATTTTAGAGAAAAAGATCTTGGCTCATTAGAGGAATGTCTTTAGTCCTGGCATAAGCCCTCACTTGTGGCCTCACTCTGCCATCTCCAGGCCATCATTTTCTTCTTCCTCTCTATTGGCACAAGTATTCCCACAGCCAAACTGGAGAACTGGCCCAAATTAAATCTGGGCCAAAACCGATCCCAGAATGCTAACTTCAAACCAGTTCAGTTCCCTGATCTGATTCACTAAACAAATATCTGTGCCTATTCAATATTTTTCCAGTGGTGGGGGCAGGAATGTGTGCTTGTGAGGTGGCTCTGCCTCCTCCATTGGAAGCAGCAGCACTAACTGCTACCTTCCCATATACAAAACTGGCACACTGCAGCTGCCTGGCCTGGCAGAACTAGAATCACTGAGCAGGACATGTCAAACTGCCCTTTTGGTCACAGTGAACGTTAAAATAACTGCTCTGGTATAGAAAGGACATTTTAAAATGCCCTAAAATATTTTTCTTTATTACAAAACCAGCCAAAGTGAATTGGCTAAAAACATACAAAACTTGGAATTATGCTTTGAGATTGGGTGCTTCCCAAAAAGTTGAATCTATAAAAGATTATTGGATTGTTTAAAAGGGAAAAGATCCGAAAATGAGTGAGAGGGTAACCTATAGCTGCACTGCAGAAATTCAGAGGGCTGTTTAAAGCCAAGAACCCTACAAGAAGTGACTGGGCCTCCCCTTTAGTGCAGAAGTCAAACCACTGGGAGTGTAGCACAGAACTAAGACTACAAGTTCCAGTGGTGTTAACTGGCATCACTTTAATTAATTTTCTGAATAGTATTTTCTGGCACTTATCTGATTTAATCTTCTGTGGCTGCTAATACTACCCCTCTCAGGCTGCTAATACTATCCCTCTCCCAGAACCATGTAACTGCACTCACAAGTATGCACCTCTTACAAATCTCTGTAGGTATTTATGCCAGCACATCTGCAGAATTTGGGTTCAGCTTGGGTGCTACAGGTCTGAGACACCTGTGTGAATGCAAATGGCATGACCTGAGCTGAGCAGTTTGGATGTGTTTGATGCACATTGCTCAGTGAATTTAAGAATCACAGTCAAATGCAACTTGGATGTAACCACAGGCAGCCAGTCAACACACAACATTACTGAACCCTTATGAAGTTGTTTTAATGCCATCACAAAATCATCGTACAGTTACTTAAGTTTTCAGTACTTGTCAGTCTCATTGGGAGGCTCTCTAGAAATTCACTTTCCTATTCACTCTAGTGCCTGTCTTAGATGCACCACAGCCACAATCTGTTGCTCTTACACTAGCACCTTTCAGGCAGTTTCTTTTTAAAAGAGTGATCATATCTCTTCACAGTTTTGACTTGGCTATGCTAAGTGAGAGTGAGATTTCAGCCTCCCCTCACTTAACCATCTCTCCCTGCTTGAGTCCCAATACACAGCCCTGTCCTAGACTTGATCATGTCTGTGTTTCTCTTCCTTGTAGATGTCATGAATAAAAGAGTTTTTATTGGAGCCTAAGTAGTAGCATTAATTAGTAGTTCTTCATCTCCAGTTTTAAGATTTTCTTAATTTTTTTCCATTACCATTTCAAATTTGTAGTTTACTCTTGCCCTGTAAATTAAGCTGGAAACTTAGCCAGACCTCCTTGGTGGTATAGTCTTACTGGGAATTCTAAACTTGTTGTGTACTCAATGGAATAAGACAGAAAGCTCTCTGATACACCCTGGATCCTCCAATATAAGAAGGAAATGGACTTCTTGGATTCAGTCCAGAAAAGGGCTACTAAGTACATCAGAGGTCTGAAGCATCTCTCTTACAAAGGCTGAGAGAGATGTTCAGCCTGAGAAGAGAAGGCTCTGGGGAGACCTTCCAGGAGCCTTCCAGTACCTAAAGAGGCCTGATTTTAAAAAGTTGGGAGAGTGAGTTTTTACATAAGCAGATAGTGATAGGACAAAAGGAAATGGTTTTAAATTAAAAGGGGCTATTTATGTTAGATATTAGGAGGAATTTTTTTACTCAGAGGGTGATGAGACACAGGAAGAACTTGCTCAGAGAAGTTGTGGTTTCCTCATCCCTGCAAGCATCCAACTGGATTGGTCCCTGGGCTCCCGATGGTACCCCTGCCCGTGGGAGGAGGCTGGAACGATATGATTTTGAAGGTGCCTTCCAACCCAAACCATTCTATGATTCTGTTTTCTTCCCTTGATAACAAAAATCATCTTTTCAGCATTCTATTAACTTGGAACACAGTAGTGCTTATTTTGGTGACAACTCCAACACAGCTGTGAGAAATTTCCACCTCTCAATCACTAATGCACAATCTGAATTTTCTCCTAAACCTGACTTGATAAATAATACCATCTAATATTTCTTAGATAAATGTACAATTCTTAAATCGCCCTTAAAACTTTGACATTCCAAAGCCAGTGGCACAGTAGAGTACTCTGAGTCAGAGCTGGTTAAAATGGTATTTCTGAAAAACCTGCACGACATAGCAGTCAAAAAACACACTTGCAGACTTTCCTGTAAAATTTCAGAAAAACTCTGAGAACATTTGTGAACAATAGCAAGAGGATTTGGCAAACACAGTTTGGAAAATAGAAGAGAAACATATATAGGTACATCATACAGCTACCAAATGGGTCACAGCTGGTTTGCATCTGCCTTAAGCCTTCAGTGACCCAAGGGTCCTTCCCTAAGCAGGTCAGACCTTTTATAATTCATGGTAAATACTTTCCTCACAAACACTTCCATAACTGTCCTTCCCACTCTTTTCCCTAAATCAGCAGGTACACATGAAATGTTGATTGTTGAACGCACGTGAAGCTGGATTTGAATTTTTCAAATTATCTGAGATTGCTAAAGATGATACACAATGGCTTTGTAGAAAACTTGCTATTAGCAGCTCAAATTTACTATTTAAAATTTCTGGATGTAGAAAACACAGAATTATTTTTCTTTCCTCCCTCAACTATTATCAGATGCAATAAGTTGACTTTTAGGGAATTTACAAAGTCACACTGAATGTGGTATGTTGCACACCTTTGCTCTCAACTTGAAACATAAGTGCTTTGCCTTTCTTCACTACTTCTACTTGCCTCTCAAACCTAGCCCAATTTCTGATTATACCATCTGAAAATAAAGTGGGTCTATGGCTTGTACATCAAGATTTCACAAAAACTTTATGTCAACTTTGATTTCTAGACATTTAAGGGAATCTGTATACCCTTCTTGGAGAGTTGGGAGGCAAACTTCATGCCCTTATTTTGCAGTGACAACTTTGCCTTTTGGAGTTTTTCATCAGGCAAACCCCATAAACAGTTTTTTCAGAGTCTTAAAAGTAATTGAGATAATGAAAACCTAATAGGCTTTAGCTTAGAGGGTTGCAAAGAATAGCCTGCCATTATTCAGAAAGCCCTGTAATAGAGCACCTTGTTAATTAGAGATGATTCACAGATGACTTGCAATAGATTATGGTAGTTCTGAATAGAAATGATATTTTCATATTGAGCTCTTATGTACTCAGGAGTAATGAAGCTTTAATTTTAATTAAAATAAAGCTCCTTTTTTTTAAAGCCTGTAGGTCCAAGCAATACTGAAGTACAGAAAATTAGCATCTTTCACTAATTTTCTATACTTAGAGTGCTGCACTTTATAGTTTTACTTTCATAATGTTCCCTGCCGGAGGACAGCTAAGCACCTGAACAGCAGCTGTTGATAAGAAGGCAATATGATTGTCTCGTTAATTGGAGAAACACGCAGTGAGGTGAGGAGCTGCTTGGTCAAGGTCTCTCAGCAAGTCTGTGACAGAGTTATGAACAGAACTAGGTTCATTTTAAATACAGGATTATCCCCTTAGATCCCCATGCTTCATCACAGAACACCATCTGCTACACCGATGGGCATCCACTGCTTTAGTTATGATCATACAGCGCTACAGCCTGACATTATAATGATCCATTTCAACTGATAAAGGGATCCCATGCTCTGTCACCCTCACACTTCCTTTTCCTTAACACTTTTTCTTGCCTTTTGCTGAGGAGCTTACAATGAATTGGTTCAAGGAGCAGAGATACTCTACATACACACACATTTTCTGCTGGTTTAGCTCCTCTGGATCTGTGGATCTGGATGAGCTTCAGTACCTGAGCAAAAGGACATGCTGGGAGCATGCAGAAGCAGAATGGCAGGTCGGTGCCCTTCCAGGACAGCTGGCCATGGGGTGGGCTTAGCTGCACTGCTAAAGAGGACCTTACCTTTTTAGCATACATTTTACTTGAAGCCAAGTCCATTCTTTAAACTGAATTGAAAATAATTACTCTAATCACTGACAAAAACATGGTGTTTTGTCTTAGAGCTGTCAGAGGTCTATCCCAAGCTTTCCACAGGCAAGGCAGGCCACCCAGTAGCACACAGGAAAGATGCAGAGATAATGCCAGTAGTTGTCAGTAGCCCCGTGGCCCTGATGATCCCAGTGCTGACTTAGGGCAGGAAGGCTGTGGCTACCACACTTCAGTCCAGAATTTCCATGGTAATGCACAGCGTGTGCACACAGGAGCTCAAACCAGCCACACAATTTGCTGTGGGCTCACAGTGCTTATGCACATTGGAGATCCAGAGGATTTGCAAGCACACAGAGCAGGGTCAACAGCAGCCTTTTTAATCCATTCTATAACCATGGCTCTTCCTGTGACCCCAGGAAGCATCAAAACATTACTGAACTCCAGGGCTGCCAAGCTGTGAAACATTACCTGAAGTGACATTAATTACTGCATTCAAAACACTTGATGAGAAGCTATTAATTTACTAATTGATACAGGCAATGACCACCTCCTCCTCCCCACTTTAGAAAAGAAGGGATGGATCCAACAGCTTGCATCCAATAATGGCATTATGCCTTCTGAAAGTTCACCATGAAATTCCCTAATATTTCTTACTATTACATAGATTTGGAGGATTCAATATGGTGAATTACTGGGGAAAAACTCAAACAATGAAACCTCCAAACAAAATCCCTCTCAGTCTCCACATCCAGCGCTAAAAAAGCCTCAAACAAACAGAAATAAAAAAACAAAAACAAACCCCAAGCCAATCAACCAACCAAACCCAAACACCACCACCTCCCCTCCCCCTGAAACACATGCAGATTTAAATCTTAGATTAAATTAAATGAACAGAAAAGTGAGTACACATAACTCAAATGCAAATATTTAGCCTTTTTACTTCTCATTTGGGACTCATGGCAAGACACACCATCACTTTTTCACTTAATTCAATGGAATGAGATATGCACAAGTAGTACTTTGGTCAGGAAGGGATTACTCATCTGCTGAGGGCTACCTGCATCATTCAGTGATCCCAGGATCAAGGCCTTTTTACAGTCAGCTCTTCAGAGAGAACACTTGCTCTCAATATAAGCATTGTTTAATGCTTATAGGTGCTTGGGTAATGCACAAATAGCACTTCAAAAATCAATAATTACTGCAGCCTAATTTGCAAAACTACAACATTTCATAAAATATAGAAACAACTAATCAAAGACAATGTGGGAAAGCGCAGATAAAGAAATCAGAACCTTTAATTATTTCAAATATGGGAAAACAGTTACAGATCATTTAATAACTGCATGTTTCAACAATTTGCATTTCGTATAGCTGGTTTCATTGTATATCTAATAATAACATGTTATATATCACAGCATGAGCTTATCTTTTTTTTTCACTCACTAGAATAGTGGTTGATTATGCTTTCAAATGCTTTTTTGTCTTATTCATTGATCTGAGCTTTACCAGATCCCAAGTTAAAGAAAATCTCTTCTTAACCTAAGTTAACAGTAAACTGAATGTAATTCAGGGAAGTCTAAGATAATGAAAGTATACCTGTTTGAGTGTAAGCTATACTTAGCTTTCAAGCGCACCAAATGCTCAATAACCAGCACAATCATCACTGTATTTTTCATTTATCACTGGAAGTTTTTTACAGCTTCAACTGAAGACTTTCCTTTTCAGTGAAAAGTTTAGGTTGTTGAAAAATGCCTCAAATCTCAAAAATCATTATGCCTTTATGCACTGCCCCTTAAAAACAATTTTTCCAATAGATTAATTTTATATTAAGAAAAAAAGTTTGTGTAAGCAACTGACAATTCAGTTTCATTATAAATCATTTTCCAAAATTTGTTTCAGATGCAATAAGCTTACATGTGAGAAAATCAGTGGTAGTAAGTACCCTTACATTTCAGCATATAAAAATTTTGAGCAAAGATGGCATTCCAGAATATTTTTTTAGTTTTCTAGTCTCTTCATGAGAAAAAAATTTAAAAAAAGAAAAAAAAGAAAAATAAGAAGAATACTAAATCTACCACAAGAGATCATTATACATGAGTACTTCTATTGGTTGACATGGTATTTTAAGATTTCCTATGTCACTACTTCTGTCAGCTCACAGAGGTTTGTCAGGACATGCTAAAAAGACTAAAGAATTCCTGGAAGAATTACCTTTTGCAGGACTGTTATTTTCTTGTCTTTTTAGCATATGACCTCCTCATATAACAACATACATACACGTGATCTACACCGTGTCTGAGCAGATGCAGTGTCAGTCTACAGCTGACATGCCAGACTCATGTCATCACAGCATTCAGCTCATGTCAGTTCCTACAGGACCTTCTTAAGAATCCAGGCAAAACAGTTTCAATGCTCAGAAAAATTTAGGTCTGAAAAAGCAAGACAAAATACTCTAAGTGATAAATAGTATCTCTAATACTTGGAGAACGATATGGAATGGTAACTCTTATTAAGCTTATTTTGATTAGCCTTTTGCTTAAAATTCCTTTTTGAGAAACCCTGTTTTACTTTTGTCCATATTACCTGTTTCATACTCTTTTCCAGGTCTAGATAAGATGCTGCTCACTTACTTTGCAATGAGTATTTCCACAGCAATAATTAAACAACAGATAACATGACATATGCACATTTACTATTTATTACTTGCTTTGCCTCTAAGCACAATTTTTCAAGCCGTCAGCATCACCCTTTCCCCTTGTATAACTATGTTTTTCCAAAGGGAAAGCTGAATTGGAATGGAGCCCTCATGTTCTGTCATATCAAAGACTTTACTGCTACCGTCCCCGCAGAAGTCTGTTTTGTTGTGAAGGATCCATGATATTAAGGACTCCTCCTTTAACAGGAATTTCTGCCCAGTGATATAGATATTACAGACACTGAGTGTGTGCAGCCACATGTGGTCCAATAGCAACAGCTGAATGTGTAAAATAGACATGTCCAAATTAAACAAGGAGGGGATCAGACAGAGTCCAGAATAAAGAAAGGCAATCCTTTAATTTCAGCCCACAGGATTGGTAAACACAAGATTAGAAGATTCACTCATTAAAATATATGAGCTTTTGATATTTTGTTTTTGCACACCTGGCCTGAAAAACTTAATTAGACAAAAACTTAATTAAGTGTACAGCTGCTACACTTGCTCCTTGGGTGATACTGCTAAGTATTCACACTATTTTTCAAAGAAAAATTTCTAAGTTTTGCAGCTTTCACTTTTCACTAACACTAATTGGCTCTACAAAGAGCTCAGAACACTACTGGAATCGATTGGGCTGAATGACTCAAAAGCAAGCACAAGAAGAATTAGCTTTATATTCTGTACTTTAAATGCACTGCCAGCTGGGTAGGGTTATACTAAGTATATAACTTTGTGAATAGCCCACTTGAAATCAAAGTCAGCTAATGCAGTAGAGGGCATTGTTCATGGAACATGAGCCAACATCCCAGCAAGGGGGGCAGGGAAGCAGTAATGTTACTCATTTTGTTTTTGAATGAGCAACACATATTAATTTCATGTCATTGTCACTACATGGAAAGCCATGCAGAAGCACACCTCTTTTCCCTGGAGTCTCCAAATGTCTGCTGCAGACAGAAAGTGAGTGAAAGTGATGCCACTTCTGCTTCAGGTTTTCATTGTTCTCAAGTTTAGTGAGACTTTCAATTTAAGCAATGCTTAAATTCTGTACCAAAGGCAGGGTATTCTAAAAATTTCCCCCATTGAAATGGCAATTTTCATTTGGAGCATTTTTTCCCTCTCCCTTATGAGCCACAGATGTTTGACATATGCTAATCACTGGACTTAACTGACAAACAACCATGAGGAAAGGCATATTCCCAGCTCAGAAAACAGGGTATAAATTTGCAAGGTCAGAAAAGGTACGGCATGCAGGGTAAATGATGCTTGTGCTCAGGATCTAAAGAGTCCTCCTGGAAGCCAATGCAACCAGGAAGTCTCTATGCAAGGGTTGAAGCTTCCTTACAGTTTTACGCATTTTCATGAAAATAGCATAAGGGTTTCCCATGTGATTTATGTACTTCTTGTCCGCAAGGTGTAATTACAAGCAATACAAGCATCTTCAAATATTAGTTTCATTTTACTAGATTGCTAAACACTGCAAGTATTAGCACTCACTCAGCAGGTAAAATCCTTTTCTTCTCAATGCCTCAGCTTTCAGGAGCTGTTCAGCAGCAAATTCACTTGGACTTTCTGCTAGGGAAATATTCAGGAGAAAGTGTAGGTTTTTATTTTTCTTCAGACATCTCAGAGAGGGAGCAGGAGAACAGTGAAGCTTGGGATTTCTGTTCTTGCAGAGCAGAATTAAGTGGAAGGGTGCATAACTTCTAAGTTATTAAAATCTGGGCTACTGATTTCAGACCCAGAAGGAAACTGCAAGTTTCAGTCTTCATTTGGGAAAAAGAAAAAGAAGAAGAAGAAAAAGGAAAATAAAAATAAAAATAAAAATTAAAAGAAAAAGAAAAAGAAAAAGAAAAAGAAAAAGAAAAAGAAAAAG
>JAHLSL010000012.1:5785618-5880957 GCA_025920805.1 Petroica traversi
AAAAAGAAAAAGAAAAAGAAAAAGAAAAAGAAAAAGAAAAAGAAAAAATAAACCAGAAATTTTGAAAAGTGTGAGGAGTACAAACACAGACTATCAGAACATAAAACTTCACTTCAGAACACAGTATTTAAGCCTGTTTTTCTTGGGAACAAAACTTGAGGACGGGTTACTAAGTATCTTTCTTATGATAGTCTTCACTACTGTTCCTGAAATAGTCTCCTAGTAATTCAAACAAATGTAAATTTTGTTCCTACAGAATAACATAGATGACCCCCTAATGAAAGGGAGCAAAACGTTCCACAAAAATCTTTGCAGGACTGAGTCCTGTAATAATAGATTAATACTGTAATCTATTTCTAATTCCCTAAACCACTATGCAGATGACACAGCAGAATTATACACACATCATCTGAAAAGACATCTATGCAATTACAGGGATGTTCAGAATCAAAACAGGGTTAGTATTTAGTCCCCTATCAACAGATCCCTCAGATTTATATGCTTCCTGCTTGCAGATTTAGGAAATGATCCTGAACTGCACCTACTCCCCCTTGCACCTCAATTTTCATGCAGAAGAGATTTGCATGCAAAGGCAAAACAAGGTGTGTGATATTCAGGAAAGTTTGTCTGTAAGTGCCTTCATAGAACTGGCTGCCACATCCATCACAGAGTGCTTTTTAGCACCTTCCAAGTTTATCCCCTTCCCTAATCAAAGCACTTTACATGCATTAGCCATGGTTATACTTCAAGAAAGGGTAATATAGATGACATCCCCTACAGCTGAGCAAATTCACACTCCAATACGAAATTTCACTTCATTAAAATAACACAGGACAGAACATTGTAATTAATAGAACCATTACCCTTTAACTAAAACCTCCCTTGACCTGCCCCATCAGCAGAAAGATACCTAAAAGTGGATGGAACTATATTTTGCACCAACATGAACCTCTTCCAAACCACCATAAGGAAGGTAAAAAGTCAGCTCTAATAGATGAATTCCCAGCACTCACAAAGACATTTCTCGTTCCTACTTGACTCCTGGAAGTAAAAACTGACTCATTTATAACATTTGATCAGTTTTTCTTGCTGTATTATTAATTCCTACAGCTGTGACAGAACATTTGGTCCTAGGTTGGACCAAGAAAGAGCGAGCTGCTTGGCTGCTATCTATGCCTTTGAAAACACCTATGTCTTTATTCGAGACACTCATGTACCTGTGCACATGACCACTCACCCCTCTGAAACGCAGTAACTGCTCAATAAAAACAGCAATGGCTCACAATTTTAAGGGGGAATTTGTCTTTGAAAAAAAGTGGCTTAATTTTAATATCTTCCCTAATTATTCAGAAATCTAGTGGAGAAGCCATTCTGAGGAGTATGACAGAGTGCATAATGTGTTTCTCAAAAGTTTAATTATATCAAAGAGGAAGTATAATAAATGCAAGAGTCAAATTTTAAGTTACTGATTAGTTGCAGGCGTGCAGCAAAGTAAAGAGATACGTGGATACTATGCATCAATAGATTCAAATCCAAAACAGGTGCACCATAAAGGCTAAATTTTGAATTTAAACACAACTTTTGGAAGATAATCCCCATTTTGATTATGGATATTAGTAAAGAATGATAGCATCTCTAAAACACTACAATTACTTAAGATAATCATCCAATATATGCATAAAACCTGTATATATGAATTCAATATGATTTTATGAGCTCACACTCATTTATATTTTTTAAATCCCAAATGAAAGAGCTAGTGTGACCTTGAAAAATTATGTGAAATTCAGTTGCCATCACAGAATGAGAATTGTTACTTTGGGCTATGTTCTACATTATGCCTGGTATCTATCAGAGTGATATAAAATAAATATAACTTATTTTGCATATGACTTAGGGTTTTATTCAGAGTGCTGAGACATCATTATCTCAGAGTATAAAAACTCTTAAAACAAGGAAATAATCTAATTCACTTGTATTATAATTTGTGTAGTGAATGCATGATCATTTACTCTCATTTTCATCTTAAATAATAGATTATTCATAAATAGTGTTAATATGAGCTGTTAATAATGCACTTTGTATTCAAAGAGACTCACAGGCAAAACTAGACTAAAGAGTGAAAAATAATACTTTGACCATCTGTGTGACTGAGCTCAAGCTTTCCAGAAAAGTCTGAGATTTGGGCTAAGGCAAAGCACAGGAAGCCTTGGCCTCACCTAAGCCTTCAGTACAAGACCAACAGAGACTGGAAGACAGAGTTTAGTGGGATGGTGTCTGTGTTTGAGTCTGCCCATGTTTGCCTGTGTTGTTGCAGATGATGAGACATAAAGGCCAGTCCCCAACAGGGGCAGCAGGGCATGGAAGGGGCTTCTCTTATTAAACCTTACTCACAGCTGCCCAGGCTGCTGTGCCCCCCACTGCCACTTCTGCTTCCAGGTCCTGTCTCTGGTCACAAGGAACTCCAGCAAACTGCTGAAGCAGAGACAGCCCCGAAGCACAGGAGACAAAGAAAAAAGACTTGGATCACTCTAGCCACTAGCATGACCTATCAGCATCACCTCAGCTCCAAAGAGCAAACCACACAGCCTACTCTCCCTGCAAAAGGCTACAAGGGCAGGAAGCAGCAAAGGGGAAGTACCACAGTGGCCACGGACTCCCAGAGAGCACCGGATCCCACACAGGCTCTCTTCTCAGACATCAACTCCAGGCAGAAGGATCTGCCCCTCCTTGTCCTGAAAAGACCACCACCTGTTGTAAATTCATACCCTATGAGACAAACACAAAATTTAATTTGAGTTGTTTTTCTTCCAATGATGGATAGAGATTAATCCTCTTTCATGGCAGAAAACAAATTGCTGGTACTGTGGATTTATTTTATTTTTTGGAGCTTTGTCATTTAAGGGAGTGAATCAGAGGTGACAAGGCTAGGAGAACAGGGAGCTCATTAACATCCATCAATGTGTGGTATACAATATGCTAACTTCAAATTTGTCATTTGTGCCCCAACTCAGACATGCTTCTTTAGTATTAGTCAGTTAATGAAATGTACAGCAGTTTGCATATTTTGTCAGATTAAAAAATGGAGCAGTGAATTCAATTGTCAGTGGCATCATTTCAGAGCCACTGGATGAGGAGAAGGAGTTTATGATGATCCCCAGAGAAACAACAGTCAGAAGTGAAAATAAATTGCCCAAATGCCAGGAGTTTGGAAATAATTATGACCTCATGAGGGTGACAGCAGTGATCCTCTCTGCAAATCAGGAGGCAGAACCTGAAACTGGAGAAACTGCTTCTGTTTGCTCACCATCCCCTTTTTTCCTCAATGCAACTTAAAGAGAATAATGCCCTCCCAACTCCAAAACATACAAGTTTCTACTGTTAGAAACAGTTATTGCAGAACATGGCTGGGTCAGGCACGACATACGACCTAATAACTTGTAAAAAAAAAACTGAGATGGTCAAAGTCCACACAGCACCTATTACACATCTGGAAGAGCTCCAGGAATATTTTACAGGCTCCTTGGGACTCCAAACCTTGCTCATGATAGGACTAGCACAGTGTGTAACAGAGAATCAGAGATTTGACATTACTTGTTCTGTGTAATTTCTACTCACTGTGAGATTCAGCTTGTTCAACAAACCCAGCACAGTCCTAGTACTAACCACCTGACCTTACATTGTGATTAGAAATATTTTCAATCCATATGGAGAAGTTCAGGGACCAGAGACTACAAAATAAGAGTAGTAACAGGTAACCAAGATGTTATAAGATGCTGTAGTACGTATTACACTAAAATGTAGCATGCAGCCAGGAGCTCTAATAAGATCTTTTTAGCTGGTCAAAATGGAAAAAAGCGTGAGCTAGCAGACAGCTTCCAATATCTTTAAATTCCATTCTGATATATAATCAAATCAGCTTCTATCTCAAGCAAGAGGAAATTTGAGAACAAACTATAGTTTGACAATTTTAAACTTGCCCCTTCCTCATCGTTTCTAATATGACAAAAATAATAGCTTAAACCAATATTTGCTTTAAGGACTCTGATCTCTTAGACAAAAGTAACACAATCAATGAAGGAGTTAAGTTAAATACATACTATACATACTGAAAAGGCATCAAAAATCATCTGTCTAGAGAGTTTCAAGTGACTTCCCCACTGTGCATCGTGGCATGAAGTGATTACTTCATTTTTTTTCTTCTGACTGTGAGTCAAATCATGAAATGTAAAAATTCAGTCTGGAGGTCATGAAGGACACTGTGCACTGCAGCCAAAATGAAGATTTTCTACTTGGGAAGTGGGAATAATAATTTGCTATGTGGGCCATGCCGTGGTTCCCAGCAATGGCCCAGGCACTAAAGGAAGAGGCTGACCCAGCTGAGGACGGCGAGCGCTCGCTGGTGCGGTGCCGTAATTGCCATCAATTGGCAGAGCTCCAGAACAATTCAGGAGCTTACAAGCAAATGCACAGGCTTGTGGCTAAATACAAAAGAAAAAGTGGTGCCTGCATTACAGATCTCTCCCTCTGCCAAGGAGTTTATTCATGAAGCTGTACATTAAGACAGGCCCTCATACAATAAACACTGTACTGGATATGCACTATTTATGAATGTACAAGCATTTTTATTTTGGTTTGTTGGGGTTATTTTGACACTGAACAATGACTTTTTTTCACACTGAAAAAGATTAAAGGCCAACACTTTCTCTTCAGTTTTAAGCAGTGCAAAATGGATCTTGCATAGCTGGTAATCTAGATATACATACCAGCATTTGACTATCTTCCCTCTAAACCCCACTGCAGGGACCCAAAATCAACTAACTTTAAAATCTACTGTAGAGATTAAATAAATTTTAAATAGTTCTTCCAGACTTTAGTTAGAAATTTGGTTTTCAAGAATTTATACTCTAAATTTGGACATATCAGAACAAGACCAACACTTTTCAGAACTAAACAACAAGAAATTCATAAAGAAAAGGTGGGTTGCAAAGACAGTCAAGCTTCCATTCTCCAGATGAGTAAGATTTGGAAAGCTGGTGGGCAGAAATTTTGACAGTTTTCAGGAGAAAGTAGTTTTCTTTGAAAGAAACAAGGATAACATGAAAAAATCCCATCCTGAACCAGCAGATTTTTGGTTACTTGGGGTCCCTCTATTTCATTAAAACATGTTTTCCTGCTGGAATATTTGATATTGTTATGCATCTTTCCACAAAAAAAAAAAAAATTCAAATCATTTACTCCAACAATCCAAATAATTAAAGCTTCTACTATTCATTTAAGTATAAAAGATAACAAATAGAAAATTATGGAATTAAAAAAACAATCAATACCCTAGGAACAAGGCTAGACTATAAAATTGTAGACAAGCCATCATTTTTTTCTGGTAGAATTTTGCTTGAATGTAAATTTGCATCTGTGCCTACAAGTTTTATTCTAATAGGAATTTTTCATCTTAATTTATAAATTCTTATTTGTTTCTGAGCATGGAAACAAAACTGTAAGAATGACAAATAGAAATTCACATCCCGCCAACAGCACCTTGTTGGCCTCTTCTGCCTGTAAACTGACACAGAAGAAACCAGAGCTTTCCAGATGCCCCTTTATTCTCAGCTTCTTATGGGCTGGGTCAGCTCAAAGCAGAGAGAAGCTCATAGTGGGTGTTGTCATTCTGCCCCAACACAGGTGAGCAGGAAAAGGACCAGAACTGGCTGAATAGGAGTACAAGAATTGAAGTGTTTTTCATACTTTTCACAGAAAGGAAAAAACCTTTCTGGGACCTTATCTACTCTGTGGAAAAGATAACAGTAAACTTTGAATTCAGGTTGAAATTACTACTCCTTTGGCTACTTCTGAAGGTACAGGCTGCCTTTTCCCTTGAAAAAAAGGAGAATTTTCCAATCTAACTGTTGGCCCATGTTTGTTGAAAACTATATCTGAGAAAGCAAGTACAGCCTTTCCTGAGGATGCAACCTGTCCAGCAGACTCTGTGCAACCCTTCTCACACCTCAGGAAAAGAAACAAGAATACACAACAGAGATCTCTGGGCCGTTAGGGTGAAATCTTTAGGCCTCCTTGCTACACCAGAGAATACAGCCAAAGTAGTGTACACTGCATCTGATACTGAGGAAAGCTAAGTAGGCACACCCTAAGAAGGAGGCTGAAGATGGTGGAAGACCATATAGATACAACACCATTTAAATAAGGGGAAATTGATACTGTTTTCTTGTTACCTCTCTAAACGGCAAAACAGCCCAGGAAAAATCTACAGAGCTATTCCTTGAACAGTGTCTCTTCCATTAACATTCTGAAATTACACTCCTGAAAAGACAGAGAAGCTGAAGGATCTCTGCCAACTTGTCTTTTTCAAGTTGTGCATTATTCTCCTCATTTTACTTACCTGCTTCAAGAACAGGGCTTAGGTCAGGTCAGCCTGTGATATCACCAGGAACTGGGTGAGAGCTGATGTAATTAGGTGAGCCCAATCAACACAGGAATAGGGATATGGGTCATAATCCTGGAAGATTAATAAGTATGCATCCCTGCAAGGTCATTTGCCAGAAACTGAATCTCAGCAGTTTGCTACAATTTTACTGCTGCCCTGCTTTGTTCTAGAGCAGAGAAATGAAAACAAGCAATGTTATTAATGTAACTAGGTTACTCCATTTGTTGATACATTTTAATATTTAAGATGTTTAGTGAATGTCTTGGAAGATAAAACTAAGGTTCAGGTCCCATTTGGTAGATGTGGTGAGAAAAGTAGTGTATCTCTAAAGATTTTCTTAGGACACAGCATGATACCTCTAAGACATGGAATTCTTCTAAGCAATTCTTCATCAAAACATTATGATGTTTTCTTGTGCCACCAGCAAAGTAATATAACACCAGTTCAATTTATATTTTTACATTTTAGAAATAAAATAGCAAATTGTTTGCATTTATTCTTCAGATTTTGCTGCTAATACTCACAGAATCACCAGGCTGGAAGAGACCTTCATGATCATTGAGTCCAACTCATGCACCAACAACTCAACTAAACTAAACCATAGCTCTGAGCACCACATCCAATCTCTTTTTAAACATATCTAGGGATGGTGATTCCACCACCTCCCCAGGTAGACCATTTCAATATTTTATCACTCTTTCTGTAGAAATTTTTTTCCTAATATCAAACATGTATTTTCCTTGGCGCAGCTTAAGACTGTGCCCTCTTGTTCTGTCAGTTATTGCCTGGAAAAGAGACCAACCCCCACCTCACTACAATCACCTTTCAGGAAGTCTTTGCCTCCATCACATTTTCAACTTAGAAAATCAAATATCCAGACTAAGAATAAAATAAGTTTTCAACTTTACGCAGGCTTGAAAAGTCTCAAAACTTGAAAAGTCTCAAAACGTCTTTTCTCTGCCAGAAGCCTTATGTGCCCTGGGAGAGAATATTCTGAAAACTACTGTCAAGACTCTTGTGACTACCAAGGGCATATGACACCAAGAGCACAGAAAGCTGCAATCTGTAGATGCGGGAGGAGAAGCAGAATCGCAGAGATGCAGGAGGAAAAGACCCAAACATAACAAGTTGGAATAGGATCCACAAAAGGGAGACAAAAAGCTAAGTGTTTTCAGACCACACTTGAGAACCAGATTGGCAAGAGAGGCACAGAGATGGTGGCCCAGCTCAGCAGATGGTGTTCTCCCAGCACAGCCTGCATGGAGAGCCTTCCATCTGCTAGCACATTCAAAACAGACTAAGAAGGGAATTGCGGTACTTTTATTATAAACAACATCTTTAATACTCTCTGAAAAATATTTATTTGATTTCATGTTAACACTGATGAACTCAGAACTACATAGCCCCAGAATTACTCAGGAGAGGCTGAAAGGATTAGCAGGAGCAGCAGATTGCTTCTTTTGGTGCAAAGTCACAGCTATCACGCAAGCTGCAGAAGGAATTTCAGCTGTTAACAAGACAAAATGGTTCTTCTGCTGCTATTTTCTTCAAATGAAGTGCTAGGTACCTAGACACACGTTTGCCAGATACCAAGCTGTATACATTTTTAAGTTGTTTTGGTGGGTGAAGGATGCTTTAAATAAGGGATGTTTCTCCAGTTAGGATGGTATCAGAGACAAAGAACCAACTATCTCCCGACCATTGCTTCCTCAGAAGCAAGGTGGCTCATGAAGTTTTACACAAGGGATGGTGGCACAGGCATAGCTAGCAGAGTCTGCAACACAGGTTTTGCATGACACATCTGTAGCACATTTCTTTTGTATAACAGCAATTATTATTCTATGCTTGTGCGAACGAAAACTATATTAAAAAAAAAAATCCAAGCCCCAGTAACAGTATTATTTCGTTCAGTACTTTTTCTGCCACAATTTTATGATGCATTGGTGAAAAAGTAAGATCATGCAATCTAAGGAGGGCTGGGACACCATCTCTTGGGGAGCAATTCCAACTGTTACGGAGAAACAAGTCCCTGAACAGACCTTCCCTCTGGGCCAGGGCACACCCTATTTGCTATTCCAAAAGCAAAGGTTAACACAAAGAATTAAAGATGAAGACATAATTCTATTTTACTTTTCTCTTCACATGTAGACAACTAAGAAAAAGCTGACAGAAAATCAAAATGTACAAAACCAAGGCAAAACTCATTGGTATGGTAATAGAGAGATATTAGGGAAGAACATGTGTATCAGAACTGGTAAATATGGTTAAATTAACAGGGAGTACTTAGGCATATCAAAACAGACTTTTGAAGAGAAGACTTTTTAAAAATATTTTGCCAGTTATATCAATAATATGAGGTTGGAATATTTTACATCAAATTATAACTGCTTGGATCATTAAATGTTTAAAAAATTCTGCTTTCACAACAGTACAAATCATATAAATAAAAGCCACTTTAAATTTCCAGTTGCTATGCATTTGTTTTTCTGGGTGAAAGAGCACTTAATGTCGCTGGAAAGCCATTAAGCAACAGTAGTCATTTCCTAAACCAGGTTTACAGTTGCACTGTTTACAAAATTACATCTTTAGGGACTCTTTAAATTTGCATCTCAGAGTCAATGCAATACTCACAGACTGCAGTATTTGTTCATGGCTCTTCCTGTACTTAATTCTGTCATGCTGCTATCTTCACAATTCAGGAAAGCAAAACTTAAATCAGTATTTAAAAAAAAAAAATTTGGGAAAGCCATCCATATTTATACAAGTGGTTTGTAAGTTGAAGACTTTTTGAAAAACCTAGAAGCATAACTTACAATACTCATAGCAGCACAAAATGAGTAACAGTTGAATTTTTCCCTTGCAAAACAGTTTTCTTGCCCTTAGAATCTGCAACACAATGCGTGGAAGCATATGAAACACATACACGGACAAAAGAAAATAAAAAGATACTCACTGACAAGAAAAAGCTGCCTGAGAAAGAGCACTGAAACAGCAGCAGTCCTCACTGATATCTAGATGTCCATTCAACAAGACCAGCTATTTTAAGAATAACTCTGGAGACAGCTCAGAATTTCAACTTAGCAGCTGAAAGCATGGACACCTAAATAATTTTCAGAGCCAGACAATATCACCCTAAGCTTGGTCTGCCCAGCCCCTTTAATCACACATCCTGCTACATGTATTATTCCCTGGACAGAAAAGTAATTTGTGGAAGAGAACACATGGAAGACCAAGGGACAGAAAGAACCAGACCTACAGTACCCAAGGCTGGCAAAATCTCTTTTTACACATCTGCAAACAGGCTCCCTTTCTCCTCACAAACCGAGGGAAATTACCTGCAAGAAGGAAAATTCCAAGTGCAGCGACCCAAATTGTTTCTGCACTTTACTGGCCTTATCAGTACCAAAAAGTGATGTCCCACCTGTGAATTGGTAACTACAATGGCAGGAAATTAATATTTCACTCCCAGAGAAAACAAAAAGTACCAGCCCAAATCAGGTTTACAAAACACAGTAATTGCCATAAACTGTCAGTCAGTACTCACAAAGTGGTGCCATATAGATCTGCACTCTTGCTCCCATTTTGGGAAATCAAATAATTTGGTACCTCAGACCATAACTGTCAGTGCTGCTTAAGTGTCAAAGCTGACAAATTACTACAATTCTAAATATATGTCTTACCAGAATTACCAGTCTTACCGGGCTAAGAAGCTCAGTTTTCACTCCATCCAGCATATACGTTACTTTTATTTTTGGCTCCAAATTCTCTACAGGCTGAGTAAACGGTATCACAGGTAAATGAAAGGGAAGACAGGCAATGGAAATCTCTGGGAACTAGGAAGAATGCTCTGATGAATGACAGACATGCACAGCTACACATGATACCAAGTTTCTGTGTTGTCAGACACAAACACAGTACAAAGCTCACTGCAGCCATGGCGCTGCTCTCTCCTTATTTGAGCAGCTCAGAGGGGAAGCAGTTTTCTCATGTAAATCATGCCGACAGATGGTTTGCTTCAAGAGTGTAGTGGTAAAACTGTACAGATATCCTAACATTCATGCAACTGTAAATTAATTGGATTGGTCAACTCCTTCCTCATAGAAAATTACCAAGAATAACAACTTCAAACTAAGGCACTACTATTTCAAAAAAGTTTATAGACAGCACATGAATTCTAGTGACTTTTAACTGCAGTAGTTTTACTGCTTTTGCATAATAAATTAATGGTCAAAAGATTAAGTCATGCCTAGATAATAGGAGGGCATTTAAATCTGGGCAAAACCTTCCCAGATGCTTTATTCTTTTGCCTAGCCTTAGGGGACACATCTGAAAGCATGCACCAGCCAGGACAGATAGCATCCAACACATTCCTTGAGTTATACAGCCTTGCTTATGGTAGGTCATGATGAGTGCCTCAAGGCAGTGAATTTGAACTACCATCAAGTCACATAAAAGGTGCCCAGAAGGTACCATCCAATGTTCATTTCATGTAAATTAAACTGCCAAGAGGAATGTGAATGATTGCCTTACTCTTTTGTTCTATGTAGTTGACAGTTCCTAAGGGAAGCCATAAAATGCTCACCAAGCTTGGTGAGGGGTCCCAGTTCAACACTCAGCAAAAAGCTGTGGTTGAGGATGTGTGATACACTTGGCTCTTCTAAATAGCCTGGAGAACACCGGCATGAAATGCTTAAGCTTAGTGATCATATTAACAGAGACTGAAAGCAGCTCATAAATAGAGAGGTATTAGGTGATCACAAATTCTACATAGCACAAAGGAACCTCATCTATGCTCTTCCCATCAGGCACTAATCACTCCCCATGCATTTTCAATGGCTGTTGCTCTAAATCATGAAATCTGCCTCTGCAGGCTACAAAGCCTCAGATGCCAGCATTTCCTTCTCAGTATCACATTTCAGAGCAATAATGGCCCCATTGCTACCACTGCATAGTATGTCAATGAGACATAAAATAGTCACAAATTAATATTGAGCCATCTTACCTAGACTTCAAAGGGCATCACTGCACCTATTTAAAAAAAAAAAAAAAGGAAAAAAAGTAGAAAGGAGGACACCAGGAACTACTGAACCCACCTCTGTGCCTGGGAATATCATGGAACAGTGATTGTACTAAGAACCTGTGCTAAGGTGCATGGAAGACCAGG
Source organism: Petroica traversi (assembly GCA_025920805.1). Lineage (NCBI taxonomy): Eukaryota > Metazoa > Chordata > Aves > Passeriformes > Petroicidae > Petroica > Petroica traversi. The sequence goes on from JAHLSL010000012.1 coordinate 5,797,225, forward strand.
AGATTATACATGACAGCCAACATGGCTTCTCCAAATGCAAGTCCTGACTGACCAACCTATGGTGGAGTGACTAGGTCAGTAGACAAGGGAAAAGCTGCAGATGGTGTCTATCCCAGTTTCTGTAAGCTCATTGACATGCTCCCCCATCCTCCTCTCTAAACTGGAGAGATATGAATTTGATGGCAGGCTGTTAAGTGGATGAGGAACTTGTTGGATGATCACACAGAGAGGGAAGTAGTCCCCTACATATCTAGATGACAGGGGGTCATCTAGTCTCAGGGGTCTGTACTGAGACTCTTTGGTATCTCCGTCAATGCATAATGGCATCAAGTGCACCCTCAGCAAGTTTGCTGATGACATGAAGCTGAGTGATGAGTCAACATCTCTGAGGAAGCAGATGCCACCCAGACAGACCTGGACAAGCTCAATGGGAATCCCCTGAGGTTCAGCAAGGCCAAGTCTAGAGTCCTGTACCTGGGCCATGGCATCTCCCAGAATCAGTTCAGGCTGGGGAAGGAAGGGTTGGTTTGAGAGCAGTCCTGCTGAGAAGAACTTCTGGGTACTGGTGAATGAAAAGCTGAACACGTGCTGACATTGTGTGATTGTGACTCAGAAAGCTTTATCCTGGGCTGCTTCAAAAGAAACTTGACTAGCAGCTGAAGGGCTTTTGTCAGACTCCACCTGGAGTACTGCAACCAGCTGTGGAGTCATGAGCACAGGAACAACATGGACCTATTGGAGTGGGTTCAGAGAAAGGTCAGAAAAAAATGATGGATGGAACACTTTTTTTATGAAGATAGGCTAAGAGATCTTTTGCCTGGAAAGAGAAGGCTCTGAGAAGACCTCATTTTGCCATTTCAGTACCTAAAGGTATGATTTTTATATACACACATGCTATTCCAGACATATTTTGCTATGGAGACAACAATTTCTGCTAAAAATATGAGAGATACAAGTCATTAATTCCAAATAACAGATAACAGCTCTTGAACAATGTAGACTTTCCATGGTGACCATTGCGTGATAGGAAGTGTATCCACTTTAGAAGCAGACAAATTGCAAATTTAATGATGAACAATGACAAGGATTTTGGAAGTAGAGATCATTTCCTATTTTTCTAGTTGCACAAACTAAAGGAAAGATATGACTTCCTGAAAAAAAGGAAATTATCTAACTGGAAATTAGCAAAAATATCTGTGGAATCTACTCTTCTCCTCAGGGCCAAGAGTACAAGGATAAGAGTGGAATAGTGTAAAAACAAAAAGGAAAAAAATAAATACAAGTTAATTTTTTTGTTTAGGAAACTGCTACTGCAATTCTTTCACCCTGTGCATTAAGACATTTTGAAAAGATTTAATACTCAGTTATTATAGCCTCATATACTTTTTATTACAAAAACATTTTGTTCTTCTTGGTGTTTGTCCTCTGCTGTTTCACCTTGGTTTTAACTTGAAAATACGCTCGTATTTTCTCTTATATAATAGTAGTTGAGATAATAATAAAGTGGCACATAGAAGTACGTGCCCTCCCCGAAGGTTTCAATATGCACTGTGTGTCAAGAGAGACAATATTTTAATGGATTGCCACAGAATTAAAAATGAAGGTACTTTCAAGTAACAGAGGACAACTGTACAGCAAAAATGGAATCTAAAAGGGCTTGCGATACAACAGGCTGAACACGGTCATCTATTGAAATGAAAGTCAGAAGGTAACTTCTGGAGAGAAGTATGTAATTACCCAGGTTGAAATCTAGCCAGGATACTGAATCAACACAGTTTTACTTTATTAGAAACAAATGGGTCAGATGCTGGGTTAACATTTGCACACAAAACGTAGGGAATGCATCAGCAATGCAGTGCACCACCAGTGAAGCACAGGTTTAAGAAAGAATAAATACCTTATTTTAAGTAGTTTTCTACCCTAGCTGTTCTCTGTCGGTTCAGGCTTAGAAATACCCTGAGCGAAGCTGACAATGATAGAAAATGGTAGAAGACTACACCACCAGAGAGTTGTACAGTGGTTACAGTTTCAAGTAGATGGGTAAGATAGGCAAAGATTTTCCAGGGAACAGTTCTGTGAAGTTCCTACATAAACAAAAGTAAGTATTTTGGGTGTGATTTGGTTCTCCTTCCAAAATCAGGAGTAACTCTACTAAAGACAACACTTCAAAAGTTGCTCAAGAAGACCCACTGTGCACCAAGATGAATGGTCATGAACAACCACAGAAAGGGGATGACCTGCTATCAGATGACATATTTACAGCTCAGATGTGCTGAAAAGGTACCAGCTGTTTTTGCAGGTCTACTTCAACATACCTAATCTGTTGCTTTAATCAATAACAAGGGTTTTCTAGAAGTAATATTAGCTGCACGCAGACAGCTGCTCCAGGTACTACCCATCACAATGAATGTGCCATTGCTCTCTACAGAGAACAACCTGAATGTTTGTGCAGTCAATCATATACTCCCAGTCAGGGCTTTCATCTTCAGATACACTATGTGGTAACAATTTGACTACATATTGCAGAACTGTGGAAAATTTGACTGGCCAGAATTGGGGAACTAGAAAAATGTTCTCTTTTTTTCCTTTACCTGTAAACCCTGCAGCTTTTCTCTTTTGACTAGACTTCCACTTAGTCTATGCTTCAAACATTATGCACAGATTTTCTCAGTGAAAACAAACAGTAGATGGAATAGTTAGCATCAGCAGGTTACATTTATCTGTACTCAACATCATTTGCCATTTTATTGTACATGAAAGTGCCGCCATTTCTTCATTACCAACCCTTCTCTTTATCCTCAGTGACAAATTCATAGTTTTCTTTGTCCCTCCTTTTTAGATTGTATATCAATAGCATAAGTTTCAGTAGTAGGCTCCCTACACTTAGAAAGCTTATCACTTAATTCACTGCTTTTCCTCCTTTTCCAAATATTTCTTCCTTATTGAAAGGATCCTCTTACTGCTATTCTGTCTACTAAGTTTTATAAGGAGCTTCTGACAGACAATCCCAGACTTCAAGTAATAACAATCAATTTTCAGTCCTAAAAACTCTGTGGCTCTTCTGCTATCCATAGACTATTCAAACAAGATTCTCCTACAATTTTAAGCCATAACCCCCCTCAAGGGAATACCTGTAGTATACTGTCTGAAGCATTAGGAGTGATTTGCAAGATTTTCACATCATTTATCCCTGAAGGCATAATTGCATTAGCTTCATATCGTAAGTTCATGCTATTAAAGGAGAGAAAAAAATAATCCTGATAGCTGCATAAAAAATGAATTAACTAATGAATCAACAGTCCATCTAATTTCTCAGTTGTTCCCAGTCTCATTTCATCAGAGGTTTTTCCTCCTTTTAGTTGACAGCTAACCATCAGTTGAATGGGATTACCATTAACATCTAGCATGGAAAATTATCTGTACAGCTGGGATTTAACCTTGCCTTAAACTGGCATATTACTAACTGTATCACACAGTACCTGGAATTCCTAACCATGGATCAGTCTGAGCACTTTGTCTCAGACAACTCAGCCAAATTACCATAACATTGGCTGTTCCACTCACCTAATGTGAAGTGTAGGAAGTGCTGTAAATGCTGGCACTCTCATACTCATTTTATTGAATGTAAAACATTTCAATTGGCCATAGTAGACAATTTTTATAGACAAAGACAAATGGAAATATGACTCCCCCTCTTCTATATTGGATTTTTAGGTAGATCAGGTTTCTGAATCCATTTATGGGCTATTTGAATTACCAGAGAAATTCTGAAGTATTTATTCTTATATGAGCAAATTCAGTCTTAACCTTGCTGGATTGCAACAATATTCACACACAGATAAGGGGAAAGCTTTCATGTGGCTTGGATGCTCCAATTTGTCTCTGATAGAGAAATTCTTGCAACATGAGTATCAACTGCATCAAGAGCCTGTCAAAAGACCAAAGGGGACATTACTGCTGGAGTACACTGTATAACTATAGCCATTTACTAAGCATTTGCATTCATCGCATTGTGGATGCACACATAATGGGAAAACAGAAGTCAAGTGGGCTAAGGACTATGTGTTTAGGGCTAGCAATAATAAAAGGAACAATAAAACATCAAATTTGCATGTTTTTCAATTGGCTCCTGTCCATGTGTGTACTAAATTTGTATGTGACCACCTGACCTGTCTGGATAGATAAAATCCACACTAAAACATTTACTACCATATTTTTTTTTATTTGTTTGGGTTTTTTTTAAACTCTCATATTGCCAAGTAAGTGTGTTTTCTCGAAGTATGCAAATCCCTGTGTTGCACTGTTCATCCTTGCTTGTGAGAAGTATGCAGAAGGTACAGTTTGCTGTAAAAAATGTCTTTCACAGACAATGCCAACACAAGCATGTATAATGACAGTTTTCTTTGCAAAAATGAGATTATTTTGCCCTCACGGTAGCTGAAGGGCAAATTGAAAGCCCTCAGTCTTAATTGGATTTTGAGTATTTGAAATTGACCCACATACAGCCTTATCTATAGAAAAGCATCGTCACCACAGCTGACAGCAGCTTGGCACTGTATGTATCCAGGCTGTCAGAATGAGCACTTGAGCCTTGTTAGCTCTGGCAGCTGTTTTCAGAATCCAGTGAATTGCCCTGAGCTGGCTTAAGCTGATCTATCACTGCAAGTGGCTGTAGAACTGGAGGCCTGTGCATTTTCACTGCCACTAAGGGTGAATTGCTAGTAACAGTGGCACACATTTTGTATCTAAAAATGACAATTTAAAAAACTGTAATGCAGCAAGGCTCAGCTATGATGAAGAGGCACATGTGAGAGGATGAAACTACTACATTTTCCAATAGAAACACTGTGTTCTTTTTCAGTTTTTTTCTCTCAGGCAGTGAACTAGGGAGAGCATTGATAGGTTGGTGAGTTGAGGTGACAGCAGTTAATTGATTTTCAAAATAGGTCTCTCACTAAAATAACTAAGCACCCTTGCATGGACTTTAATTGTGGCTCAAGTAAAAAAATTCTTTGACCTTGTCTTGTGTTAGAACAGGAGTGTCTATACTTGCAAATTCTTTGCAGAGAAATTGAATACCAGGTATCAGGGAGGAACAGAAGTCGGTTGCCTTAATGTGAAATTAAGCATCTCAAATAGCTAGTAATGCGGCCAGAAAAAGCAAGGAACTAGCTGAATTTTAAAATGGCATTTGAGAACTTCAATATGAACACACCCTGGCACAACAGTTTAAACTAACATTCAGTTACACAGCACGAACAAAACCTTTCCAGCACACCGCTGAAGAAACAGATTTTGTTTCCAAATGCTTCTTACTGCAATACTTAAGGAGTTCACTTTATAAAACACTTGAAATGCATTTAACCATCATCAACACATGTCTGTTTCCCTCATGACAACAGAGCTGCTACCTCCAAGGTGGTGCAGATATTCTTAGTTCAAGCTGCCTTTAATTTGGTTATGAAAATATTTTTCTCACAGAAAACTATATGGCTTCCACAAAGAAAATTCATAAGTCAATCTCCATTTTCCTGCAGGAAAATAGAAGCAATATTGTAATTCACGTACAACTTTATATATAAATTACTTCATTTAAAGTAAATTTTACTGTCCTTCAACAAATATTTATGCACATAAACAAGCAAATACAAGCTGCAAAAATAACCATTATATGGCTAAAGTGAAAATCAAATACAACCTCAAAAAATTACTTCAATTTAACAATTCATAGCTGTAAGCCTGAAAGGTAAAAACTACATTGAAGATTTAGGCACCTTGTGGTAACCACAATTATTCATAGAACAAGTAGAAAAGTACAAAGACTTTTCCAAAGAGAATTAAATTAAGAGGGAAGGAATACATTTCTATTGTTAATTTAGTAGCAGCAACAAAAAGAAAGCCAAAGTCTTCATAATAAGAATATAGACAGGGAAAAAAACCAAAAGCATGTGACAAAAACTTTAGAGAAATATAGTTCAAAAGGGCAAGTGATTTCAAAAAAAAGGCTAAACAACCAATGGGTGCTATTTGAATTAGCACTCCTATCCAACAGATGAGCAGAAAAATTCTCAACAAATAACAAGGTTCAAGTGAAAATTACCAATCAGAATACACTTACACTGTATCTTTAATTCATCAAGCCTAAATGACGGACTAGATTTCGCAAGATAGACATTCTGACAGACATAGATTTAAAAACTTCAAAGTGCCAGAAATTATAAAACTGAGTAAATACAAAAAAGGAAAACTTAATAGAGAGCATTTGTTAAACAAAGGGCAAATAAACCATTAGTCATCTCATGCTTTTAAGGATCTGGAAAGTACAAAAGACACCAATGTAACTGCAGAAAGACTCAGAGCAGCCATTTCAGATGATGACAGCATTGTCAGCCTCAACATCGAGCAAAACCCTCGATTATTCTCCACACCAGGGAGCAGGGGAAATAAAAATCAAGAGCAATTTCCTTCTATAACCTGTTTAGAACAAGTACGTTTCCAGGCCAGAAAGCACCGAGCAGATTTTAAGCCAAGTGTCAAGTGGCTGTACTCATTTTATACAGCTAATGTAAAGTGACAAGCACCATTCATGAAAAATATCAGAGATCTTCAAAAAGCTTGTGATAGCAATTGTGCTGTCAGACAGTCCAGCAGTTTGCAATCATAAGTAAAACAAGACCATAATGTATCATATCGTCAATACTGGTCATGATTGGAGTGCAACAAAATTAGCCCAGTGAGGAACTGAGAAGTTTCACAGACAAAAGGCACATTTGGGTGACTTCCACTTAGTTTCCCAAGTGGAATAAACAGATCAGTTATTAGCAGACACAGCAAAACATACTGGTCACTGTATTGAGAGGGAAGCCAAAACCCACGCCTATGAGTTACTTCAAACTAGGTCTGCAGCAGATAAAGGAATATCATTACATTTGTATAATCTCATCTTTAAGGAAGCAGACTCTGTGATGATGATTAATCTCATCTACAATTCAAGAAATGCAAACCAAGGTCAGAAAGAGGCTTTGATAAACTTCTACAAATTTAGGGAGGGGGATAAAAGTAGAAGCATAAATCAAAATTGATTTTAAATTAAAAAAAATTAGTCATGTTATTAGATCTGTTCTCCCTGTCCAATGTAAAATTACAGAACTCTACAACTGCATTCTATAAAAAATGATCTTAACTACCTCATTGGAGAATCCCATAGATAGAAAAAGTGACAGGTATCATAGACAGAGCATATGAACATAAAATATTAATGCCTAACAAGGAGGAAGTGACAGATGACATTCATACATGCTTGAAGAGTGTCAAGCAATAGCCTGAGGTATGAATGCAAGTGCAAAGGTGAGCTAGGGCAATAACAGAATGAAAGGTGCCTCTTGAGTTAATTGACAAAGAGAAAATTACAGGACCATGACACTGGAGAAGATGTTTGGTCTCCTGTCTGGCCCACAGATGTGAAAGTAGAACAATTAGCATCCAAATCTTCAAAATAACTCAAATGAGGACATTGACAGTGACATCAGACAGCTCAGAGTTGCAGTAAAAATAGTAGTTCACCTTACCATGGAACATCAATCTACCCACTGTAGCAGGTCTAGGCTTCCCATTACTGAACATCAGATAGAGCATTTAAGCAAAACAAGGATTCTTCAGTAATGTTTGCCCCTGAGTGCCAAAAAGAGCTGCCAGGAAGTATTAAGGGACTATCTCAGAGGGAGCCATCTACTATTTCTCTGTTGTAGTCAGAACGCTGCTCCAGTCAAGTCTGGTACAGTATCACAACTGTGCTTAGGTGAGAGAAACAGAGCACATTTTGAGATGATTCACTGGTACTAGGTGACACAACGGAATTTCCAATAAAAAAAATTAAAGAGAGGAGGCTACAGACCCAAGAGAGTTGCAGTTAAGGACAGCAACCATTTGCAGATTTAATATGCAACACATTTTAACAGAAACTTTAATCAGCTTCAGTGTATCCATTTTCTCATACAAATTATGGAGCCAAACTACTCTCAGACAACCAAAGCAGGTAACAGAACCGATCAGCTTTATAGACAGATTCAGCATTTTAAAGTATTGGACTACTAAAGCATAATTTTGTGTAAGGTTATATTATCTACTAAATTCCCAAGCCAGTAATTAACTGCAGGAGCAGTTACCCTCGTATTCTGTAAGGCACGACAGATTGTTCGGTTATGCAAATAGTGCACCTTTAGAGAGGGCAAAAAGACTTTCTGTGAGATTATGTTCTGTCAAAGTACTGTAAGGAGCTGATATCTTTTGGAGCTTAGGTTGTGAGTTTTCCCTTCATTCCAAGGAGCAAACACAGTCAGAAATGTTTGGATTTGCTCCACAATGCTTTGCCAGTACTCTGCACTGATCCAGCCTGGTGGGTAGAGAACATGTGGAAGGGAAGAGTCCATATCAGGGATGTCTGAGCCCTGATTGCAGCGAGTGCCAGCAGGGCTGCAGGCAGACAGCACGTCCTGCGTGAGGAGGAAGTCTGTCACATCCTAAGAAAGGCAAGATAGGCTGCAACATTTCCTAGGTATTTGAGTTTTGTTTTCCCAAAGGAACTGCTGTATGCAGAATCTATTATAAACAGAGCGTTAAGGCTTTTCCATAACTCAGGAGAAAGAAAAACATGTAAACACTAGGAGAAGTCAAGACACAAATACAGGCCAATGCAAACATCATGCTTCCAATTGTCTACTTTTCCTATCAGCAACAGGAATTACTTTTATTATTATTTTTATAATTTCTTATTCATAAACAAATTAATATTTCAGGAATAATTACTGATACTTTTTTAAAGTTCTTGAATTTCTTGTCCTGATAATAGAGATAAACAAGAAGAAACTCTTCTTGCTAAAAAAGAATATTAAAAATTAAGGAACTCTTTTTCTCTTCATCTAGGAAACTCCAAACCATATGAAAATTCTTCTGAAAATCTAGACAAGCATTCTTCCCCAATTTAACCAGTCACAGCCTCACTGGAAATCCAAGATTCCATACTTCAAATCCCAGCACAGGCTAAGTCCACCAGGAATTAATGGCTCTCCTACAGACTAGGTAATTAGTCTAGTTTACCAGCTTCTCTGCTATTACCAGCTTCTCTGCTATTCTCAGGTGAGCTGCTCTCAATTATTCTACTGGAGTAACCTCATATTGTACAACTAATTACACATTCACAGGGCTAACCAGGCTGCTTTTCCAAGCTCACTGGTTATAGGACTTATCTCAAGTTGTGAAAGATCCAGATTCAATTAGTATTTTAATTACTTACATAAAGCAGAACTGTTTTCACAAGAGAGAAAGAAATTGTAACATTCCAAAAATTGCCTCAAGGTTAAGACATTCATATAGAACAAAGTGACAATTTCAAGTTCTCAGCCTGAACTACATCCACAGGACTTAAACACGTGACCCTGTACGTGTGCTCTGCCAGTGTAGGTGCTTCCATGTGGATGCCAGAAACTTCCTCTATTGAGAAGTGATATATTTTGATGTTGAGAAACAATCTTAGATGTAGATATAACTATAAAAATATACATATGGATAAACAGACATGTATATGTGCATGAAGAGTAGCATTTCCTAAACTTGTTTTTATTATGGAAGGAAGAACAGGAAGAATATTCATCTAAATGGAAACAACAGAAACAACAACTATCCCATTGGAGTGCCTGATAATTATTTCAAACACAAAGGCCTTATCTACAGTGGATATTTTGCAGCTTGAATTATATAAACCATAAAGACCATTCTTACCATTAGATAATGGAAGAGGAATCTGGAACTCTTATTCCGTTAGTTCCTTGGTTTCTCAATACTCGTTGTGTGGAAATGGAAATTAATTTACCTAAAATACATGCATGTATATGAAGTAAGTGCATAAGTATTAAGGTAATATATGTACGTTATGTGTGATGTTCTCAACCTGTGAAAGTGTGTTACACTACGAGGTTATTCACAGCCTATACTCCACATAGAGTACATGCATTGAGTTCAAGGTTCCCTACTCTTTCAATCTATGACCACCTTAATAGATGAAATAACTGTAACTGAGCAACTTTTTAGTCTTGAAATTTTCAGAATGTAAGTCTGACACAATTTGCTGTTAAACTTTGGAATTTTCCCTTAGGAAAATAAGAATCAAGCATTTTGTTTCAAGAAGTTTGTAGTTCAAAATATTGGTATTCTAAACATAATATTTCATTCTTAATGTCCTATATGAAGATTTCTGATGGCTTGAGTGTTCTGGGGAAAAAAGCAATTACTGAATCCTTGGCACTTCCCTAGAGGATAAGAGCTGTATTTGACAACTTCAGTAATTTCTCAAAGGGGAATTACTTTGGACATCTTGTGTTGATTTAATTAGTTCTGTGAAACTCAACATTTTAAGTCCAAATCTTCTTTTAAAATATTGCCATTCGATGGCATTTATAGCTGCCTCTGTTCCTAAGGAATCTATAAATGGAAGTGGCATTGGTGCTCATGACTCACATACGTTGGCAGCTCTGTGTGGGCAACTCAGCACAGTGTGTTCCCATCCCAAGTCTGATCTACCTGGCTGGAACCTGTTTTCACTTCAACTCATCTCTTTCTCTAATACAGCTAATATTTGCATCCTGCCTCACAACAAAATAAAGAAATGAAAGCAAAAAGGAAAATAAGGATTTTATATATACAAATTATTTATATTTTATATTTATTGAAACTATGTACACATAATAATAAAGAATGTTTCCTTTACTCTGAGTCCATGAAGTTTTACGAGTTATCTGGTGCATTTCTTGACTTATCTGGATTGATAGCAACAATACAAATGCAAATCTACTTGCCTGATCCTTTCAACAGCTCAAAGCTTTACCCATTCCTCTAATAGCATTTTTCAAATACTATTTTATTAAATAAAGAATTGTTTAATGAAGAATTTTATGACCACCTTTTTAATTCCATGTCCGGTTCTCCATTATACCTTCCTTTTCCTAATAATACATCAAGCAAATAGCTCCATCAATATTTTTGCTGTTCTGCATTACCTGTCCCTTATTCATGGCAAGTAATTCTGGACAAATGAGACTCATTCAAAATTCCTCAGAAGGGAAGACAGCTGCTTTGAATTGCTTTTATCTGGTGTGCATTTTTAATTATTTGCCTGAGTAGCCCCTCATTCTGCAGTTGAAGCTACAGATGTCTGCATTTATTCTAGAATAAGACAGAGAGAAGCAATCATCATTATTTGGGCTCTTGAAATATTGAAACTGTGATAAACACTTCTCAGACTCTTACCAGGTTCCTCCTACCTGTCAAGTCCTCTCAGCAGTCATAGAGAAATTCTCATTCCCCAATCTCTGTCTCTATTGTCACAGATTTGCTGTCATTTGCAATCAAATTGTCCCTGTTCAGCTCCTCAGCCCTCACTCCTACACCCCTGTGAAGGGCCACAAGGAAAAGAGTTTTACTGGAACATCAGCAGCACCTTTGCAAAAGATTCTTTGGGTGTGAATACCTCTGCAGGGAAAACTCTCAAATCCAGCCCGCCAATTAAAACATCTCCTCCCTGGCACACCAACGCAGACAAGTGGGTGAGTACAGAGGAGATATAAGACTGACTTTTGAACAAAATGAGCAGACACCACCCACCCATTCACCTTGGACTGGGGTGAGTGTGGTCATCTTGGTTTTTTTGTTCAAAAAAATCCCCAGTAATCTAATAAAAACCTGCTAAATGAAAAATAAACTGGAAAGACTAAACAAAAATATGAGAAAAAAATCAGTATTTTTCTATAGTAGAGGAAAAGTCTATCAAGAATAGTGGAAAGAACACAAACCCACATTGTGCTATTGAAGACTGCTGAGATGTGATACCAGGGGACAAAAATATCTTCCTTGCAAAAGGGATTTTCTCTAAGCAGTTCCAGGCCTGGAGCCTCTTTCTGCTAAAAATTTTGTAATGTCCCTTTTCTAAGTAAAGGAGATCCAACTGTTCATAGGGGTTACTTTGATGATAACTAAAAAAGCAGGTGGGGAAATCTACGCCACATTTCATACTACTCCATTCTGGATTTTTCTCTTTTTTCCTCTCCATTACAATCCCAGTCAAAGAATTAACTGGAACACAGGTAATTTGCAATGATTTAAAAGTCATCAACGTTCCATCTTTATCCAGATACCTGCAAACAAGTTAACATAGTCAAATTCAACAAGGAATACAGATAATTATAAAGAAAAGAAGAAAAAACAAATCTAAAGTACAAAAAAAAGTATCAACAAGTAAAAAAAAATCACCTCTCACCAATTAGAGGAAATTGAAAATGAGAGGGGTTGTGGCTTAATTGAGAATATAGAGCTCTCTAGTGTATGGGTCTCTAGAAAAATAAGAGACATCCTACTGAATGATGATCCAACAGTTCCAGGAAAGCAAGTTGATATTCATTTCCAACCCTGAAGACCCAGATCCATCTTCAGCTTCAAGGGAGCAAACTGAACGGGTGAAACTGAAGTTCATTGTGAGTAAAAGCACCAAATCTAATAAGTAGGCTGCTTGCTCTGTCCACTTCCACAGAGTCATGATGTGTGCAAGGAGCCGGCCTTGGCCAGCAGGGGAAGTTGTTGAGACACATAAGCTGCCTGGAGACAGGCTAAATGGTATATTCAGAACACACTGGATGTCAAAGACTGCCAAGGGTATTTGATCCCGCTCTTAGTAATCCCCCAGCCTTTCCAGCCACCCTGTATCCTCTCCTACTGACGGGTACTAAATTATGGTCTCCCATGTTCCTTTCTGCGTTCATCAAATCCACAGACAGACTGCACGAAGAAACAATCCATAAGTATTTGAGCCAAAGAATGGCCATTAACTAACACCTCTTTTAAATAGAGGAAAAATAGGTTATTGGAAGGAATACAAGCATCAGGGTGTTTAAAACACCCTGGCCCTTCTATTACTGATTTGTAGATGTGGTCTGCTCCACACTGACCAACTGCAAAAAATCGCCTTTGCTCTGATACACACACCAGCTTCCAAAGACTGCTTATCTCACATATTTTGTTACACTAAAGCCTTTTGGTAAGAGGCTGAATTGGAGCAGATGGGGTGAGGGGAAGAGGAAAGGAAGGCAAGAAATCTTTAAGCCCCAGACTAAACGGCGATAAAGATTTCCATCCACGGTACAACAATATTTGCCTCAAGAAAGCAGTTTATTCAGCTGCTCAGGAAAAAGGCTCAGCTACTTTATGATAATGCATTTTACAGTGATATCAGTGAGTCAGAAATGGCACGTGCCATGGAGACACTGAATGCTTGAGGAGATTCTGTTAAGGGGTGCGTTATAATTTTTACCATTTCTCTACAAATGACAATCAAAAATAAACCCTTAGGAGAAGGTCTCCTCCAGTTCTACAAATCAGTTTGAGTAAACCTAGGCTGTTTCTATGGGCAGGACACTAGACTTTTCCTCAGAAAGCCCAAATTCAACTTGTTGCTCCGCCACATTTCTGTAAACTATGACAACGTAACTTGCATATGCTTGCGTGTGCCAATTCTAACATCCTTTTTCCTAAAGAACTTCATGAAACAAGCCACCGCAAGTCTTTGTAAATTAAAATAAACTTCAGTCCTAATGGTTCACCCAAAGAGGGCTTGATGGTGTAGTCTCTGTTCTTGGGGGAAAGAACAGAAGCATTTCATCTTGAGTTCTATTATTGCAAACACCTTTGAGAGTAACACCTCCAGCAACATCTGAAAGTATTCTGGGATGTGTGACATCACTAATATATCTTTTTCAATACCAGCTGCCTTACATATCTTGTGAACAGATTTGTCAGAGTTCAAGCAATGGGCTCACAGACCACATGGTATCTGCTTAGACCTCACCATGTTCATCTCATCAGTTTAAAAGACTAGAAAAATTAAAGGTTTTGATGCAGTTGCTAGGACTGGTTTAGCTCTTGTGCATATTGCATGTTTAATTCAGCCAAATTAATAAATTCATTTTTGGTACCCCTTCTCTTAAAAGTTGAAAAAGCATAAAAAGCAGCACAGCAACAAGTCTGATGTCATTCATGACATCAGATATTGTAAACAGCATAGCATAACCCTGTTATCAACTTGTGCCCCATCTCCATGTTAAAAGCTTAATACAACACAGCTCACAACACTGGTTACCCACAAGACCCCTATTGATATGCTACTAAAGAGGGCCCCAAAGTGGCTCCACTATGCTGACATAAGATGATTCATGAGTCATCTCTGCCATACCCACAGATATTTGGGGGTTTTATTCTTAAATATAATTCCTATATTACTCTAACTTTTCCTTAGACAAACTACACAAACAAAACAGGGAAGGCAATGCTGAATGAAAAACTATGTATGTTAAAATCATCAACAGGCAGGTCTGCTGCTGTTATAAGGCAAGGCTAGAGCATTTTCTAGAATTAGGAAAAATGCTATGTGAGTTTTTCACCCTATTTTAACTAGCAAAAAGTACCATGTGAAGATTCCCTCCAAAAAGTTATTTTACTGCCATGGGACTTCTGTACAGAAGTTTTAGTTGAAATGGTACAGCTCATTTATGATTTTTTTTCCAGAATACTTTCATTTTCATACCAGGGCCTTCCTTTCTTCAAGCTGCAAACAGCCCCATTTATCTTTAGCAAAAACTGTGGTTTTGCTAAAGCATCCCAGATTCTAACTTCACAATATATAAATGCACCTGAAATGAACATGGTCTTCAGAGCAGACAAAAGTAACATGTAGTGAGTTCAGCCCGTCAAATGTGTTGAAACAGGATGAAAAAAACAACATACACCAATTAACTGAACACTCTAAATTCCATTCAATCAATGAGGCGCTTCCAAAAAAAGTGTTTAGTGCCTCTGTAATTAAATGCAGTATCAGACCACATAGTCACAAGTATTCAAAAAACTCACAAGCTTGTCTTTTTAACCCTAACCTTTTGAAAGTTTTGGCTTAGAACAATAAAATTGCTTCCTTCTGGTGCCTTTTTGTAAGTCAAATGGAATTTGACAACATTTTAAATTGTCTTTTTTATCTCTGAGTTCATTCAAAGTTAATCTCACTGCAGTTTGAAAGCAGAGGCAGATATCTCCAGTTTTTCTGGCACCACTTAAATTTGGGACAATTTTACCAACCACTATTTTTGTAAGGGGAATTCTTCCAGAAGGGGTGGAAGGTTGTGACTCCTACTTATCTGGGCTACGGGAGGAGCCAGGTTCTTACTTGATGCCTGTTCTGCATCAAGTGCTTCTCCATCCAGGTACTTTTGATAAACATTTCTCTATGCCTCTGCCTCCTTGCAGTGTAAATCCAAACAAGCTGTTAAAACCTATCCATGCATACATGAGCAGAATACTTGTTTCCTGGTGAGATCTATCTGCCTGTGCTCCCAGAGAATTGCCAGGTGCCCCCATGGATAGGCGCCTGTGGCATGCACAAGCTCTCTTTACACACTGCAAGTTACATCTGCTCAGGGCAGAGCTGCTCAAGACTTTGTTCTTACTAAGTCTCTCAGTGTTTCTTTATCCCTTTATCATTTAATTAAATCACCAATAATTGGATTTTGAAGACAAAGCTGAACAAAAATTACTATGAAAGGCCAGACTTAAAAGACACCGAAGACGTATTTCACAAACTGGGAGTCTGGCAATTAAAGTCTAGCAACTCTTTCCTACCACGGCAGAGTTCCATGAAGAAATATGTTTCAAATGGCTTCTGGCTGCCTGCCGAAGCCTCAGTCATTCTGACATATGCACAGCTAGACAACAGCTGACTCAGTGTCAACACAACATATCCCTGATCTTCCAAGTCACTCTTAAATGCAAGATTATTGGCCAGGCGGCTCATTTTACAAACTAAAAGTAGAAGGAAGACAAAAGCATATATTGGGTAAGTCCAGGCCAACAGAAACCCTTCAAGAGAAGGGTTCATAGCAAAGCCCTTAGTGGAATGAAACATTCCATCTCTCTTTTTTTGTCTGTACTCTTCTCAACTAACAGAGGGATTTACTGAGCATTCCCAAAAAACTGACATTACCCAGATGCACTACACTGGCTGTAACTCAGGTGGGGTACATAAATTTTGCCTGTCTCTATGGTTGGGCATTTCAAACAATATTGAGATGTTACAGGAACTTCCCTCACCTCAGCTGCTCTACACTTCACAGGAATCAGCATCAAGATGCTGGAAACCCAATTAACTGATTAATCTCTCACCAGTTAAAAGGCACAAAATGTATACACCTAAAAGCTATAAAATATACTAATTACAACATTGCAAAATTAATTCATAGAATGATTTTTGATGCATATATTGAATTGCGACTCCTTTTAATTAATATCTGGTGAACTATCTGGCTATTACTTAGAAATAATGCTTGAAGTTCCCAGCTCTTAAACTCCATTAAAAAAAAAACAAACAACCTTTGTTTTGAGCAGATACACTGATCACTCCCAAAGGTTTTGACAACACTTTCATCATTATGAGGAATTAATGCTGCACAGCTCAATTATGGCTTTTGAAGTTTCTTGCCTTCCAAGGAATCACATAAACCCTAACTATCCTTAGGACAAATACCACTAAACAAAGGAAGAGAATAAAAAGCAGAAGAGAAAACAAAACCAGTGTTCTTAAAATCCAGATTAGAATACAACCCATGTTCATTTAAAAATAAAATTTAAATATATGTAACATATCAGTTCTGTGTGATATGTAAAACATAAGGGAAAATAAATTAAAATTTAGGAGCCAATTTAATTCTGAGTTTAAGTCTACCAACTTCAATGGAGTTGCATCAGGGTAAGATTTGTCTCAGAACATTAACTGAAGCATTGAAAGGTTGAGCTCACTTAGAAATTTAAAATGCATGTGAGTGTGACTCAAATTGAATACATTTGGAAGTCTGACTTTGTGAGACTTTCTGGAGAGTAGGAAAAACACTACAGTATTCCTACTGCTGCCTGTGAAATGATTTTATTCTACATGAAGTTTCACTTGTATAAACACAATTTCTTGTTTCCCCTTATGAAAGCAGAATCAGAATCAGGTTCTAAGTTTATTGCCATCTGGTCTGAGACCTCCCAATCAGCTGGCTATTTCTCCCTGAAAAAATTGAAATAAATGCAGTAAAAGGCCACTGGCATGCTAATTTGTGAACTGAAACCAACTGCAATGAGAAAATTGAACTGAAACAAATGACAGCTAATGAGGCATTGTTATTCATATCTTATGTGGCTTTGCTTCATCAAATACTTGCATACTCAGGACAGATGTTTATTCAGAGCTTTGGAAAAACTTCTCATCCTTCAGCTAAGTTAAGAAACAGCTGAGTATCTTTTCCCGATGTAAGATGTATTAAGTTACACTTCAGCTTATAAAATCACATGAACTAAAACTCTCATAATCACTTAATCACTTAAATCCACAAGATATATTTATTTCTGTACTCTTCCATTATTCACTTACAGCACACTATATTGGTAAATGGTCATTGTTAGTAAAACCATTTTTAATTAAAATTCACGATATATTCCTACTGATAGTTTTCCAATGACAAGTGCATATACTAAGGTTATCTACAGCTAAATTCCTTCAATATAAAGCAGTAGCTGTAAGATTAACAGCTCTTTATAGAGTTGTTATTCTTCTCTTCTTTACAGGGGAAATAAATCCCACTGTATTTCAAACATTTTTTTCCTGAAAAGCACTTCAGTCAACTACCTAGCTCTCACTCATGCCAAGCATAACTGATTTGTACACTCCTCAATACCAATTTTTCTGCTCACTGAGGCTACCTCTCATTTTCTCTTCTGCATACCAAAAAGACAATTGAAATATATGTGCTCAGTCTTTACAGGTAAGGGCTTTTTTATCAGCTTTAGAAGAGCACACAAATGGATAAGAACTTGAATTCTCACAAATGGAAATACTATTTCATGAGCATTCCTTTTTAGTAAAAATGGAGTTTCCCCCTTACTTATCCTGGTAAATTAGTTAGGAATTAGCAATTAGTTAGGATTGTTAGGCAGAGCTGCTCCCCCAGCCAAACAAGTCCATTCAACGATCTCTAGCCTAAGGTACAATTTTACTAGACTGATCATGTAAAGTGAAAGATCCAACCCTAATGCCTCCATCCCAGCAGAGTGACAGTTAAGGGTTTATCAGGCAGGGAGACCTCCTTTCCCACTGATACTCCCCAGGATGTGTGCACCAGGCTAAAAGGCAAGACAGCAGCTATTCATCCAGATTGCTTGTCCTTGCCACCATCCACACCCAGCTGGTGGCAGCATCTAGCCCTGGCACTCTGCAAATATTATATAATCTATCTCAGCCTCAACAGTAAGATGAACAGATGTGTCAAAGATATAAATAGAATCATACTGAAGGAAACAAGTTACTCCCCTGAAGGAAATAAAAACCTTTATAGCTTGGGAAAAAAAAGAAGAGATTTTCTAAATCTTGTCATCTCTTTCTGCTGTCAAATTCATGCTGTATCAGACACAGTACAGGTACACTGTCAGGACTTAAAAGAAAATGATGAATGTAAGAAGTCATATATTTAAACTGCAATTTGTTTCCTAGAGTGAAGATCTGTCTTCCCTGTTGCTTGCATGAACAAACAGCATGAACTGCAGCATTTTTCTTGGGAGGTAATTGCATAAATTTACAGGCATCACTTGCAGAAATGTTGTCAATGCTTACTTTCAAATTATATTAGCATAATTTCATTTGCATTTTCCTTTCCTACCCTTTCAAGGAAAATCTGAGGTGTGCTTTCTTCCTTTACCATTGTGCAAGAAAGGAGCATAATAGGTGCTTTACACCAAGTCACACACACATTATTTCAATTATTAGTTATTAAAGTTGTTATTTTAAAGGGTTTTAACTAAGGACTAAAAATGCTTGAACAAAGAAAGATTATCATATAACTAGGAGGAAATCACTGCCTATAATACTTAAACACATTTATGCAGAAAAACCATTTGAAAATTCCTGGGTAACAAGAGCAAGGAACGTGCTAAGATGAGCTATTATAAAAAGGTAATAGGAACATACTGCAAGAAGCCACTTCCCTTGGATAAATCCAAATGCAAAAGTCAGGCTTTGCTCTTCCAAACTTGTTAGTGATCAGAGAGAAAGGAAGGGGGAAAGGGGCAGAGGAGCTGCAGACCTGCTTCATTCCTTTCACCCAAGACTTTCCATGGCTTGTTCCGGACCTTGCCACTCACCACACACTTGGTACCAGCTTGCAAGGAGGTGCCTCAGGGCAACCCTTCCCAGAGACACGAGAGCCAATACCCAATAGAGGATAATCCTGGCATAAGCAGAGGGAAAAGCAAAAACAAAGAGGGAACGGGGCCAATTGCAGACATACGAATCACCCAATTGGGCATCAGCTCCAAGCACAAGCCACAGGCAGTGGCACACAGCTCACACAGAGGGGCTGGCTACAGGCAGGCAAGGCTGGCTGCAAACCATTACAAATCTTAAGCAAAACAACCTCTTGCTTTTGGACAAAACTAATAAAGGAACTTCTACTCTGTCACACTAGAGTAATTCTGGAATAAATCAACAGCTTTCCACTGGGTTAAGACTTACAGTAGTGTGAACGAAAGCAAAATCCAACATTTTGTTAAGATGAAAATTAAAATCTTTGAACCAACATGGATCTGTGTCCTAGTGCCAAGTCACAAATTTCTGAATTTTTTTCCACGTTTAAAACAAGCATGTGCAAATCTTTTTGTACTGCTTAGGCAAAAGTAGCAGTGACAGGAATTTTACATGTTGACAGGCTCCAAATTCTTGCAAATCCTCACTCTTTGTTCTGGAACACTAGATTTACTTCAGATATTCTTAAGGAAAGAATGAAGAAAAAAAGACTACAAAATATCACTCAACTGCCCCCAATATGTCTGGAAAGGGCCCAGCTCTGCTCAGCAAGAGAAATGTCAAAACCAGACAATTCTGAAAGATTTCTTAAACTTCCCAACAAACTAGAGGAGGGCAGAATCTTGATGTTTTTTTACTTCTCTGAATTTTATATAAATAGAACAACTCTTCCCTGTCTCTCTAGACTTGGCAGAACATATTAAATTTGCTCTCCCTACCATGGCAGGAGGAACAGCATCAAGCTGAGACTTTAAGCCTGGATTCAGTTCCCTCTCAGACACCAGCTCCTTATGCAACACTGGGAAATCACCATATTCCTGTGAATTAGTGGTCTGTAAAAACAGGGTAATGTTGAGATCGGGATGGGACACCTGCCTAAGTAACAGGGGTTTGAAGCATCTAAAATACAAATGTGCCTAGCCTAATTCCACAATTATCACAGTCATTTTACAAAGTAATTTCTCTACACTTTCTAAATACAAAATATTTTTGGAAATGATCAGCAAGAAAGAGGAAAAACACTTAAACAAGATAGAAAAAATGTTTAATGCTACCTGAAGCTATTCCCTTAGAGCCTTCATTAATTTATTCTTTTGATAAATTTGAAACATATAATACAGGAAATATACAAACTTTATAGTGAATGAAGCATCTTTTTTTCCCCACCTAGAAGTGCCTTCCTCAAAACTACAAAAACCATCTCTTGGCAAGCATAGGTACATGACTTTTGCCAGTGAGTTGCTTATCGCAAGGACTGTGAAAAAGGTGGCATCAAAAATCAAGCTTATTATGATCTTAGCTTGTGTCAGTTACAGCTTGCTCTGTGAATTACCAAATCAAAATTGCATGCAAATATGCCTTATTTGAGAATTGTAAACAGTTTCTAAGGGATCAAAAGAGCTACAGGGAGCATTGCTCTACACAGCCCTAGATCAGTGCTATTACTCAAGCAACACCAAGTACTAAATACTCTGTACAATTCTTATTTTGGCAATGGTTTTAAACAGCATATTCCAACCAGTCCCCTGCGTAATGAGTGGGATAGATAAATAGCAGCTGTTGTATAAATTATCCAAAAGAAAGAAACTGCTAACTGCTGAAACTTCTGCCAGCTCAGCAGCAACAGGTAGCACAAGCAGCCTCTCTTCATTTAAGTTTTGCTGAAGCAGGACAGGCAGCAGAAGTGTCCCCTGCACATCCACCTGTGCCTGGAGAGAGAGACCTCTCTCTCTTGTGGTGATCTCTCTCTCAGTGGCACCAATTCTGAGCTGTCAGGGTAACATGGCTGTGCTGGGGGAGAAGTTGAGTGCTGTGGTGAGCATGTTTGCATGTGATTCATTCTCTCTTTTGTATCCTTTTTTATTAATGTTGTTGCTGTTACTGTTCATTTTCTCGTCTCATGGATGTTTCTAGTAAATTGTTCTCATCTCAACCTGTGATCATCACCTTTCTGTGCCTCTGCTTCTCCTCTCCATGCCACCCCAGTGAAAATGGAGAGCAAGCAAATGGCAGCATGGCTGGGAGAGTTTCAGTGAGAGCACTAAACTGAGGAGTGCTATTCATAAACCCCAACACCACAGTACAAACACTTTGTTACCTTGATTTGTTTCATGTTAATTATTTCAATGTGGTCCTTGTTTCCCTGAAGCATTCTCTTTCCCCAGGCAACACCCACTGCCAATGCTCTTGCAGAGGCAGAGAGCAGGAAGTTTGTCATGTTAATTTAACATGCAAACACAAAGAATTAACCTTAGAGAAATATTATCCTTTTATTGATGATAAACACTTCCATCCTATGCCAAATTCTGTATATCAAATACTGTAGCCCAATATTAAGAATCATTAATGCTGTGGTAGTCACTCTTCAATCTGTATTTTAAAGTGTTTATAACCTATCTAGAGAGCTGCTGGGTAGGACTTTCTGTCACTAGAGTTTTAAAGGCTTTAATGTTCTTTAGTCTATCTGCCCATGTACCACTCTCTGAACTTATACACTGATCACTTCCACATATTTTCCACCTACATGGCCATTGAAACTCTACCACTGCCACCCAAGGACTGAGGTCAAATGTAATTGTGGGAAAACTTTATTGAAGGATCAATGTTATTCTAGCAGCATTGTGACATCAATCGGCAGCAGCTCAACAGTCTTCGGATAGAAACTTTACATTATTAGGCATCAAAGTTTTCCCTAATTTTTTTCAGACAGATGAAATACCAGAATATGTGTAACCCTTGGCCAAGTAACTCCTCCTGCCCCAAGGGCCATCTGACTCAACCCTGATTCCAGCGGCCAGGCGAGCACTGATTGCACAGTGCAGCCTGTGCCCCTCTACCAGGGGCCCCCTGGCTTGGATCTCACCACGTGCACCTGCTCTATCATCCACACCCCAGAAATACTCACTTCCTTACCTTGGCCCAAGGAAATACTTGTGTGGAAAGCTTTGGTTCCAAGGAGATTTTTCAGGGAAAACAACCAAAATAGAGATATTTTCTTCACAACAAACTTGAAGAGTGGGAAATTGGGTAACAAACTCAGCTCCACTAAAACCTGTTATTCTAAAATTCAATAATAAATGTCAACTGTCTTTTTAAGCTCAATGAGTCATGTCTTTTATCAATGTTTCACAATTTTACTTATATTTTATTTATATTTTTTTATCATTGGGGATATTTTTTCCTTCTTTATTTATTACTTTATAGATCATTCTTCAAGGAATTCAATAATTCACCCAAAACATTTCAATAATGTCCAAAGTTCAAATAAAGAAAAAAGTAATTTCTAATCTGTTATTGTCAGAAATAAATGAATACAGGAGCCATTCTCATGGGATTTCAAAGACCTTTTAAACCATCGTATAAAATATCTCAATAACCCTCTGAAGCAGATATGCATATCCTTGTAAGTAAGCTGAAGACTTGAGACAGACAACCCAGGCCCACATATCATTACAGTGTTACTCTCCAAACCAGACTCCTAATCTGTTTCACCACCAAGGATCATCTGCACATGCTGAAGAGCTTTCACCCTTGAGACAAAGAGATTACCCTTGCTTAGGTATTCAAAGGAAACCTGAAGGGCTGATCAGTTTAGAACTCAATGATAATGAAAAGCCTTTTGAGGTGCTTAACAACTGCTAGATCTAAAAGAACAGACTCAAGTTACTACAAATACATCTCAGGAAACAAGAAACCTTGGCTGTTCTGTGGAGAAGTTTAGGAGCAAATTTCGAGAATAGGAAGCACAAAAATCAAGCAGATAGAGTAGCAATATGGACAACAGATTACAAAAAGCATAATCACCAGTGCATGGAAAAAGTTATGTGACTCAGAAGGAGATTTAAAGATCAAATTCAAAACACCATATTCTCGCTCCTGCCACTATTCTGCAGTGAGAATTTTACTTCTGCAAATGGGTCTGTTCCAGGTCTGGTCTCCACAAATCTAAAAGAATGTAAAGAAGTTGCAGAAGTTAAGAAAGAACAGCAAGAGGACATCCCAAGAACCATTTTTTCCCTTTTTGATAAATTCAATAGAATGAGCTCGTTAAAGAGGGCATCTCAATACAGTAAGGACAAGCTTGATCCTTCAATATACTCATACCTGAAACAACGAATATACATCAAGAAACTGTAGCAGAAGCTAAAGACCACCACTTTCATAGTTTCAAGCAAGACAAAATACTTTTTGAGCTGAAGTTACTAAACAGAGGAACAAACTGCTAAGAGATGCAAAGAATGTGTCTGTCCTCTGATGTCTTTCATTGAAGCCTGGCTAGATTCTGGACAGCTTCTTCTACAACTGCAAGCAATATCCAGGGTAACCCAGGCAGAACCAGACAGAGCAGCAGATGACTCCAAGATTACACTTTGCAAATATGTGAATCAAAAAGAATAAGAATAACTTAAAGAAATGAGCCAATCATCAGAATAGGCTACAGGAAGTATAATTTGCAAGAACTTGCTGTGTATCTGTCACTAGTGATAACTGTGGAATTCAACAGAATTATGAGGGATTTCTGCTCCTTACTTATGATGTACTTACCGTTGCTCCTGTACTTGCTTGCTCCTGGCACTTTATATGGTTTATCAGAGACATTCAGTGGTCAAATAATATACTGCAACTCAACGTTCTTTAAAAAGCTGAGAATGGAATAATGTCAAATTGCATAGAGAAGCTGTGAAGCATAAACATGACATGAACAAAGGACAAAAAAAAAGCATTTTCTCCCTTTTAAAACATGAGATTTTTTTTTTTTTTGGTCAAGAGTATTATCCTTCCCACCAATAAAGATAAAAGTTTGTTGAACTGTTGCAAAGTAAGAATTGTTTATCAATTGCCTTCGAATAACATACACTGCCAGCATTATTTGGAAATCCCAGTCCTGGACCAATATTCTGTTTTGTCAAAATTTCATTGATGATAACAGTACCTTCTTTGCAATAATGCCATTTTATATTACTGAATCAATCAGAAAAAGAAGCCTCTGTTCTATATATGTTTTTCCCAGTGTAGGGTTTGGACATGTAACAGAGCTGGAGAGAGAAAGTGACCAACCCCCTACACTAAAAAGGGACATGGGACAACCCTGCCCAGCTCCCCCATCTCCCCTTCTTCCTGTGCCTTCAGCCTGCTCAGCTGCTCAACACTGAAATTCAAAAAGAGGAGACTTGTCTCCCAAAAATCACATGACTCGCTCAAAAACCCCCGAATCTTCTGAAATTAATACTGTGCTCTTTTTACGTGTCTTCCAGCTTTTCAGGCTATACCACAGCAAATTCCCCTTTTCAAAGCTTCTTCGAGAAGGGTAAATAAATATTTTACTTTAAAAAGATGAAGTCACCCTTCTATTATGCATTAGCACAATTCTAGCTGCTGAGGTTTTAAAGATAACGCTGTAATACTCAATAATTAGCAATAAATACTGAGGTAAATGGCTAAAATCCTCTGTTTCTTACTAAAAACTGTAAATATTTTTTACCCATCATCTTTGAAAGCCGAATAGTAAGAATGAGTTTATGAGCTCTGACCATCAGCCTAGTAACCCTGGGTAAGATCTTATCACTAATAAGCACACTTCACTCCACTTAAAATCACCACTTTACTAGCACCATTACTGTCACGCACACCTGACAGGAACACCAGTTCAAAAAAATAAAGGATATGAACTCATTCCTTAGCTTGTAATACCAAAGTCACAGAGAAAAAGTTAGAGAGAGGGAAAAAACAACATGGGGAGAAGGTAAAGAGATTCACGTGACAGATAACAGGAACAAGTTTGGTTTTGGTTTAAACACTGCTCAGAGATTTCAGAAACCCAGATACACCTGTCTGGAATCATGCTGGCTTCAGTGTATCCATTAGAAAAAATACTCTATAGCCCCAGGTATGCTGGCAGGCAGTAATTTCTATTTGTTCCTAGAACTTATGAAACATTCTTCTCCATTTATTTCCATTGCTTTGAGTGCAAAAATAGCACCTGAAGTTGTAATCTGTGTATGTAAGTATTTGCAGTATGGTACTATTGGTTTCATGTTGTTTTGATTTTTTTTTTTAATTGTAAATTTTTGTCAGAGCACTCTTCAAATTTCTTTTAAGTTTTTAATAGAGTGCTCTTTCCACTTCACCTAAATTTTCAGTCAGAACAGAGAAATAGGAATGTGATTTCTACCACCAAACACTGTGAAACTGTAGTGGGAATAGGGTAGAAAAATTTATGGTTTGTTTTCTGAAGGAAACTCTTTGCATGTGTTGAGAGATTGCTTAACTTGCCCTAAACAATTCACATAGGGATACACAGGAAACAATTAGAGAAATTTCTGGTACAGAATAGCCTGCTGACCAACAGCACAGCTTTACAACGGGTAAGGAAGAACAGGTAATGAAAGCTGCCTTTTCCTTTTTCTTTCTATAGCATCCTCAGACAGGAATGCTTTTTTAAATTGCTTGCCCAAAATAGAGTACCAAACAACATATGGTGTAAACGTCAATTACTTCTGATTCAAACTCACAAATGGTGCCATTCTAATTACATGCAATACTAGTCTGAAAGGCATCTATTACAGAGGAAATGGAAGGATTACATTGGTAGCGAGAAGGGATTAATTTCTATTTACCTTACAGCAGATAATACTAAACCAAAATTAATAATGGATATTATTTTAAAACTAACAAAAATTCCTCCTTAAGGACTGTAGGATACAGACAGCTGAGGTTTTAAACAGCTGCTACAGCAAACAAACAAGTCTGTGTAATGGTTACTGTTGAAATCAGGGGATGTAGACTTCTTGTGTGGGTGCATTTCTGTCACAGAAACAGAAGTCTGATGCCATTTTAAATCAGGAAAAAGCCACATCAGCCTGAAGAAAATGTGGGGGCTGGAGGCAGGGTAGGGAGGGAGAGAAAGAACTTTGCTGCACTTTGGGGTAGAGTCAACTCTGAAGCAACAGGTCACTACAACACACACTGAACTGAAGCCATGCCTAACAGCAATGAATTTCAACAGCAACAGCAGCCACCTTAATGAAAAGCTATTCAAAAAGGCTCCATTGGTTACGTCTCCCTCAGGTTTGTGTTTAAAACTATCCCAGTGAAGCAGCCACATGTGATTAGTAAATAAGACGCAGGCATAAAAACAAGAGGATACCTTGGGTCAAAACAATTAGGCCAACATCTGCCTCAGAGATGGTGATACAACTTACTGGGAGAAGTAGTTTAACAGGACAAACATGCAAAGATTCCTCTCTGCACCTTTCTGTCCCCAGCGTCTCCAGAACTTTCCAGCTTCTAATAACAAGTGGTCAATTGACTGCCCAAAGCAGCAGGAGATAGGGCATACACTGATTTACTGAGGGCGCTGCTAAGTATTCTTACAGAAGTGCTTGCACACAATGATTTTTGGGAATGTTCCATATTACCAAATGTGTATGCAGCTCTCCTGGTGGGGAAATTAGGAAAACCTGAAACCTTTCAACAGCAGGTGTGTGTGTGATATCAATGAAGAGGCCTGTAAAGAAGGAAGCTGTAAAACACAACCATGAGAATAGATACAGCAGTGTTCAAGAGCTGTTGTGGCACGGACTTAAGGAGGTGTCTGGTGATTGCTGCATCCCTACCTTTGAAAGCACCGTGTTCACAAAAGACCATTTATCATCATAGGTGTGTATCATTACTGGCACTCATTTTAAAAACATCTATCACCACCTATAGGAAAATGGGTCCAAGAGCTCAACACTATGAGATTTGCGGTTCATAAACTTCAAATAAAAACTGCTGGCAAGTGAGAAATACATATTACATTAAAATAAAAAAATAAAAAAAAACTTTTAAAGAATGAGAAAAGAAAGGCCTCATTATCCTCAACGTAGTCACTCTTTAGCTTTGTCAGGGACATCAGCTGATAGAAAATTATTGTAGTGGGTATTAGTTATGAATTCTTGATAGGTCCCTTTTAGTTTTCCCAGAATATTCTCATATTTGTGGATAATACTAAAGAAAATCCCTCTGACAATGTCCAAATTACTGTAGTGTTTATATACCTTTTTTCCTGACAAAAATACATCAAAAAGTTCTGAAAACATCAGTTATTTCAACAAGTGAAACATACAAAAGGAACACTTTAATGGCATGCTGTGTAAATTCAAATAGCAATGCTCAAACAGCCTTCAAAGAGTAAGACCTTGGCTTTGCTCAGGAGTGTTTTACTCAAAAATTTATGAAGCAGTTACATTGGTAAAGTATTCCATTAAATCATTCAAAAAAAAGCATTGCCACACAAGTCATCTTCCCAGTTAACACTACAGTACTGTATAGTCCTACTGAGTTCCCCCCTTAAAAATTTGCTGATATATTCAATAGATGTATGCTAGTTAGAAAGTACATGATATGAAAGTACCTGATACAACTTCTATGAAAAATTGTTTTGGCTTACAGAAAATAAAGACTGAATAAATGTTTGTGATCAAGAAAGTCTGTAGGCAAAATTAATTTCACAAAATAGTTATATATTTAAACAAAGAAGAGTCCCAGTTTATTTATGAAGCAGCAATAAAATTGATGTAGTGTAATTGAAGAAAGAAAATTAACTGTGAAATGCTGAAGTCCAAAGAACCCGTTAAATATGCTAGATATACTGCTGGTATCTCAACAATGTTGATACAGTATGCATTTTGAAGGAAACTTAAAATATAGTTGAACCAAAACAAATATTACACACTTTAAAGGAAATATATATAAAACTCTAGGAGAGTACTTGTCCTGGCTAACCCAGGACAGTACTCATGCAGCTAGGAATAGTGTTCAAGAAAATTATCTAAGTTGCAGTCTTACAAAGATATTGTGACTTTAAAATTGGGGCAAATTTCCAAGGAGAAAAGAGGGGACTGCATTTTTTTGTATTCTCTCATATGACCTTTTGCTTTTTAATGAACTTAAAATATAATGTAATTCTGTGAGCTTATGCAGTCCCTCTTTTAGCAGTTGTATCAAATTATTATTCTAAGCTAACAAAATGGCAATTCTGATTTGCTATATTAAATTACTAAAAAATGCAGAAGAAAGCTTCAAAATTAGTGATGATAGATAATAAATTACAATATTCTGTGCATCTAAGTAAAAGAAGACAGTTCAAATCAAGCAATCAATCCACAAGTCAATCAACATCTCGGCACTTCTCAGTACAGAACTTTTTCCACTCACCAGGGAAAAGCTATTTCTTCTGGTGGCTGAAGAAGTGAGCACATGCAGCACATTTCAAAAGCATGAAGTAGAAGAGAACATTTATATTAACACAGTCACAGAATACCCTGAGTTGGAAGGGATCCACAGGGATCATCAAGTCCAACTCTTGCATGGCCCACAGGGATCAAACCCACAACACCTCAGTGTTACCAGCACCATCCTCTGAGCACACCTCAGTAGCATTATTTCTTCATGCATGCTTGAAAGGTTTAGTTAGCACAGAGCATTAGGCTGAAACGTAAAAGAGAAAATGCAGGAAAGGTCTCTACATATAGGTTTGTGGGTTATTTAAATAAGTATATGGATATTCATCATCATGTGTGCTCATTCCAATAACAGAAATCAGAGAAACAACAAATATCTACTTGTTCCTAAAAATCTCTCTACTGTTGGCACCTCAAGTCCACTTTTTCTGTCCAGAGTTGAAATATCTATGTTAGCCAAGCATCATATTCCTCAGCATTTACACAGCACTCTGATAGCATAAAGCTCTTCAATGAGACTGAAACAACAAAAGCAGCACTCTTTTATTCTAGGTGCATCTGAAGTTAAGTGGGAACATAAACATGAATGTCCAACACAATACTCTGCTGTCAGAGATAGAGAAAAGAATTAAAAGAAAAGCATGGAAAACAAATAACAGACATGGAGGCTGTAATCTCTCAAAAGCAATGTACCAGGCTCCAAAGCACTTGTTCCTTGGAAAGCAAGAGTATAATAATTCCAAAAATGAGTTTCCTCTACAAATAAAAATGGGGGGGGGGGGGGGTGAAACCAAATATGCAGAGCTCTTAGCAAGTACTCAGTCCTAGATAACTGGCAAAAGAAGCAGCTCTTCTGGAACTCCTCTCATCACTGCTACAAGGAAGTGAAGCTTGCTTACATCCATGAAGCTTGGAAAAAAAATTATGAACCAGTACAAAATTCAATAACGAAAACAACAACAAAAGAAGAGGCTCTTGAAAGAACATTTTCTTTTGTTAAAAATAAAAAAACCCTACAACTTACACTTTACATTTGATGGCTACTAACTCTGTTTAGAAAACAGTCTACCTAAGCAATATTTTCAGCTCTACATGACTGTAATATTATGTAAGTAACACCTTTTACACAAGTGACTCTCATAGCACACTTCAATCAAATTTTATTCACTCTCTCTAATGGCAAAGCATCAGTGCCATGTTTCTGGTTTATGCAAACTGAAGATTGTACCTACATGAGCATTTTCACTTCAGCTGCTACACTGCCATTTCTGAAATGGAAAACTGTAGCATTTTCAACCATCTCACACACTACTCAGATAAGTAACTGGGAATGGTATTTTAAAATGAGTTTATTCAGGGAATAAACAAGTCAATTCACATCATTATGTGCATGAACAAGCTAGGCATCAATCCACACGTTCCATTTTGCACACTACAAATTAGCTGCAAAGAAAAGGAGATCAAGGCATACAAGTCACGATGGGATACTTCTGCCCATATTAGTGTCTAGAAAACAAACTATCATTTTATTGCTAAGAAAGGCAGGGATGCACTAATGACAACATAGTATTAATTAGCACCCATTCATCTGTTCCCATCACTGCCTGCACTACCGTTGTATTTGCCACAAGGCAAATCCTGCTATCATCCACAAAAACTCATTCTGGTAGATCACCTATCAATTTTGGTGCATGTATAACATATTTCTTCAGAGGAAACTGAACTGTAATCTCTTCTCCAGCTGTTAACAAAACATGTTTCAATCACAAAGGGGAATATAAGTATTTGAGTAAGTGTCTGGCCATTTGGACCAGACTGAAGCTGCTGATTTCTTTAAATACTTGCCTTGAACTGTATAAAAAGGAATATAAAACCAGAAGAGCCACAGAAATATCTGAACAGTTTCTTTCAAAGATTTAGCTGTAATATCTATTATTAACACTATCTGAAGAAATGTGGAGAAAGGAACAAGGTAGGAAGACAGTGTCTTTTACAGTGGTATCTGACACAGAGCCCAAAACTAAGGGCTGGCAAATAGTGCAGCAACTAAAAGACCATTTATCATGGCCATCCTCTTAAACTAGTATGAATTACACTTTCTTGTACACATTTTACCTGCTATCTGTAATAGCCCTTTAGATTCCTGGAAGTTTACTCAGCAAATATTGAATGTTATCAGTCATCATTAAGCAGATCAAACAGTTACATTAACCTTGTACATCGGGTCAGCACTTACTTGGAAAACTTGTCATCATCTCTGACTGTTAATACCTCAAACCCTTAATAACATCTCTACACATCACAAGCCCAGGGTCAGGGAGTTAATGACACGTATCATCCACTTTCTCAGCCACACAAATGGGAGAGAACTAAGGTTATGGAGAGCAATAGAGGAAGATAGTGTTCTAATAAGCAAAATCAAGAGTGAAGCAGACTATGGGAGAAGCATAGAAGCCATTTAAATGTGTGTTGTGGTTTAAGTCCAGACAGCAGCCAAGCCCCATGCAGACACTTGCTCACTCCCCCACCAGTGGAAGAGTAAAAGCATCACTTTGGTCAGTTTAGGTCACCTGTCCTGGCTGTGTCTCCTCCCAACCTCCCATGCACCCACAACTTCCTTACCAGTGTGGCAATAGGAACAGAAGAAAAGGCCTTGGCTCTATGCTCAGCAACAACAAAAACATCTCTATATTACCAACCCTGTGCTCAGCACAAATCCAAAACATGGCCTTGTAATTGCACAGTGTCCAAACTATCACTGCTGAGATTTGTAAGATACTTTTTGTATATGAACCTCAATAGAAAAATAAAATAGGCAAGTTAGAGGGATGAGGAAGTAGGCGGAGAGGTGATCTTTGGAGTAGATTGAAAATGCTGCAAACCTTTGTGTTTGGAGTTGTAGTCTGACCCTCCATTTTACCACCAGCTATTACTTTGAACATGAATATCTAAATTCATAGGAATATCTAGCCATAACTTTTCTGCTTCTGGGGCTCATATCTTGTAATGGTATCTCTGTAGGCTATTGTGTATTTTTCATATATACTACATTTTACCATCCATTACCATTTACCAGTTTTTAAAGTCCTCCACTCCACCCCACCATTAAAGGTATTAAGGATCGTAGGAAAGTGGTGTCACTCTTCCACTAAAACTGAGGTTTAGTCATTTTATGAAGAAAACCAAAGCACTTCCCACTGTCTTTCTTCCGTATCATGACACTTGCTTTTGATCTTTATTTTCACACATTGCCATCCATCAGTAGGTCTCCAAAAATGTCTCATCTCAGAATGAATCATGAAACTGGGATCTTTTGTGAATGATAAAATATGGATCCTCTCCACTATAAATAAAATAAAAAGCAGTTTTGAGAGCTACCAGACAGAAATAACTGATACACATTTAAAAGCACATTATTCTTAGTTTTTGAAAGATGAAACAGTCCCATAAACCTGCTACAATGTGGTTTCTTGCTCCACTCAGTGATCATTGATTAGAAAGGAGAACCTCCATTGCGTAAAAACATGACCAAGCTCTCAGACTATAAGTGTGCAAACATTCTTCCCCATACTATTGAACTCCAGCACACCAAACAAAATAGAACCAAAACAGAAGCCCCTCATCCCTGCTAATCAAAACTTGTAGCACGGCTAGGTGCTTGCAGGCAAATCTCTAGCACCCCTTACAGAAGGGGAAAATCAGGACCCACTCAAGAGTTACCAAGTTCACATTACACTTTTGATAAGACTAAACAGACAAATAATTTGGGGGTTGATTTTTATTCTCCATCTGAACATTTGCCTTAAGCTCTCTTGACAAGCCTAGAATGGACAGTGATTAATAGCCATGCCCTTTTCTCATAGATCAATTTTTGCTAGAAGCGAAGCCCTTCAGTCATATTATCTGGTAACCTGCATGAGCCATTGCAAATTATTCATACATACAAGAACAATCCTTATTTTGTAAGTGCTGCTTATAACTTTTTAAAGATACCTTGCTGATTTTGATATCCTATTTAGATACCAATTCCTTTCACTTGAATAAAAACCTTTGCCATTAAGCACAAGGTTTATTTTCATCTAGTGTAATATATTCAAGGTTAAACAAACAAAGGCCCAGAATGAAATCAAGAGAATAAGATGAAGATAAAGGACCATCTAAATGGAAAAAAAAAATTAGTCAAGTCGTTCAGAAGCTCCCCTTATCACTTGTCAGGGTTGTCATAAACAATGCTGCATCAATTTGTTTTAGTATCAATGCTGGATTTTTCTTCCCCCTCCCTAAAAGCAGCTAAACCATCTAATGCCTACTGTCCCTGTTGATGAGGCAGGCAGGTGGATTTAATAGCACACCATCTGTCTGTCTGAACAAGTTGCAGTAGCAGTGCTTCTAAAGCTTAGAAGGAGCAGTTTGCAGAGAAATCAGTCCGTGTAGAGTAAATAAAAGCTTCTGAAGCTAAACCATAAAACCCCCTGACTTTCAAATAAATTATATTCCTAATGAAGCAAGTGATATTTTAACTATAAGGACACTTTCCCCATCTCTACACCCCTCCATTTGCCTGTGTCACACATTCAAGATTACTCTAAAGTATATTTCCATCTTTTAAAAACAACACTCACTATTAACCCTGAAGATTGGTGAAGGAAGAATGGCATGCATGTAACAAGAGCAGCTTGTCTAGGCATAACTGAGGTATCTTTTAATTCCTTGCTAAGCTGAGGGTTTGAATTTTTCAGCTTTATTACCTTAAGAAAGACTTGCAAGTGGCAGGGATGGAAAAGAAAATGAAAGGAATGAGAGGAAACCATCTTAGGTCAAGTGGTCCTTTGACTAGAGAGAGCATTTTTAATCTTTGGTAAAGAATATTAAGCCTGAAGCCAATAGAACATAACTTGTAAAGAGATATGATGAACATGCAGGTGTTAATTTTCTTTTTTCCCCAGCAAGTCAGGAACTTTCCTGCTTTCAATGTCTCCATGACCTAAACAAATCTGTGTCTTAAGATTTGGAAAAACACGTTTGTCTTCTTCGCATCCAATCTAATCTTGAAGAAACCTAGAGCTGAGAACAAGAGGATGACAGGGACACTTCTAAATTTGAAGACACTCCTGTTTTGGTCAAATAGAAGAAAGTTACGTGGAATGCAGTTTCCTAATATCTTTAGTGGGTTACAAGCAATGCAACAAGGCTGAACACCATGCTTACAACTATACTCCACATACTGATTTTAGTACCATTCTGAAGGATTATCCACAATCATTCAGATTAGTGGGGTCTTAAAAGGAATTAGCAAATTTTGTATGTTTTTGTACTCATCTTTCATTCAATTCAGTTAATGTGAAACATTATGCCATTGCTGACCTCCAAGTAACTGTCTGCCACTATGGGTCACTTTCAGTTTACATTTCGTTTACATATTTGCATAAGTGAATAAATTTTCACTAGTAATAAAAGGTCAAAATCTGCTTTATTTGGAGAGTCTTCTTAAACAGGGAAATCTGGTTATTTTATCTTATCACACAGTAAGTTACAATATTAACACCAAACATACTTCTCATCAAAACTATGTGGTATTTCTAATTTTGTTAGTCTCAGTCTAACAGCATTTTGAAGCCCAGGAATTTCATCATGAGCACTCTTCTCACATCTAAAACATTACTTTGAGTTACAAGACAGAGCATCTTTTTTTCTTTCCGCCTTCATATGCCGTTCTTTGAGAACGTAAGAGGAAAATTAAAGTTGTTCATCTGTAAATACTGGTGCTCAAATCGGCTTGTAGGATTCCAAACCAAAGTTCTTAATTAAAATATACGTATAGAGATCCTAATACAGTGACGTAGGTTGGGAGCTTGTAAAGCAACAGCAAGCAGAAGCATTAGCTTCCCTTCTCCATTCACATCCTGCCTGGTCATGCATCCCTGGGAATGGGCAGCTCCCAGTCAGGAGGCTGCAAGAATGGCCACCTGAGCCACATCCTCCCAACAGCTTACAACTGCTCCCTCCTGCCTTCCTTTTCATTTTCCCCAAAACAGACATCCATCCCCACTTGAGTCACCCAGTTCTTTTCCCAGTTCAGTCCTCTGAAGACTGTTGCTGAGGTCTTTCCTTTGTACCTTTTCCTCCCACTCTTATGTCTTTTTGAATGGATGTTTAATGCCAGACACCTGTGTCTGATGGCTCTTCTGCCTTATTTTCACTGTCTTCTCCTACTCCTCCTCTCTATCAGCCATAAACTCATTGCTATAAACTGAAGCTGTTTCTGTGAAAAGCACTGCTGCCAACAAGCCCGAGAGGGAAGACTTCTCCCTTTCACTCCCTGGCAAGCATGATAGAGAGTAGTTAGCCAGGTTTGAGGAGACCAGTTAGCTCAGCTGCTTCAGGCCATGGTGCCCCCATGGTGCCCCCATGCTGCCATGGAAACAATGGACAAAACCAGGAGTTGGGCATATTTTATTCAGCAGGTTGCTTGCATTTTGCACCTTTTCTGTCCACGAGGCTGGTTGCTAATGCAGCCTTGCTAGCTTTGGAGTTGTTTGAGGGGAACATCTGCTGTGCTCTTTTAACTTCTCTCAGTTCAGCACCAAAAGATCAGCACCAAACCACAGAGCAGCTTTGATATTCTAATACATGCACACACACACAGAGCATAACAAGCAACTACTCTGCCTTACTGCTGATATTGAACAGACAGTTGGATCAGAGGTTAACCTGAAAATTAACAGGAGATTACTTTTCCCTAGCATACCAGAAACAGCATACCACTTCAGACCCTAGAACTCCATTTAGGTTGATCAGAAGCTGAAATCAGAATGCTGCAGTTTAACAGGAGAGCTCATGACAGGCTGCTGCTGCCAAGTCACAAAAGGAGCCTGGGTAAAGTTTTGGGACTATGACTGTATATTTGCTTCCTGATTTTCTCTACAGTAGCTATAAATTTGGGTACACCACTGAATCCATATTCTACTGCAAAAAAGACTATCTGAAAAGACTAATGTTCAACAACTTTCTGACAGAGTTCCACATTTTATTTCCCTATCCTCATGATCATGCAAAATTTTGACCATTATTAAAGGAAAATTTTAAACTTTGAATTCTGAGTATAAAATAATGGAAGGACTTCACTTTCCATTTCTTCCTCAGAAATTGGTGTTAATAGCAGACTGAAAAAGAAAATCTGGAAATACTTTACTAATTTAACTGGGGTTTTTTTTTTGTTCTAGGTCCATCAATACAGACTAACATTACTCAATTCAGGAACCAATTTCTCAGGCAAGAGGAGCAAAAAGTAGTACAAGGGTCTCAGCCTTTTTTCTTTACTTTTTTCACATTAAGTAACTACATAACCTTAATAAATAGGTTTGGTTCCCCTTGCCTTAACCTCTCTGTGCTATATTACAGAATCATGGAATGGTTAGGGATGGAAGGGACCTCTGCCGACCATCTATTCCAGCCCCTCTGCTAAAGCAGGTTCACCCAGTGCAGGTTGCAAAGTATGGTATCCAGAAGGGTTTTGAGTATCACCAGAGAAGGAGAGACCACAATTTCTCCGGGCAGCCTGTTCCAGGGCTCTGCCACCCCCACAGTAAAGCTTTTCCTCATATTCAGATCAAATATCCATTTTATGTTTCTGCCCATATTGTACTCTCTTCCACTGCTACTTGCCAAAGATTAAATTCTAGGATTTTCAACACAGAGACTTGACAAACATCAGCTGCACACCAGTAATTGTCATCAAGTTTTTAGTGGAACATTTACATGTTTTAGTGGAGCATTTTGAAAGAGCTACCATTGTATAGCCTGGAGTAAGGGAGACTTAGAGGTGACCTTATCACTTATCTACAACTTCCTGAAGGGTGGTTGTAGTCAGGTGGGGGTTGGTCTCTTTCTCCAGGCAACGACTGACAGAATGAGAGGACACAGTCTTAAGCTGTGCCAGGGAAAATATAGGTTGGATATTAGGAAAAAGTTTTTACAGAGAGAATGGTTAAATACTGGAATGATGGAGTCACCACCCTTGGATGTTTAAAAAAAGATTGGACATGGCACTTGGTGCTATGGCTTAGCTGAGGTGTTAGGGCATGGGTTGGACTCAATGATCTTGAAGGTCTATTCCAACCTAGAGATTCAGTGATACCTGAGGATCAAGACACACCCAGTCTTGGGTAACCAATTTTCTCACCTGCAAAAGTCGACTATTGGCCCCCTCACAAGCATTCAGTAGTAGGAGGAGATGGGCAGTAAGTACTCTGCTTCAGAGCTAGGGAAAATCATAGGTTTCATTAGCCTGGATTTACTTAAGTGGGGAAAAATCACCTGTAGGGCTCTCTTTGAATCAAGCAGATTGTTTCCTGCACTTGAATTTGTCTTTCTCACTACAATCTGATACTAAGAGGGAGAGCATAGTAGGAAAAGGCAGCTTTTAGTAGGAAAAGTTATTTTAAAATAAACTCTGATAAAAAGTTAAATGTGATAAACCAGAAAGAATTCAAGGTGAGGGGAGTTCAGCCTTCTTTTCCAGACTCAAACAGAAAAGGCAAAGACCAAAAGAGAGAAAACATCTTGCTTAGGTTTATCACTGTTTCTTCTGCAATTCCTTTTTAATCAGCACATCTCTTAAAGCTATCTTCAGCTTTATAGATGTTTTGAGTCATTCAAGGAATAATGCAGTCTTATTATTACCCCAAAAGCTGAAATACTGAAGTGATGTCTTCTGACGCAGTCTAAGGCATGAGAAAACCTTTTGACTTCAAGGGAAAACCAAGGAACTTCCAAAGTTCATTAAGTGAGTTTTTTTGGCTTTAGAGTTTTTGGGGGGGCGGTGTCTGATTGTTTGGGTTTGGGTTAGAGGGTGTTTATTTTGTTGTTATTGTGGGGAGAAGAGGGGGTGTTATTTGTTCTGTTGTCCCCCTCTTCTGCTAAATTTGTTCATCTATGGAAGAAAAGTTGTTTCCATAATAGTGTTATCCCTGCAGTGCACCTGAGTTGCTAGTTCTTTCCCAAGAGATTTACAATTCCATCCTGCAAGCTACTTCAGGCAAATCAATACTAGAGGTTGGATCTCCAGCATACAATAAACATACTCTCAGTATTGCTTATGAATATACCTACATAGTACATCAGGTACACAAGGCCATGGCACTTCACAGCTCTTAAAACTGATATGCACTTTAATGCCTTCATGAATAGCTCATTTAACCCTACATAGCCCTGTACCTTCAACTGTTTTCTGTTAAATAGAAACAACTCCTATTCCCTAAGCAAGAAGCATAAAAAAATATTTTTAGACTTTCTAGTCAGGTTCCTTTCTGCTCACAGTAGTTATTACTCTTGTATAAGATTACTTTGTCTACCAGCAGAGTCTGAGATGAGATATAGGGGATGCCTTCCCATGTTAAGCAGTTGTTCTTTGAGGAGGTAGCAACAAAAGAAAAAGGGCATACCTGGCTCTGAGATCTCCTTGATTTTCAGTACTCAACAACACATTCTGCTGAAGACTCCAGAAATAACCCTCTTCAGAGGAAATTTAAATACACATTGATTTTCTTTTTTATTAAAATGTTTAAGGAAATGCCAATGTCTGTAGCAGTTGCCTTGGTCATTTCATGCCATATGTAAATATACCTTTGTTTTCCAGACTTTATATAGAGTGCTTATATATTTGAACAAGCAGCTAGGAATGACGTTTTTTGGGGTTTTTTTCAACATGACTTCCGTTTACCCTTGAGGAAGGAGAAAAACAATATGAATATTAAGAAGGGAGACAGGGAAGGGAGAATAAAAGGGAACAAGATCATATCAACATCCAGACATAAAGAAACAGAAGTATTTGCTTGCTGCATCAGCCTTCCACGGGAACACAGTAGCAATACCTTGCAGCCAATGCCTACAAGCTCCAACAAATTAGTAACCTCATGCAAGAGCTTTGTTTTGAAAACCTGAGTTCATTTCCCATTCTGGTAGCTTGAGTGAGTCACAAATATATTTATATCTATAATACAGAGGACATAAAACAGAATTTTAAACCAATTTGGGATGAGAAAAACTTCCATAGAGATGCCTTTTATACAAGTCTATCATCTAGCTTGTAAAGTCTCATTTCAAACAACATCAAGCAATGGAGCAGCAGAGAAATTATCACTTAGAAAATAACACATATTAAGATGTCTGTAAGGTTTCTTGTGTGGCAGTTTTTCAGAAGTGAGAAGAGTAGTGAAGCATAATAGAGAGGGGAATGAATAATCTAGCACAGTCTAGAAATAATCTAGAAAAAACAGACAAGGCATATTCAAATTCTAAACAAATATGTAAGTAAAAAGCCATGGTAAAGTCCATTCACATTTTCTTTATTATTTAACTACAACAGTCAGAAAAGTGGGAGGAGAGGTAGGGGAGGGTGAAATCATGTTGTATTATTGTATGACTCCTGCTAGTTTACTTCTTTTCAGAACTGAGGAATACCTCAGTTTTGAATCCTGATATCTGTGACTAAAGCAAGAAACTGCAACATAAAACTTTATGGTAAAAGAAGAGAAAGCTAACTACAGTTCAAGCTAAAGACATGCATTTCTTTTCCTTTAACACTGCCTACTCCCATTTATGTTTTAAACGTTAAATAAACATGAAATCCCTGATTTCAAAACAATCATAAAAATAAAGTAAAACCATGCTTGTAAACTTCTGTCTCCTCATCTTAAATGAGCTTCCCAGCCCAGAGATTTTACAGGGATAATTTTGAACATGACCTGGTGCCGAGGGCTTCCCTGCTTGCTTTGGGAATGGCACAATTTTCACCAGCCTGTGGGCAAAGCTGAAGGGAAATCATCTCCTTTGCAAAGTAACTCCATTTCCATTTGGCCAGAATGCTATTTTTCTCCTAAGGAAACGTCATGGTGCACTGACTTCACTCTAGTCAAAGGCTGAAACATCGTCATTAACCCCCACATTTATTAAAAAGGCAGAGGGGAATTCACATTAAACAAAATATATGGTCTTGCTTCAAATCTTATTTAATTACCTTCATGAATTCAACTCAGAAATGGTGCATCCTTGATTAGAGGCAGTAAAATAACAATCTTAAATTTCTTCCCCACCATCCAACCCTGCCTTGCCTTCTGGAGACTGTTTGACAGGTCTTCCTAAGGTACCTACTGGGGGTGCATGTGCCCAATACCAGTCCCATGACTTTTGTACAGAGCATCACTTGGAAATCTAATGCTGACCTCACAGCCACATCTTATCATTCCTCACTTCTAACAGTACCTTTTGGAAACAGTACTTTTTGTATTTTGCAAATACAATGTACAGTACTAAAAAGTTAGAAAAAGTTAAAAAATACTAAATCCTAATTTATATGCAATATTTCCAAATGAAATGTCAAAAATCTCTACTATTTTTGATGGAACATTACCCCGCTTGGTGCAGGAGACTGGCTAGAGATTGAATGTAGATAATACCCATCAGGGAGCTGTAAATGCAGATACTCATTTACAGAGCTCAGACATACTTTTTAGGTTAAATTAGGCAGTGCTGAGCTGACATAACTGCTAGTAAGAAAGAGGTAACTTATCTCTACACCTACACAGCTAGAGTGTAGATTTATTACTCTCTAGAAAACATAGTATAGATGCTTATATTCTTTCTCCCAAGTTGGGTTGCCTGCATCAAGCTTGAGACAGGTGAGAAAAAACCCAAGTTATGCCTGCATGGAAATGTACAGGAACCTACCTGCATTGCATGACTCATACCTTTCTTTATATAGTAGCACCAGAAGTCATTGAGATTTCTGCCAAGATTGCTCCTTTTACTTCCTGAGAGTTTGAAAACTGAATACGTGCATGTTTTACCCTTTTAAATATAATTTCTGAAGGTCAGCAATGATTTCTGAAAGAAGACACTGCATCACTCTGGAAAACTACAGAAAGGGTGAAACACGTCAGTGCTAATGCCTGTTGGTCCCAGTAGGGCAAGGAAAAAATGCAACTGCCTGTGTTGAAATATATATAGGTTATACCTGTTGCAGACACTTGATACTCATGTTAAAGGGGGTGCAATTAATTAACTGGAAGACCAGCTTAATTAAAGCAAAAAGGCAAAGGCAGATCACACTGGCAAAAGAGTAAGAAAAATTAGCTTGGCCTGAATGGCATTCAGAATATTGAAACAGCTAACAACAGGAAGGATGACTTGTGCTTGCAGCAGAAGGTGCACAGCGTGTGTGCTTTGCTGTTAGCAACAGTACTGAATCCTGGATACTGACAAAACAAATGGGAAATCAATGCAAAGAATTCATGGATGATGCAAGAAAACAATAAACAACTTGAATATTCCACAAAGAAAGAAGCTGAAGCCTCATTTAGGTGCAGAAAAGGGAGTTCCATCTTTCAGAACAGCATCCTTGGATTACACCCAAGGAGAAGGTGCAATAGAGTTGACCCAAAAATCTCCATGTTCAGCCACTAGTTTTTCCTTAAGAAGAAATAAATGAAAATATTGGTAGTTTGAGGTGCCTTAGATTCATTCTGGAAGTGATGTTTCTTCTCAAAGTCGGAGAAATAAGTTTTCCAAAATCATCTATGTCTTAAGACAAGCAAGAAAGAGTCAAGTTTTACCTGTCTTTGTAGGAAGGCTTTAGTACTGAACGATTGCAAGAGAAAGTGGCTTGGACTTAAGTAGACAGAAACATTTTGACAAAACAAGAATCCTACAAAATCTGTGTTTGCTGCACATCAAAAGAGCAACCACAACACAAGCAAGATTGAACCTTAAAACATTCACAGGACCTCACGTTTAACGCATATTGAAGGATGCTGCTTGCATTGCATTTCCAAATTTTAGCTAGGGAAGATACCTGAAAAAGTAAGGAGAGAAGAAGGGGAACACTTCAAAACAACAAGAGCTATTCTTTAACTGTTTTTTTCATAAGTTTCGTTTCATAAAAGCACAACCACCACAAGCTAAAAGTTAAGGAAGTTATGGCCCAGTATGCCGCAACATCAAACCAAAATATAACAGAACACAGCTAGCAAAGACACTGAAATAATCTCACTTGCAGCCCACTATCCTTATTCTTGCCTCTCTTCTGGGTTTCCACAAAAATTATTTTTAAAAAAACCAACCAAAACCAAAGAAATGGTCAACTTAACATTGTTTTATTGCAAGACGAGCAATTACTCTACCATTTGTACACTTTGAAGTTCCTCAGTGAACCCAAAGGAACCAATGGCACTTAAGGCCCTGAACCTTCAAGTATGCTACAAACTATTATGATCAGACCTAGTTACTGTTAAAAACTTCAACAAGAGTTGCACTGGATTGGAATTTGGTGCAAGTAGCCATCCAGCTGCACCACAACTACAAGTAGTGTTTAATTTTTTTGCATATAATAGATTTAAAATGCCTGCAGAATTGATTTTTGAATTTCTGTATGTTGAATTGTTTTCCTCTACACTTTATTTAGATCACATGTAGTTATATGAACAGCTAAATTTTAAGTGCAGATATGCAAAATGATTATGCTTGAATATCGTGCAGCAGTTGAGGTTCCTTCTCTTCTTCCCTCCCCAGTCTGCTCCATTTTATTCAAGAAGTCCTGTAAATATCAGTATAGGTCAAGGTACAAATTCAGGTTCATTTCTAATGGATGCAACTAGGTACAACCAAAGACATAGCTAAAGAAATGCATGAATATTAAGAATAAATAGAAAAATTTGAAACCTCCATTAGCATAGTTCTCTAGCTTGAAAAGTCTACTCAGGTGCAACATATGAAGGGTAAATATCGGAATGGTCACATATATTCTATCAAGTACCATCAAACGCCTTAAGGACTTCCTGGCAAGCCAATAAAAACAACAGGAAAGGAGCTGGGTTGTGAAGTCATAGCCAGTGACAAGTGGAATACTGTGGATCTGAAGGTTTTGTGTGATAAAACACACAATTTACAACCATCATTGAATTAGCATGGACACTGTAATCCTAAAGTTAAAAATAAAGTTATCAGAGGAGGAAGAACAAGTAAAAGGGCTCAAAGACAACTGGGAACATTTATAGTGTCCTGGCATTAATATAAGTAAGTTCACTTCACTGAACTCTGCTATTAGAAGTTTATTGCTTTCTAAAGCTGAAGAGCATTTGCTAAAGAAGACCAAGATAAAGGAACATATGAATTATAATAAACCAAAGCACTGAAAAGAGTATGTCAAAAAGTCAGCCAAGAAACAGAGCAATAAATTAAGGAGGATTAAAAAAAAAAAATCAGAACCACATTACTAACTGCTCTCGAATATACCTGCAAAGGAAAAAGTGGCTCTGGAAAGAAAACAACTTGCTCACACAAGGTAATCATTAGTTGTTTCTGAAGCTGCTAATTCCTTCTCTATAGCACACTCTATAGCTTTGCAGATTAACAAAGGGTAAATAATTTGAATGACAACACTGCACAAAGGACTTTCAGGTACATTCCCGACAGACAAAATTCCATGCAGGGAAACTTTTTACCTGTTTGGAGCCTCTGATCATGATGTCATTTTGGGGAATGATTTTCATAACAAGAAACTGCTACTTATCATCATAAGATCTAGTTAAAACAAAGAACCTAGCATACTACCTGTGCAGAAAAAAACTGACTAATGCCAACACTATGAACAGTGCTGCCAGAACTTATGCAGAAATGTGCCCTGCCCTGAATCAACAACCTCTAATTCTTTACAAGTTACAGCTTTGGAGAGGAATTTCTATATTTCAGGTATCTTTCACACAAATATTGCTTTCTGCCTCAGACTTCTCTTCCAGGGCTGTCAAGTTCTCAGTTATTTGAACATGACTTTTATACTAAGAGTTTCCAAGCCATATTATTTTGCTGTTTTGAAAGGCAATACAAGTGCAATATACACATTAAGGTCAGATAACAGGCTACAGAAAAAGAAAAAAACCTGCAGAAAAAGTGGGAGGAAAGTACATCAATTATTTCATACTGACTCTGTCCCCAGAAAAACTGTAGAGCTACTCTTTGCAGACAAGTTCCACTCCTATGTCATATTTTCATGGCAAACATAGAAACCACGCAGTACAAGGTGATTACTCCAGTCTCAGTCAGGTTCTTGAACACCAAGCCTGTGCATGCCCTGATGTAATGTTCTGCTCTTTCACCATGCTCCTTTCAAATGCCTCTTCATCATGAGTCCTCACAAATTCTCAGTGAGGCACAGGACTACTCAGCAACAGGAGAATTCAGAGATGCATCAGAAGTTAGGGCATGTACAGTGCTCAGCCAAGCTACAGAGGAGCAGTGCTTAACAGCATAAGGAATGATCTTCTGGCTTTGGTATCCATGGAGGCAACAGAGGGGAACAGCCCTTCAAGGTGTAGGGCTATTTTGAAAGTGCTATCAGAGGTGCAGGATTAGGCCCAAAACACTGCAGGCAAAAGATCCCAGCGATGCTGAATTCTGTTCAGCATTTTCTGCTATGAACTGGGTCTCAGAATCTTTTGCAACAAGCTGCAGTAATTGACCTGAGCATAACCACAATTAAGAGTCATTAACAAAAACAAACCGAAAAAGGCTTATTTTCACAGAAAGCCATATATCTACTCAAAAAAATCTTCAAAAAATAATAAAAGGTATGGAGAAAGTCAACTTAATATGAAAGTGTGTCAGCTTTTTTCGAGAGGCACACCCAGTGACTACAGTACAGGTGCGCTTGACAATGGCATCATATCCTGTGCACAAGAAATCACATTTTCCCATTTTTCTAATGCATCAAGATCGAGTATACTGGGGAGAAGAACATTTCCTAAAATCTGTGCTTTCATCTGATATTACACACAGGTATGTGGAAGATCATTTCAGAAGGTAATTA
Organism: Petroica traversi; assembly: GCA_025920805.1. Classification (NCBI taxonomy): domain Eukaryota; kingdom Metazoa; phylum Chordata; class Aves; order Passeriformes; family Petroicidae; genus Petroica; species Petroica traversi. The sequence goes on from JAHLSL010000012.1 coordinate 5,841,728, forward strand.
CAGCCCACCACAGAGTGAGAGGTATTTCATCCTGAGCAGCTGAGCAGACAGAGGCAGCACCACTTTTCAGACTGCAAATTCCTCATCTCCTGCACATTTCTCTTACTTGAGATTCAAAGCATATTCATAGCGGTGAAAACAGTATTGATTTCACTTTAAAAAACAAATACACATCCATCTTTGTGTATCTCTGCAGTAAAAGTTAACTAGTCAGTGCCCTTAGGGGTAGGCAGCAGGCAGCAGAGTGCAGCCAGGAGTCACTACACAGGGAGCTTCTTTCTGAAACTCAAAAGAAATGTTATTTAAAGTGTTTACACTCCTCTAGCATTTGCCCCAACACATAGAGTAAAGGGACATATTTGAAGCCCTGAGCTATTTCCTAAATGCCAGTGGCAAGATTGTGGAGCTTAAAGCACATATGCTTGCCTCCAGCCAAAAGAAAAAGCTTTTTCAGAGAAAACTTCCATGAACTAACAGTGAATTAGTTATACGATCTCTTTAAGAGACACTGCACAATGCCAAGCATCTTGATAAAGGACAGAGAAATGTGTAGGGAAAAGGGGGAGAGAAAGCTGTGATACACCATCTACCTCCACCCAAATTTTAACTTTTGACTGAAGATGTCAAGAACTTGCTGCACACTGCAAAAATCTGAACAATACTAGAAAGCTCCATGTAAAAGAAGTCGTACATTTTCTGCACACTCAGCAGCAGACCCTCAGGCAATAGTTCCAGAAAATAGTCTTCAAGGATATTACTACAATTCTGTGCCCTAAGGGAGAATGTCAGTGCTGTGCAAGAAGGCTTTGGGGGGAACATATCATATTATTCTGATTGACATCTATGTAAGGCAAAGTTTAAAGTATAAATTATGCAGTGTGACACTCTGCATAATTTTACTTTGTTGATTTTCTTGCATATAATCTTACAGTGGTGTTTCAAGTATTCTCTCTTTACCTACCAATTCTTTAAACAAGTTAAATTATAAGACATACTTAATAGACATATTAGGCTAGCAATAGCAAAGAAATTCACATCTGTGGCAGTCTGAATGCAGAGATCACTTGGTAGCATTTAGCACCTCCAGGCTTTTCCCTTGGCCAAAAGAGTTCATTTCTCAAAGCACTACCAAGGTGTGTCCCACTCGATCACAAGTTTATTGAAGCGTTATGAGAGTGTCAGGCTCCATGTAAGCAATTTTATAGGAGGTCATCAGGTACATTTAGGAGATGGAAATTTGCTGGCATTTCCACAGGTCCTCCTGTACCACCACTGCATTGGTGTTTTGTTTTTTGTAATTATTATTTTTTTTGTTTAATTAGCTTCTGCTTGAGCTTTAAAAAAAAAAAAAAGAAAAGAAAAGAAAGAAAAAAAGAAGGAGAAGAAGAAAGCCTACAGTAAATTATCATTAAAGAACCATGGATCAGCCCCATCCAGTATTTGGACTTGGAAAATACAGCTAATATTTCACTTCCTTGATTCATATCAGAAATCCAAAGAGTATTTCATATTATTTATCAATCTCTTGAACGTAACTACTGCTATTCCATCTAAACCCCTCATTACGGCTAGTGTGCCAGTTTAAAAGCAACCTATTTTTCCTCCACTTCAGTAATAAAAAGTTTCTTGTCCACGTGCTATTGTTTCTATGCTCTGAAATAATTGCTATACCACGTGTAGCAAACGACATGCCAACACAATTCCAGGTTGCATAGATGCACATTCACCACGTACAAGTTCTCAGCTGGGCTTGATTTCCATTTGCAATCCAGTTACATAACCTATGGACAGCAGTCTGTGTCTCACTGGCATATTAGTGGTATGAGTAAGTAGATATTTCCGAGCTGTACCCACAGACTTGGGCATGGCATTGCTCAAGACATGCAGCTGGGGGGAGTAGGAAAGATTGAAGACCGTGCTCAAGAGCTGGATTGCATTCTCCCTCGGTGTTGTGGCTCCCAGAACGCCTCCACAAGCACCACCTCCTCTTGAATTTACTGACGCATCTCCATCAAAGAATTACGCTTCAGTTGCTTCTTTTTCTACCAACTCAAGTCTATCTAGGCTGAAGTTTTTCATACCAGAAGATTGCCTCAGGCTCAATTCTTTTGCAAACTTTCAAGCTTAACTAGTTCAGCTATTTCTGAGAATAAGGTGAGAGGAAAAATACCTATGTTGCTTAGCTCAAAAACATTTCCTTACTTCCCTCAAATAAAACACTCCATTGGAACACTGAGATGAGTACAAAGGGCAAAAATATGTACAGGTCCTGTTCCATGAGGAAAGGAAAAAACAGAAGTATAAAGATTAGGTTGCACTGTAATTTTGAATGTGATCAAACTATTAAAATTTAGGAGTCTTTCATATTAAATCTCAATAGTCCTTTTATATATGGATGCAACTTCTTGGCTGGAACATGCAAAAGCATGTTTAGTGTTTATATATATTTGAAGGTCATATTGACATATTACTTGTCTTTATATTAGTTCTATGTATGAATATTACATGTGTTATAATACAAAACTGTTGTCATGCTGAACTCAATTTTATTGCTTTTCTTTTAAAACTGCTTGCCTTGACTTGAATAGAAATTCCCTCCTCTTTTGTGAACAGTCTGTTTCGTAGTTTGTTGACACCAAGACCTGAGCAAGTACCTCAGCTACAAGAACAACACATTCAAAAGCATACTTGTCGGGTTAGTGTCTTGTGAAATTTAGGAGACTTGGTCACTTCAGAAAGCTTCTCCTGCATATTTTCCAAATAAAATACCAAGAGAATATAGTTACATTTTCTGCAACTCAGTGCTGCAAAAACATTTGAAACAAAAAACTCAGAGCCTCAGTTCCTACCAGTGCCATACAGACAAGTCCAAGACTTGTATTCTATCAGTGAAATAGGCGAGTCTTTTTAAGTGACCAGGAATGTGTCATGCCAAGAGTAAGAGAACAAAACTGCTCCTGCCTGCAACTTTTCCTTTTAAAGCCCAACCAGAAATAATGTCTAGTTGTTCCTTCTTTCCCCATAAAACAGACATTTAAGAGTTAGTTTGACTGATTTCAGTGTATACTGTGATCTCTTGCTCAAAGTGATCATTCCTATCCACTATCTGTTCTGGGAATCAAGGATCTATATTATTTTAAATAATTACACATTTTTTAGAGCACAGCTTTCAGCAAGGTTCCTTGTAAAAATCTATGGTCTTACAGTTAATACTGCCTGTTCAAAATATTACAGTTATTCCTTAACACCAGTTTACAGCTGGAAGACAGTACAGCATTGGATTGAGCTCTAGGCATAATCAAGACACGCAGTTGCCTAGAGAAACACACCGGTGTATGGGGCAAAACAGTCTTCCCTCCTGTCCAATCCTGCCTATCCTACGGTCCCAGAGAGAGACAGATAGGTGTTCCTGCAAAATGCAGGATAAGGATCACAGGGAGCAGTTTGCTTCATATATGCCTAGGTGACAACTCTCCAAATTGTCCCACACCTCAAGTCCTCCAGCAGCTACAGCAAAACACAGGGCTGCTCCTCCAGAGCTCTGTCCCCAGCCTGGTGTCCCAGCTCCAACCTGTTCTGCTCCCTTTACCATGTGGGGGGAGATGCCTGGCTTGACTCAGCTCTTCATACTCAAGAAGAACATTCATCCTCAAAACCCACCCAGCAGCCTTGCTGGCCCTAGACTACAACAGCTCTTGGCAGCTCACCAGAACAGGCACATTTCACTACCTCAACTCCTGCAACAGTCACACAGTAATACACGAGTCAGGTAAAGACCACGAGAATTCCCCACATTCCTGAGAGCTGACCCTGTACTAAACAACGTCATCACCGAGGACAGGAACTGTGACCCTGAATGTTTACAGGTGGTGTGCACGCAGGAGCAGGGAGACCCCTTGGAAACCCTTCCATTAGGAAGGGTTCAAGCCCTCCACCCAAACTGGACAGGCAGCACCACCAAGATAGAGCAGTTCCCTCAACCTAAGCTGACTAGGTCCTTGCAAAACAATAGATAAGCATGCACATGACAAACAGCTAATTTTATAGATACGTCTGAAATATATTGTTTTACATAAAATATGAACAAATACCAGAAAATCACAAAATACCTTGCCCGTGTGTATGATTCTCCCATGTGAGAATGTACAGAGAGACATTTAACAGGTCCGTGCTGTCAGATTCTTTTGGTGCTAGGTGTCTTTTCATTCTGTTGTCCTTTGCATCAGTGACTCAGTCATATATTCCTTAAGGACAGAAACTACTATTGGTGGTGATGGGGAAAAGGCAGAGGCATTTATCATAAGCTACAACAGAGCAACATTCTGCCAATACTGCAGTCATTACCAAATTGTTTTTCACAACGTTGAAAAAAATTAAAGATCCTGCTTTTTAATGCTACAAAGAACATACGCATCTCCATAAATCATGCAATCAGCATTTATAGCACCAGATCCCTGTAAAAGAACTCATCAGCTGAAGTCTTAATTTGTTTTCCTTAAGTGCTTCTCTCTTATAAGGTGTCGTTACATCTAACTCTTAAACAGTGAAACTCTAAATTACCAGTTTTTAATAAAATATATTCTTCTCTGTCAGACTACTATTCAAAATATTTTTCACTAGCTTTTTATTTTCAAGTTGACTCAATTACTGGATTATAGTTTATTACAATGAACTATTTCCAGATCCATTCCTTAAATCAAACAGTTTACGTGATACTGTATTTTCCATGCATACCAATTTCGTACAGCACACTAATTCAATGTTAAAGCACTTCAGGAGGAACACCTCTATCTTTATATGATTGTTTCAGGAACAGCTTTCAGAAGACAATGAGTAGCAAAGATAAGTTTACATGGAAATATAATTTACATTTACTCCCACATGTTGAGCAGCTGCCCTTTCTTTGGAAGGACAACAGCTCTTTCAAGGTTCAGTAGGCAACAAAAGTGCTAAATGTTTTCTTAGCAACTAATTTTTTCTGGTCCTGAAATAAATTCTTTTGGGAACCACTGTGTGATTCTGGGAGCTTGAACACAACATGTCCTTTTTCAGACACTCTCCAGGGCAAAGTAATATTTTCAACACAGCCACTGAAGACTCAACTCTGAAACCACCCCTCATGTACTCAAGAAGAACCATTCACTTGTCTAAGAGCTGCTGGTGCCTACACAAACAGCAAGCTGAGCAACATCTGATAAGGTGTTTGACTGCTGCTTCAGTATATAATATTGAAGAGAAAGCTCTGAAGGTGTTCACTGCAATTATCAAATTCAATGTCACTCTTCAGTTGATAGCTTTTTCCCGAGAAAACACAGGACCATGCTTAGGTCAGATCTACATATACACTTGTCAATTTGGGGCATTCTTTCACACCTAAAATTAAAAGCAGATTCTTTTAGCTACTTAAATGCACCAACACCTAAACAATATTCATGTAAGCTAGCCATCAGGTAGATGTTATAGTCAAAAAGCAAGAAGGGTCCTTCCCAAAACTGGCTTCAAAAAAATACTGCAGTGAGAGTGGCCACATAAAGAAAGAAATCATTAGCTGAACTCTGTATTTACACAGAAGCCCCCCTCAAAAAGTATCTGTAAGTTCTTCCCACTCAAAGACTTACTTACTTACTAATTCACCTTCCAGTTATCAGAGATTGCTGTTTTTTTTAACCACAACACTAGAACCTCATTAAAGAGGAAAGGAAACAGAATTCTCTATGCTATCTAGCTATGGTATGTTCAGGAAATCTAAGATGACGTAGGTTATTGATTCCTGTGATCCAAATGACAGCAAAAGACAAACTTGGCTCAGTCATAATAAGTTCATGCTCACTTGAGTGCAAAGTATGCACACACAATGTAGGGCAGGATCTGGCTTCTTGTTCTGTGGTGCCTCCCTTTCTTAGCATCAAGAAAAACACCTCTTCAAACTGAACCTGTGCATAACTTCTGAAGTGTCACAGATATTTTCCACCAGTTTGTTTAAAATACTCTCTCCACCTCCAGAGAATTACCAGGAACCATAAACACAGATGAGCATGAATGATACATGATTTCTGTTGTGTGCCACCATACAGACATCTTTTTGAGAGAACAAGTTGCTATGGGACTCCTGAGGCTACCAATAACCTACTGCTATTTTATGTTAATTTGTGCTCACCACCACCTTGGTTGTATCCACCTTCACTTTGTCACTTCCGACTAGTAGCTCAATTCAATAAATTTTCAACAACTACCTTAAAATAAAATCCAGCATAAGTCTTCTCTCTTGTACTTTAATCCACTTTAACTGATTGGGCGCTTTCAATCCTATATTCAAGATTATAACTAAAAATCCACTGTTTAATAGATCCTAGCGGTATTATGACCATTTGATCAGATATGCCAGCATTAAGACTCATATAAACTAGCAAATGGGAAAATTCTTCTCAGTCAACATAAAAAAACCAGAAAGAGATAGTTCAACAGCACAATGGTGATAGCAACAATAAAATATTGAAAATTTACTCCAGAGAAAAAGGTACAACCAAACATCTGCATCTGTGAATGTGCCAAAAATCAGTGAACCAGATCTAACTTGCATTGAAGTGCAACTGTCTTCTCTTGTGCCCTTTTAAAACTGTTTTAATTAGTATACAATCAAGTTGAATTTCTTATTTTGAAGAACCATATTGCAGATATCAGTATGAAGTCTCATATATGTTAAATTACACAGCGTGGTGAAAATACTAAATTCCAATTGACTACAACTGCAAATGCCTGGCATGAAAATTGAGATGCTCTAGAGAATAAAGACACTGCACTTCTAATCAACCACTAATAAACATTGGGTATGAATAGTCAAGATGAGAAGGAGGGGGAGGAAAAAAACAGTATGTTTTCACATAGCATATAGGATAAATGCTTCACAAAAGCATATAGGATAAATGCTTATATGTTGCCAACACACGATCCAGGTAATGCAGACATTAAGAATGTTATTTCAGATAGCTAATCACTACAGCATTCAATACCTACTAAGTACAGTGTTTTACAGAAACATATGATCTAGGGAAAGTTTTAAACCCAGTTTACACTCAGTTTTAAACAGAGTTCTACCTGCAAGTGTACAGTTTTCTATTAGATGTATCCATATTTTTAGTGATTTGTGTGAATACATTTGAAAACAGAATGCAAATATACAGCCTACAAGTAACATAAACATCTAATATCAACTCCTTTTTTAAATGAAAACCTGTCAATGAGCAGCATTCTGTCTTGTACACTGCAAAAACTTAGCACTAAATTGCTTGGCAGATTCAGAACGCACAGTGCCCCTGAGTCAAGGAGCACTGCTAAAAGCCAGCATAACACAACAGGGTGACAGAACCTGTAAACTGAATCTGTAATCAAACTAACCCCTGTAGCATGCTGCTGAAGTCTGGTTTTGATGGATATTAATTGTGTCCCAGACCCCAAGCCATGAATAACATTACACTGAGAGTTCGAGGCATCTTAGTGCAAAGAAATCACAAGGCTGACAGCACAAAAACAATGCAATTATCAAACTTTGTCACCAACATAACTAAAGCAGGCAAACAAAAAAAAAATGCACTTTACCTTTTTAAGGAAAAATTTCTGCAGTTTCTTGTGAGGCAGCTTTATCATCTTTTTTTCACCATCCAGGATGCAGGTCAGGCATTGCAAGTACTTGAGCCATTCTGCAGGGGCTTGACACCTTTTGCCTTCTCTATTAACTCGCTGCAGTCAGCTTAGCTCAATGCGTCACCAAACACCAGCCCAGCCCCGCAACAGATTAAAAAGGCAAGAGCTAGGCTGGATCTCATTTTTTACTCAAACAAGGAAGCTATAACACAGACACTCTAGCCGAAGCCTTCAGCTGTGTTGTCAGCACAAGGAGGAAGAGAACAGGTATGAGGTCTGCATTGCTCCCTTAAAAAAAAAACGCTGCAAAGTTAAAAAAGGTGCTTATACAGGGGCAAGAATTTACAAGAGGATGAAAGAGGCACAGAGATGCTCAGTACCTCATTGATCCTTTCAAATTCCGTGCTACAGAAGAAACTCAATGTCCAGGACTCTGAACACGACCCAGCACTGCCTGCTGAGCGCAGCTTGTCACTGTGCACCTGTTAATTAAGCACACTGTATGTGATTCAGCCAAGCACAGGAAAGAGCCTGTCATTTATGTTCTCTTCAAATAATTTGAAGACTTATTTCCTCTGAACAGTTCTTAGAAAAGTCTCTACACAGATAGATTGAATGCAAAGATGTTATATACAGATACATACGGGATTATTTATAGAGCAGACCAATGCTGAGTTTGATCCAATACCATAGGAACCAGTGATCATAGGCATCACTGCTTTCCCTTTGAGAATTTGCAGCTGAAGCTCAGATTCAGATTTAGAAGGACAGAGCTCAGCAGCACTCCATCTCCTGAGCTCCACTGCTGTCCTAAAACAGCGAGTGCTGTAGGGTGATCTGATCTCAAGCACAGTGTTCACTCCCAGTTATGCCAATGGGATAATCCCTGTGTTTCAGAATAAAGCACACACTGAAGTAGCTAGTTTAATCAGTTTAAAAATCACACCATGATCAAACTACTTCCCTGATTAGTGTTTGAAGAGTCAGTCTGTGTAAGAATACACAGAAATGTATTTTGAGAGAAATTTCTTCCAAACATTATCCGTTGTTCCCAAATCTCCATCTCCTGTTTTTACGCTATAAATATTATTTCACACAAGCTGCAAATCTCTAATAGTCCACTTCTATGCAAATCATAGAAAAAAATGATACAAGCAATTTTCTTACCATAAGGAATAGGTTTGTTCTTCTGCCCTCTCGCTGCCCATTCTTCAGGAGCTTAAGTACCACAAGCCCTATCAAATTTCACTGCAAATTTCCACTCCTACAAAGGCACATGTGCTTAACCTCCAGCAAGTGTCAAGGTCTGAGGCAAGCCAAGGAAACAGGAGCTTAAGAGAGCTCAGCACACACTTAGTTGCAGAGGTTTGTATTTAAGGGAAGGCCAAACACGACGGGCAAATGACAACTTCCGTAAAATGCCGAACCAAACTCTGAGAACTAGTGCTACTATGCACCCCAAGTCCAGCTGAAGAGACACTGAAAGTGCCACAGAACAGAAGTGCAACGTTTGTCAAAATATTAGTCAGAAAAAAGATTGAGACCCAGGACAATCACTGTGATAAACCAACAGCTGAAGACAAGCAGTAAACCTGGTCTTTAGATTATTCTGACCATCAGGCATTCAGACAGATGGTGGAGAATTCCAGACTAGTTTTCTGAGAAGCATCCTGTACTATGAGGATATCTATCAAAACAACATGGAGAAGATGATTCCTAGTCCCAATTCAAGATATTGTTCCAAAACTGAAAAGTGGGGAACACAAGCAGCAAGATGGGGTAATTCTTTGGTGTGTTTGAAGCCTTTGGGTTCAGTTTTGATAAAAGTTAGAAAAAACATTTCTTAGGAAAATCTCACTGTGTACTGTGTAACACGGAAAAGAATTCAAGATACCTGTAAAAACAGGATGGTGAGCATACCATAAACCCCACCCAGCTGCATGCAACAGAAACATAAATTGCAGCCATAATACCTTTCTCAACAACTTCTGCAACAAATGGGCAAGTGTGGGTTTGAAACTTGAAGCCTTTCAAGCTATAAAGTTTTAAAAACTCTGTGATTTTGGGGTATGCATTACTAAGAAACACATTACTTTTAAAACTAAGAATTCTTCCTACAGATCACCAGGATCTCCATAATTTCTTAGGATTTGAACTTCAGTCTAGGAGATTCCCCAGAGCTGAACAGCATTGACTTAGATTTTCATTTTTCCTATTGTAATTCTTTAGCCGCATTTTCATTTCTGCACTCACATCCACAAAAGTTGCAAGGTTTTCCTTTGTAAGAGCAAATGAAGATACTTTGATGAGATCTTAAATGCAAGACTTCCTTCCTCTGAGATAATACATAATCATGCAAGACTCTATATTCACCTAAGAAAGCTTGAAAGCTTAGGTCAAGCTAAACAATTAGACTGTAGCTGAAAGTACCATAAAGACACTTCCATGCCTTCTAATACATAACCAAATTTCTGTGTTTTGTTGTTCCCGTCGTTTTGTGTTTCTTTAAAAATAAAGAAAAACACTGAGGACTGAAGACACACCTCTAGCATTATTTTTAGGTATTTATCTATGTCTGTGTGTCAGAATACATTCTGAATTCTGTCATGGTTACTATGGTAGATAATTGCTTTCTGTTAAATCTGACAGGGAACAGATGTAACACATACAGTCCCTGCTTATTCACAATCCTCCCAGCTAAAAGCAACATTTCACACATAAACAAGTCCTCCAAACTCCATGTGCATAAGCACCTTTCCTTCCAGACACAGCTATCTGCCCTTTTCAAGTCAGTGCACTGTTATATGCTATGCAGGCTTTGTTTGGGCAATTTAAATGAAAGATGCTTCCTTAATTGATAAATATTTCACTCATCTTTCTGATATAACCAAGAGAAGGAACAAGATTTTGCAATCGTTGCTGCTGTTTGTTTATTTTTGTTTAGGAACTACACTAAAGTTCTTAGCAGGCCTGCTCCTGTCTAATACTAATTCTCATTAGTATTAGAAAGATGGCATTAGCATCCCAAGAGAAGCTAGCCATAAGCAAATTCTTCAAGACTGAAGGAATAAAGCATCCTGTGGCTGTATTTAGATCTGCGTATAGAGCATATATACAGTATTTTATATTAAATCCAAAGACAGCTCAGATTTTTTTTCAATACAGTACTCCTCTTGACTGGAGCCAATACTGACGAGTTCTGCACAAATGTAGGCGATATTACAGATACTCTTTTCTACACCCACTGAAGTTACCTTTCCTTAGTAACTCAAATCTGAAAAGACAAGATACCTTCCTGCTTTAACTCACATGGGTAAAAAAGAGTAAGAAGCACTTGAAAAAGTAAGTGATTTTATCAGCAGTTCTAACCAAATGTTAGTCCTGTAGCTGACAGGTTTCCATTTTACCTCCCATTTTGATTTACAAATTCACAGACTTACAAAATACCAGGAGAATTGTTTAATACAAGTTAGCTTGTGTGTACTCAAAAAATCAAAGCTGTCATTTTTGACAGCTTTTCCCCCTCCATTATTTGAAGTCATTACATAGAGAAATGAATGCTTTTTTTTTTGATGCTAAAAGGATTTCTCCAGCCAACTGACTAATGCAAATCTATTTAAGCTTGCTGGGGCTGCCCAGCAAATGATTGATCCAGCTCTCTTACAGATCATCAGTAACTTAGATCAAGAAAGATTCCAATATAACTACCTCCCAAACTTACTTAAAAATAGAACAGTGTATTTGATCAGGAAGTTTGGATTACAGAAAAACTTTTCACTTTCACCTTCCACTCCTCAAAAGTCTAAAGGTATTATTGTATCATCTTCTCTTCTGTCCTGATACACCAACTCTATCTCCTCAGAAGTCACCAGAGGGATAAGCAAGGAAGCAGACTACAGAGGATGCTGCCTGTGGTCTGGGTAGGACGACTACAAGAGAGCAATTCAAAAGCACTGACCTTGGAAAAAAGAACTCCACTCCCTTTTGAAAATAACTGGTGCCAAAATCCACAGCTATTTGGGATCGGAAGTGCCTACTTCATGCAGCAGGAGCACACGATTTTCCCCTCATGTTCCAATTAGTGAACATCACTGCCTGGCAAATCCTGCCCAAGCTTTTAAAAAACTCTCTCCCCTCACACCTTCCCAAATACCCAACACAAAGGCAGCTTCCTGAGGAACTGATACCAAGGACTACTGCAATAAAAGCAAGGAATTCTATTTTTCACAGGACCCACTTTGTCTCCTTGCTGCCCTAAGAATCCTTCAGTTGCCCTTTAAGATGCTCTCAACAAAAAAAGGACTCTATCACCCTTATACCAGCAACAAACAAACAACACAGCTCTCTGCAATTAAAAATAGAAAAAGAAACATGACCACACCACAGTTGGGAAACACCTAGGTGTAGAAGCAACTAAATGGGAAAGGAGAACAAATTTTAAGAAAAGAGAGGCATATTTTATTTCCTGAAACTTACTCTATCACAAAGCCTGAGTAGATTTATGGCCAAGGTTTTTAAGGGATTAATTTCAAGTTCTGCTGTGAATTTGGTCACTGTGATCAAGGTTTGATCATGTCCTTCCTTTCTGTATTACACTTTCATAAGCATAAAGCTCCATGTATTTTCTCTAAATCTTTATAAGAAATGCAAGCCACCTTCAAGTTCATTTCTACGCAGAAGCCTTTTAAGGCAACATCAGTATACAGCAGCTATTAAAGATTATTTTAGTCCTTTGTAAATCTTTCCAAGAGTCAAGAGATTTCTTTTGTGGGGGGATATTTCACACAAACTCACAATAATCCATACTCTTTTCTTTTTCCCCCCCTCCTCATCAGACCAAAGTCAGGGTATCCTCAAATAGTGTGTTACAAGCCACGGCTCTGCTGAAATTTTGATCTGCTTTGAACCAAGTTCAAGTTATTTAAGACTATACACAGTTATACCTGGTTACAAAGAACTCACATTTTTTAAAATATGAGACAACCTTCCCTTATTTCTACTATAGTCAAGGCCTATGCTCAAGTTTGGAAGAAGAAAGAGGAGCACCTCTGCATAGGTGAGAAGACAGGGTTAAGGAGCATAGCAGGGAAAAATACCCATATCCATGAACATTCAGCTCTCTGGCCACTCCTCACAGTCTCCCTACAACTTCACATATACACTACTAGAAAAAACCTTTGTGGGAGGCAGAAGAAGGGGATGGAAGTTTTGAGCAGAGCAACAGGACAACAAAAGACTGTGGGCTCTAAATAAGTCCTTAATACCACGCTTCTCTACATGCAGGCATAGTTGATCTGATTACCAAAAGCCACACATGTCCAAAGATGATCATAACATGATTCCCAGTCACATTTACTCTTCAGTTTCTATTGTGTTTCATCAGTGAAAACAAGGAAAGGAAATTACAAGTTCTGACTGTATTTTTAGTATATTCTAATGTAGTAATTTGCTCTCATTTCATAAATGCCACTAAATGTTCTGTAGTGATCAAATATCTCTACTGATGAGTTAAGCTTTTTAACACTGTATAGCATTGAAATTGCTTACATTTAGAAACCTAATCCAGTGCCCCAAATAAACGCTGTTCTCATTAGGGAGCCCTTTAGTAGAATTGTCAGAGTCAGAGATTTGTTCCTCAAAATGAAGGTCTACACTTTCAAATATTCCTAAGTCAAGGAAATTTATCAAACTGTGTGATCATATCACAGTTCATGAAGCTCTGGAATGATGTAGGCAGCACATCACCAACAGGCGTGCTGCGAGAGCTCAACCTTCACAACATACTAAATTTTCAACCCTGAAATTGAAACCAGGGCTTCTTTGTAATCATGGGATAACATTTCAGAGAAGGACCCTTGGAGAAGTCACCCATGGAAAAGATCACATGCCTATCAAGGTTTCAAAGAAAATAATTTCTGAAAAGTACAAACCTTGCAAATGCCTGCTCTTAGCATCCATCCATTTGAAAATTGCCTCTGTAAAGAAACAAGTTGAATCTTTTCACATATAGGAAGACCATAAAGGAAGTAGCCAACATTTTTAAAGGAATTTCATTCTTCACCCATAGTTCGGAGTCTGTAGCAAAATGAGCAGCTGTACATTCCAGAGGAGGCCTGCATGCAGACAGCTGAGCTCTGCCAAATTTAAAGCTCCAATGTTCCCTTGATGAACTCTGCTCTTCTGATGAGCCATCTCTGAAGTACCACACACACTGTGGCCCTGCAATTACTGGTTTACCAAACTTGGGATGCACCTTGCCTACCAGCTAAGTACCACAGCCTGATTAGCAGAATACCCCTTAGCACTAAGAACATGCAAAGGACACAAAGGTCTCTTGACAAGCAGGTTTTGGTGGGAGGTGGTTGGGGTTTTATTTTGACTCTTATCTTTGTCCTTTTTTTTTTTTTTAGATCACTATTCAGTATTATATAATCTCTCTTGAGATAGAGGTTTCTTTGACAAACAATGGAAACTGTAATTCAGCAACTTCAAGAGCAGTTTAAAACATTTTTTTTTTCTACAGGTGACACTTGAATTTGGGGAACCCTGATAGTAAATTTCCATTGTAACCTTACGTGCAGAACTAACAGTTAATTTCCATCATAACCTTACATGCAGAGCTAACTTTCCAGCAACAAAAAGGTTAAATCTGGCACTTTCACCAGACATACAGGAACCACAACCATCTTGATGAACAGGAAAAAGTGCCAACAGGTAATATGTCAAAGGAGACATAACACTGTATGCTCAAGCTCTGATCGCAGAGAAAAATTTCTTTAACAACATTTGTGAGCAAGGACTGAATTTTCTGGACTTGCACTTTCAGCACCATGTACTTTACTTCTCAGCCACTGCTTTCATTGTACAGCCAACTGCTAGGATTGCCTGGGAAAACAGAATTTAATTTGCAAAATAAGTTGGATTTGGGCATTTCCTTCTCCTTCACATAGCTATAGGATTCAGGATTTTTTAAAATTTACTTAATTTTAATAAAAATACAATAATTCCAAAACTCAAAGTGCGAACTTGAGTTAGAAGCACCTGATAAAAACAGACTCAGAAGTTCCTTCCCACCAGGATGGTGGTTCTGACCTCTTAAAAACAGGTGCATGTACATGGTTCCACTGAAAGCAGGATTCTAAGGAGACTCAGTGCTTGGCACAAATGCTCCTACTTCCACATTCAGGTTTTAAGCATACATTTTACAACATCCCAAGGGGGCAAGCAGAGTAAGGTGGGAAGAAAAAAAAAAGGAAGCGCTTAAAAAAAGTCTTCATATTCCTAAAGTCACTGGACAAAAAAGAAAAGCATGATTGCTGCAGGAGTAGTAACAGATGATTAATCTGTGGTTGCAACCTGAAATTGCCTGGGGCTTCTATTGGTTTTTCGTGTGTTGATAGTAGATCTGTAATTTAGATATATACTGGAAATATGGCATGTTAGTAAGCTATTTTGAACACAGATTCATATCTTCACCTGACCTTTCCTACAGGCAAAGTAAATACAAGAGAATAACCTTTGTAGTTAAGCTGACATGAAAATGGAAAAGCTTTCATACCATAAGCTGTTCTTATTACAATAATCACTGTAAAGATTAACTCACATTGAAGGCAATTCCTTTGCAGGGTGAACCAGGAAAGCCCATTGCCCAAAGTGACTGCCTCAGATTTAGACTAAGATCTCAGCATAGAATTACTAACAAGTGTGTCTCTTGGACAGGTTATTTTTTGGACACTAAGTATTCTAAGTTTATCAATTATCTAAAAGCATACCCTTCAGAGTTACAAAAATATTTATTGCATTGGTGACCCTTAGGTCTTGCTCATAGCTGTAAAGGATTTGAAAACAGAAGTGATACATGATTTACGCCAGAGACCTTGGAGAAAACCAGAAAATCCCACAACTGGAAATATGTCACATCTTTTCTTTAGGATAAAATACAAACTTAGTTCTGTTCTCTTTGTTTATTAGTATTCAATTGAATCTACCTGCATTTTAATTTTGTGATTCTCACACATTTCAGACATACATATAAAAAAGAAAAGAGTTCTAATTTCTTAAATTAGTTGATCTTCACTTCCCCACACAAAAGCAAAACCACACAAACCAAAAGAACCATCTTCTGTTTTACATTTATTTCCCTCTTCTTCACATACATTTCTCTCCACTGCTCTAATAATTTTCCACCAACTCTCTGGTCTCAATAGCCTTTTTTCTCTATACTTTTTCAAAGGTGAAATGACTGGAACTGAACAGAGGGTTCCAACTGAGAAAAATCAGCACAGTGGCATAGCTCTGCTGGTACTGCCTATTCACCTCCTCTTGCCTACAGTACCCCCCCAGTGCTTCACAAACAGAAAGAGGATTGATGCCCCAAAGTCTGTGTTCTGCATCTCCCACAGTGGCACAATACTTGGCACAACAATGCCATCCCTGCATACTGTTAGCATTTTGAAAGAGATTTCTAAAAATAGCTACACTACTGACTTAGAAAAAACAAAAACTAACCTTTTCCTCTTCACCTTCAGTGATTTTCCATCTAATTAAAGATGCCATTATTTTTCCATTAAGACATTATGTGGATGTACCAAAAGCATGAATGTAGAATATAATATCACAATGATAACATAAAAGTTCTTTGCTTATGGATTTAAAAAAATCCATCTTCCCACTGACTTTATTATCTCCTGTAAGGTAGCACAATAATTCCAGTAATTTCTGCTGTTGATCATAAACTATTGTAAAACAAACCCTGCTAAATAAAGTCACCTCAAAACAATGTGCTAGGGGATTAATGCTTGGAAAATGTAGAGCTTCTCACAGGAGTTTTACCTTTCAGGTGAGGTAGGGGATCCAGAATTTTAAAAGCGATAATGCAGCAAAAGTACTGTCAATACAGGGACGATTCTGAAGTTGTATTTGTAACATTCAGTTAAACCAAAAAAGCCAAGAAAAAAAAGCAACAAAAGTTGCAGCTTGATTTCAGCAATTACAAGATATATTTAATTAAGGATTAGCTAATTCAGGACTATATTTTCACTGAATAACCTTCCACTAAATTCAGTGTATTTTCTAACTGAATTTATGCAGAATTTTACACTGTGTTTGCCTTTAAAAATTTCTATATGGACAAGTACCCAAAGAAATACCATTAAGACTTCACAAATTTGGTCTGTAATGTGAGAGAGCAGTTCAACTGCCTCTCAAATTCTTATCTACAAATTTACAAAGGAATATGGAAACAGGATTTTGAGATTTATATTGATTAACAGCAAACTTGCATTAAGTTTGGATGGAGGAAACAAGAGGACCATCTGTATGTTGTGCAGTTAGCCAAGCTGTAGGATGCTTTACAGGATGATTTGCAGAAGTTCTGACTCATAAATGGCAAATTATGTGTTTGGGCTGAAGTCATTCTACTTTAGCAAAACCAAATATAAGCTTCCAATAGCTCAATGAAAAGAGCACCACAGCCTAAAGGAAAATATCATTCCAGAACAGTTCAAGCAAAGGGTTGAAGAAAACATTGCATACCATAATAGATAATAATGAACTAGAGATGGTTTGAGTTAAGCAACAGAAAACACACACTGTTTTAGACCTGTGTTTTTAGGAGCTTGTGAAACTATTTCTAGGCTGTACAGAATCTCCATTCAGATAATTGGATATGGAGAATACTTTGAGGTGATTTGGGTTGAAAGACACAAATTCAGGCAAAAGCTTTGTAGTTTTGTGAGTTAACATTAGAAGAAAAGAAAACTACATTCATCTGCTCTAACAATTCTTGTCTAACATTGGCCATGAACTTTCATCCACTTGCGCCTACGTGAAGCCAAATAACTGGGGTTTGGCTAAAGCAAATTTTCTAGAAAGGAATTCAATTTTGACTTGAAAATTACAAGAGAAGGACAAGCTCACTTCCCAGCCTCTAAAATATCACTTCCCACACTACCAAAAATCTGCCAGCAGCTTCTAGCTCTGTTCTCAGTACTGGATCTGGGGAGGGGGCACAGGTTTCAGGTTCCAGTTACAGCTTCTTGCACAGGCTCAGCTATTGCCAGAGCTCACCAACTACAAATGTGATTCACTGAAGTGCATGCTGCACTTTTGGGTCAGCTCTCATTAAAAAAAAAACTTTAAAATTGTATTCAAAGAAACAAAAAGAAAACTCCACCCTAAAAACGACTGAAAAGCTACCCAAATTCTCATGTAATGATTCATTCCTAACTGATAAAAACCCTTTTGCCAAACAAGACGGACCTCTACTGTTAAATGAAGTTACTGCAAGCTTAACAAGCATCCTCATTACCCTGGACACTATTCTATTGGGCTGGTTATAGGTTACATGTCTCATAAAAAAGTTACCCTTCGTGGCACTGCTGCTGATCATTAAAAGAAGGTGCTATAGATCTCACAAGAAGGATTAAAAGAAAGGTGCAGTTGCTGAGACTAAGAAATTTAAGGATTTAAAATGAATGTGTATATCAAGTATCAGAATGCCTGATTGCAGGTCAGCTTTCCACGGACCTGACCTGAGGTCTGTGACACTGGAACTAACATGTGTCAGCCAGTCACAGCATCCCAAATTACATGCCAACCTTGTCAAAGTTAAATTACAGCTGTCCTCAGGCTACTCAGTGCTAGTCTCCCTGTCAGATCCCTGTGCTGTGATGGTGTTCCAAATAATGGAGTTTAAATTGTGGATACTTACTTGGCTAAGGACCAATCAGTACCTCCCTTGCACATTACATTGAAATAGCAGGCTATGGATTTAAGAAAGAGAATTATGCTTCCTGGCTGTTCAAAGCAAGAGCAGGGGGCAACAGGCTAAAATGCCCATTGTTAAAATCATTTGGGTTGGAAGCAATCACCAATGAGGCAACATAGATGAACAATATGCTCAAAGAAGTTAGTCCAAAGTCAGATTGGACTCAGACTTTGTGGCAAAAATGAGATAATTATCAGCTGAGGCATGTTTCAGACGCAGGATCTGGAGCAAGGGAGAGCAGTTTCTTTTAATACTTGGCTGGGGTGTGTCTATCCAGAAAATTAAAGTTTTACTACAATAAAGTAAGTAACTACAGCTATGACAGTTATGCTTTATGACAAAGCTCAGCATTACCATCTGCAACAGAGTTCCACTACATCCAGTTTTTTGTGATACATGACATCACTGCAGTTTAAAACACAGATAACAAAAACTTTTATCTGGGAGCTCTGCAATAGCCTAAATTTAAGACTAGAAATACTTAGCTGCCATGGTTACTTTTCACCCTGCTTTTTGGATTTGTTCCAACCTTCCATTCTCTTTTCTTCAAGAAGATAAGACACTCAAGAGTTACCACTAATTAAAAGGCATAGTATTGCATTCATCTCAGCAGTACAAGTATTATTCCCAATGCCAAAAGTAAGATGAATGAGGCAGTTTCATCTCTAGAAAAAATAGTGAATATTAATTCACTTGTATAATGACTTATATAATGTAGAAATGTGTCTGATAGCCTAAAATCAGCCATCTGGGGAAGGAAGTAAAGTAAAAAGGGGACCACGCTTTCCAGCTGCCATGGTTGCATCTCTGCTGGAAAGACAGCAAGGGGACAAGTGAACAGTCTCCTTGAAATAAAAAGCTTTGTGACATCCAAAGCTTAAAGTAAGTTTTTTGAACTTTGCAGCAGCTTCACGAGGTGATTGTTCAGTTCCACCCAGTCCACACTAGGTGTCAGTCCTGCCCCAGTATGGACAGGCTCAGGGATACAGGGAACAGGTATTCCCAAAGAGCTGTGTTTTCCTTCTAGGCTATTAAGGGTCACACTTGCATAGTGGACTAAGAACAAGAACAAAAATAGCTTTCTGTTCTCATGGACAAAAACTGAGAAACTAAATGCTTTGTCTTCAAAATATGTTCTCTTAAAGCTGGGGTTGTCTTGTAACTAAACCTATGAAAGGTTAAAAAAGCAGGTCAAAGTGTAGCCACAGTAAGTGCAGTCTGGTTTCTGTAGGGAAATAAGCTAACAGACATCTGTCCTTGTTTTCAGGAAGACTGAATTTCCCAGAGAAAACGTAAGTCAAAGAAGCAGAACCAAAGCAAAACCTATTGCTTTTGTTTCTTGGACTTCTTTCCTGTTACCCCCTTTTTGGACAGAAACATAGCACACAGATTTGCCAGCCTGCTTATTATATTGAATAGTACACTGACTTGTGGCCAGGTACAGTTCTGCTTTTCCGTCCCTTGGCAGGGTACTGCTTTGAATCCCTCTGCTCATTTGTGAATATTCACAAAATCTTTGAGAACAGAGATTTAAGTGCCTACTCCTCTTTCCAGCCTGATCCAAGCTGACCATAGCATTCATACTGTTGGGATGTCCGATCAGTGTGACTGTACACTTTGCTTCCCTAGGAACAGCCTAAACACCTAATCAAGTCAATCAGCTTTGACATCCTTCAACAAGACTGCTGCAGAGCTGCTTGCTTACAGGTCATGCACTCCCAGAGTACAGCAGTTTTCAGTACAATTCTATAAAATGAGGCTTATCTTTGTCCCCATGGCAACAGACTGCAGTCGTATCCACACCCCACTTAGGAGATGTGATTGTAATTTATTTGCCAGTCTTGCTAGTTCAAGAAAATATTATAATACATCCTAAGTAGTATGGGTTAGGGTCTCCACAGAGTACACACTCATTAGCTAAAGCTCATGCTGTCATCACACAGCTACTCCTGAGACTGAACCTTTCTGTCCCACAGCTGCAGAAATATCACAACCAGCTGCAGAGCAGCACCTGGTAGGATATGTACTTCATGTTATCTGAAATTATTTCAGTACACTTTACAAGAACGTGATGTATTCAGATAAAAGACAAAGTGCACACAGTGTACCTGTGTCATTTCCATCTCACCCCCACAAAAAAAAAAAACCAAACCCACAACCCAGTTACTCAAGGTATTTGTGACTAATACAGAGAAGACAGGAGAGGCAACACTTCCTGTACCACAGAGAGAGGTGCCCAGCAGGCCCTTTTGTCTATGAATGTTTCCAAGCACCACATTATGCTAGAAAGGTCAATGACCTAAGAGTATGTCTGAATTCCTGCCATCATGGTTACATTCAGAAACTTCAATTCAATCTCTGCTTTGCTTAAACAGAAGTCACACCTACCCATCACAACACTAAGTTCTGGCAGGCCTGTGAAATTTCATATTGTGCCCCAGCAACACATGATGAAAATTAATTAATTCCTTGTATAGAGCTGGTACCGTCTTCACTCACTGCTAATTCACATCGACTGAAGCAGCAAAGAGCAGTCAGCCTCCTCAAGACACCTGGGGAAGGAGCTGTGCTCATTCCATGTCTTCAAGCCTTGAAGAAAGCTGATTCTGGTCTCACACATCAGCTTTCTTGTGAGAATTGGGAAAGACACACAGCAAGCTCTTTTGCTTCTACTTTTCAGATTTAATCTGCCATTTGTACTGCCATATATGGAGCAAAATGTTTCAGAAAGAAGAAACAATTAGGTTACTCATTTCAGTCTTGAATAGATCATTTGGTTACAATAACTTGCTGTAAACCATGTACAGATAGATTTGGGTGCCCAGATCAGCAGTTACCTGAGTCCCCATAAACAGCATGCCAAACTCTTTACCTTTTTCCTGAACTCATATGGACAATACTTTTCCAACGGGAGGGAAAAAACTCTATTCTTGAAGTTTCCATGTCAAACTTTGGGCCCCTTAAGGGCTAAAGGGGGTTTTGTTGTTGATGAGAACATAAGCAAGGAGATTTAGCTACAAAACACTATACACTCCCAACCCCAATAAGAAAATCTTCTGGTATTTCTTATCTTTAAACTATACAGTCATGACTTCAGGTCAGACTCTAGTTTCCATTATGCTTTCTGAAAACATTTCTCTTGTTTGTCTATGAAAAGCGTAACAAAAAAAAAAAAAGTTGTATTCTACTACATAATATTAAAATTTATTTTTACAGAGAGGTGAAATATAGTTTTAACAATGCAAGTTAGTGGCCCTAAATTCAAGTGATCAACAGCATATCTGGACATTGCATGATGCCCAAGTATAACTCCCACAGAAATAACAGCTAAAAGAAATAGTGCAGGAAGAGCTCCCCCAATTTTTCCAAGACATCTCCAGATACTATGGCAAAAAAATCAAAAGCACATATCTCAGAGGGTTTCTCCTTCCTCTGTGATAAAGAGAAAAAGTCCAATTTCCCTTTCAGCTGCAAATAGAGGTTCAGACTGTAATCACCCTGCAGCCACCACAGGGAAGGCATCCAGCACCTGTTTTCTTGCTGAAGAGGATTTGCAGGTGCTCCCTCATCCTCCAGGTTTTTTTTATTACTATGAAAGAAACACCCTAATCCAAGTTATATTTCCTGTTCAGAATTGCACAAGCCATTATTTCCAGACAGCTAGAGACTTACTCTGCTTCTCATGCTGTCAGCATCTGCCTCATGTAGCACTTATTGTGCCATTAAATGCTTCCCCCAGCTGTCAGCCAGGAGCCCAGAGCTGTTTCATCTCATAAAAAGCAGCTCTTCCAACTCTTCACACAGGGTCCAGCCACATTAGTTAAAGAATAAAAAACAGGCAGAAGGAACAAGATAGGCAGAACAGTATTTTAATGATCCACTTTTCTCCCAGAGCCTCATTTCATCCAAGCTGTACAGCTGATAAACTGTATGTCTTCTCAAGGGGAAGATTCTCTGCTCAAATCAGCTTGCACAGGAAGCTTTTGGTATGCTCATGTGCTTTTCTTGTTGGTCAGTGACACATAAGTGTCACATAAGTGTAGCTGGCTTTCTCACAGTCAAACTGAAGTTTAAGACTTTCAGCAAGGGTAAGGAATGCTATACCAGGCACAAATTATCCCATTTAAGAGAAGGCTCTGTAGATTGACATAGGACAACAAGCTTTCTCCTTTAATATCTACAGCATTTGTAACTGAGCCATAAGAAAAGTCAGTGGAAAAGAAGGCTCACATAGTGCCCTCTGACAGTCACAGTTGTTTAAGTCACCAACCAGATGGTAACAGTTGTTTTGGCCACTTGTTGCCTGTAACTATGCTTGCAATGTACTTTTAAAGACCCCCAAGATACTAAGAAATACAATAAAAGAGTTGTAATGCCTTGAAGGTAAAGACTGGTAGTAATATTTAGAGAATAGGTACCAGACACAGGCCACCACTGAAAAAACAACCAACCAAATCAAAACTAACAAACACCCCCAAAAAAAAAAAAAAGGAAAAAAATCCAGAAAAACAAACAAAAAACCCCCAACAAACAAACAGAAACCCAACAAACAAACAACCCACAACATCCAGCTCCCCAAAAATAAAAATAGCACACAAACATAAAACACATACACACCATAGCATAAAAGCAAATGGAAGGCATTTCTGGTTTTTAAGCCTGCTTCAACCCACTCTGCAATAGCCAGGACACCTTCAACTCCAGGCACAGTGGGTGAGAGTTGAGTCAGACAGCTCAAAGAAAATATGCTGTGCTTATGCCCTTACACCACGTTGCAAGAACCACCACAGGCACACTGTGGCACCACCGGCAAACTGATGAAGTCATCACTTCAAACCTACAGCAAGAACTTCCCATAGCTCTGGATATTCCAAAAAGTGAACTCTGGTTTAAAGATAAAGCATTTCATGGGCAAGAAAAGCCCATGAGCTGTCATACCAAACCACTCTGTACCTGAAATCAGAGCCCAGTCTAATTAGCATCTATACTATTAGAAAAATTAAATATGAAAAACTCAGGCGCCCCCAGTATGTAACCAGTCTACAGGATTTGGAACTAAATGCATACTTCAGGCTTTTCAAAGAAGCTCGGTCAAATTTTCTCCCAAAGCTGATAGAACAACTTAGGAGAACAGTAAAAAAAAGAGTAGAACTGGGCAAAAACTGTAAGAACCAGACTAAAGAAGGATAATTTTGTACTGATCTAATCAGTCACAACAGTGAATCATCGAGTTAAGAGATAAACAGTTATCCCATGCAGAAGCTGAACTTAAAATCTGTTTCTCCCAATTCAGGCATTCAAGAAAGCTTTTTATTCCTTGCCAGTTAAATCTGAAAATATTCATATTCTTAAAGCTACATTTACAAATGAGTTTACTGCAAAACCAAAGAATTAGAGAGGTCAAAATGAAGATCCAGATATAACACTGTTAAAGACTTCTGGCTGATCTTCTAATGTGCATGAGAACTCCTGCTTACCTGTCTGGAAGGTTTTTCAATTCCTGTTTCGAATCCAAGGAACCTGGAGGGCTCCAGGGACAAGAACTGAATTCAGCCTAGCTTCTTCATCAATAGAATTGCATAAGCCTCACCTAGACTTCAAAGCCTCTGGGGTCTTCAAATTTTATAGCAAACACAAAGCAAACAAACAAAAAAAAAAAGTTCTTCATTGCACAACAAGCATACATCTGTTCATCTTGAGCACTTTTAAATTCTTTTCACACAGATGCTTTAAGGCTGACAGTACACATTCCAAGTACTTCACCTCCTGCCCAAAGTCAATTATTTATTCAAAGCTGGCTCTGAGAACCAAAAAGGTGGGCAAGTCTGCCAACTACATGCAGCATATTTCAGGAAAATGACTCACTAAGTTCAGAATGTTTTACACATTTAATTAAGCCTTACGCTAACTCCAGTTGGCAAGCAAGAGTATGAATCATGGCAGCTAGAGCACAGAAGCAAACTCAAGGCAGCACAACAACTTAACTGCTTACTTGTGCAGCTGAACAATGACTTACTGAAGGAGGCATCCAGGAGGACACTCTGCTCCATAGGCCAGTGGAGCACAGATAAGAAGCAAGAGGGAGGGAGAAGAGAACTTGAGGCACCAAGGCTGCACCAAACAGTCGCTGCTGGGGCACTGGCATCAAACCCTCTGCTGATCCTCACTGTGCTGACACTGCAACACTCATCTACTGCTCTCCCCCTCCAGGGTCTTCTACAAAGGAAGATGTCTTCTCCCAGCAAAGGCTGGAACATCAAGGACAAAGAGGCAGCGGTAATGATGTCATTAGCACAATTTTTGTGTCATCATTTTACACACCACCACATGTACTCAGTGGTTACCATGCTGTTATTACTTGACATATTATGAACTGCCGTATCCTGAGCTCCTTTACTGAGATAAACTTCTAGTAGAAGAGAACAAAATTGCACAAAATAGTCCTGATGTTAAAATAAAAACCATTACACACACATCTATGTGTTATCCTGTTGTCCACGGGTTGCCCACTCCCACAGCAATGAGCTAAAGTAAATAAGAACACAGAAGAGAGCCCTGAGGTCCCACAAGACCACAGAAAAATGTACAACATATTTAGTTTACAAGGATCCAGAGAACATCCATAAGATATTATAAATCAGCTTCCATCATGCCGTTAAAAAAAAGGAAAGCAATAGTACATGAAACAAAAAATATATACACACCCCTAGTTGGCTACAACGAAATACAAGTGTAATCATTGTTCTTCACACTCTTTAAATTTGAAATATCTAAAGTAATTTATAATTAAATTCCCCCACACCCACAGGGCTATTAGTGTATCCCTCTCTATCCTCAGGGCTTTACTGTGTTAGACAAAGGGACACACACAAATAATCTTCACACAGTCAGGATTTCACTGTTATCGTTTCAGCAAGCACAAAGTTGTACAGCTGAGGGCATATGCTCGGCAGAACAAAGGTACAAGAAGATCAGAGATCCCCATTACAGCAGGAGATTAGGTTTCTCACAGGCAGGCTTGGATTTGGTTCCGTGGTCAAGTTGAAACCATTAAGAAACATCCCACCAGATGCAGTTACTACCCTCACCTAGTCAGAGGGCACTGGTGTTAAACATTTAGCTCAGAACAGAGATGATTGTGGCAGAGGTTGTTCTGGTTTTAAAGACGTGCGCCACTGATGCACTTGAAACTTTACATGGGACACTTACCCTGCAGAAGGAAAGATTAATTCTTCAACCATTCCCACACTATTAATCTGACCATGCTGAACTCCTCACCATAGCTACCGACAACAGCAAAACTCTTCATGCAACCCTAAACCAAGCCTGATCCAAACCAGTAAGTAATCAGGGAAAGGCTGTCACCTTCTTACACCTTTTCATTCACCTTCACATCCACAACAATCTTGTATAAGATAAGCATCAGCCTGGATATCAAGTCATATTTATTTAGCATTGTGCTTCACTGCTTAGATATTTGTTGGATACTGGAATCAGATGTTTATAGGATTTGATCACTTATCTTGTCTGTTTAGAGAAGTAAACAAGCTACACACTGTAAAATGACAAATACTATTCAGATCTGAGCTATGTTAATCTCCCTTTCACTCAACAAAACTGTCACCCACAGAAATATATTAGTATCTGCAGTAAGATTGCTTCTCATACACCATTTCCAGAAGAAATCTCTCTGTGAAATCAGATGCATACTCTGGAGCTTCAGGGCTACCTTCCCCTCCCTGAAGTGTGATAAAACCTTATGCCAGGCTAGGAAAAACCAACACCAGGAAATTCAAGAGAATAAACCAATCAGATATAGACACATCCAGACACACACCACAAATCTCCTACCCTGACAGATCTTCTGACTCAATTCTTTGGATCAAGGAACTCCCAAGAACACCTGTGTGAACCAAGCTACCTAGCACCCAAACCTGCTGGGGTAGGGCCCTGACCTCGCTTGGCACCCACTGGGCCAAGGGACCAAGGCTCCTTCCAACAGGCAGGACAGCCCAGAGGATGCTGCCCGAGGAAAACTTCCCTCTGGGGAAACCCATCATCTCCACCCCTGCAAGCAGCTTCTCTGCAGTGCTGCAGCAGGACAGGCTCTAAGCAGACCTCACCTTAGGGCCTGGTGTGTCAGGGGCAGTCAGGAATGTTGCAGTGAGGAAGCTGTGATCCACTAAGCATCATGTTGCTCTAGCTTTGATTTTAGGAACAGAACTTCACCCTCCTTCTAGTGCTACTCTCCCCCTTCTAAGGAGCCTCACAAAATGACTTAAAAGGAGACAGAGATCAAACAATTTCAAAGACTTTTTTAAACTAAAATAATAAATAAATTAATGAAAATCACTCCCCTCACCACACCCTCCCTATTCAGCTGAGCAGAGTGCTCAGAGTAGCCTTCAAGACCACTGCTGCAGCATTTCAAACAGGATTTCAGAAACAGTTTTCAGATGACAGACAATCAGAGGAGGCTCACTGACATAACCTACTTATGCTGTTTAATTCTGTTGTAGCAGCTTCCTTTATAGGAAGGGTGACTCATAATCCTTAGCTTTCTTGAAAAAGAAATAAAGCAATTCATGTTAAAAGCTGCTGTAATATATGCTGTACAAAAAGTGTCTCAGGACTGTTCATCATAATAGAAGACTTTTTATAGGAAAATGAAGGAGATGACACCAACTAAACATGCACAAACCAGGAAGAAATCCACTCAAGTAACAGGTCTCATGTACAAGAGTATGTCAGCTTTAACAGTACCATATTGCTCATTGTTCTGTTTGCAATGTTCGCTTCCATAAAAATATTGCTAAATACATGTTAGTGTTACCTTTTCACCTCAATTGAAAGTTGAAAATTGGACTGAAAGATAATGTTTTAGATTAGTAAATACTGAGAACCTCTCAGTTACTGACTACTGGAGGTGAGAACTGTGGTTGCTAGTGTACAAGAGGCTCAGACTACTTGTTCAAGTGCTAGATATGTACAAACATGCCTAATATGCACTTAAAACCCAGACCACCCCAAACGCCAAAAGACACCAGTGAAAGGGATAGGCTGTATTTCAATCATCCATCATATATGTGAATGCCAGTTAGTACCCACTATGCTTTCCCTCTTTTTCTTTTGTTTGAAGGAGTGTCTTTTGTCAGAAGGAATAATTCTAGACCAGACTAAATAAACGTAGTAAGCACTCTAATTACTGACCTCACACAAAAAGGAGAGAAAACCCATACAAATTAAGGACTAAAACAGCAATCAGGTCATCCATATCCACTTTTATTGAGACTAATCTGAGCAGAGGCAGAATTAGTCATTTACAAAACTTCCCACATCCAAAACTGAAACGTTTAGAAGACTTCAGGTTTCTATCTTGTGTAATTACAAAGAGGTCATTTGATCATAATACTTACACTTCAAGAAACTTAGACATACCAGGAAATCTACATAGATGTTGGACCAAAGTTTTGAACAGCTGGGAATTTGCAGTTAATGTCACAGACATAATATTGTAAAAACACCCACCTGCGACCCTTGACATGACATCTTTATATTCAGCCCCAAAATTTCCTGGTGTTGAAGCAACCCTCTTTCACAGAGGTGACAAACAGCATGACTTTTCTGGCCATCTCTCAGAAATAATGGCTGAATGAGACAAAGCATCTGGTAATTTTAAGCATCCAGGTGCTAAAGAAGAGGTAATTTGCCTTCCTTCTTGATTGCCAAAACTCACCCAGTGTTGTTTTTGTTGCTGCTCTGAATACTGTACATGCCACTTGCAAATGTCAATATAATCTTTGTGAAAGCCTGAGTACAGTAAGCATGCCCATGTACTGATCACACATTCTATAAACACAGAACATCTGCAAGTGTAATTAGTTTGTTCAAAATGCAGTCAGACTGATTTATTACCAAAAGCTCCCTTTCTAGACAGCAGGGAAAACATCACGTCTCAAAAAAATAAACTGCACCATGAAGCATGTAAGTACCTAGAAACAGAAGTTAATAGTTGACATCTCAAATAACAACATAATCCTTTATGTCTAACCATGTCCATTTGAGAATATATATTTTTAAAATTTTTTCCTCCTTTTTTTTTTTTTCTTTTTTGCTAAGATTTAGATCTACCTTCTGATTTTCCTATCAAATCTTTGGAAGAAAGCAAAGGAAGACTTTCTTCCAAAATAACAGTGCCCATCTTGCTGCTTTGTCACACTATTTTTCCTTTGGTGAAAGTTATTTATAAGCCTTGGAAGCAGCAGGAAAGAAGAGTAGAGGATTCAAAGAAAGAACTTTCGTTTCAACACAAAACACTGTGTTCTAAGGAGAGAACAAACCACAGAGTGAGCAAGAAATTTAAAGCAATCTAGTAGGAAAAAGTAAAACAACTGACTCTGAATTCATTGTAATGAAGAAAAATGGTTTTTCTCACCCTAGAGTTGTAACCATATGTGCGTATATTGTAGTTTGTTTCCATTTTAAATAATCCATCTCTCTAGGAGGCACCACACTCATCACAGAATCAATTTATCCTTGACTCTAGGGACTGCCAGGTGACTCATCTCTCCTGCTGACGCTCACAGTCAGCGCATTCTTGGGCACCAACTGCCATTATGGTACAAGATTATTTTCATGGGGGAATGGTTTTCCCCAGATGAACTTCCATTTGTCTAAAGTAATAACCCTTGTTCAAAATCCAGCAGTCTAATTCCATGAAGGACTTTACATCTTGCAAACACCATCAGAACATCTTTTCCCTGTTCAGCATGACATTTGTTCAGTTGTCACCACTGCAGTGCAGCCTGAAAAGTTTATTTTAAAAGCTTCTAAACACAATACATTTGCTGTGCATCCAGGTGCCTGCCTAATTGATTAAATCAGAGTGGGCCATTGTAGTGTTCACTTAGGAAAAAACACTTGGTTGGTTAGCTGTTTGTTCCATCTCTGAACACTGCAAACTTAAAAATCCAACACACAACAGAAAACACACCAATAAAACCCAAAACCCACACCCCCTCCATGTATTGTCCCTGAACTCCGCAGGTTGCATCACCCCACTGCATCAGTGTTTCCTGCAGCATCAGGAACAGAGATGAAATCACCATCATATCAAGGTCCAGATTCAATAAAGGGTCAGGAAGATCAGGGCCAACTCATGTAAAAGTAACACTTCAATACAAGGATGCATCAGCTATTATCTCAAGGGAAGCTCTGCTGCCACCTTCTCTACCAGCTAAAAACCCAGCATTTAGGGTCTCAAGAGATGTGGAGACAGACTTAATTTTTTGTTCTGAAAGACTAAGATTTCTGAGAAACAGAATCTGTCACCCTTTGGCCATGGAGAGAACAGTTTCAATGCAGGTTGCCACTCACCATAGATATCAGCATTTAGCAATAGCTGCAGAAAGCCAGAGGGGTTGAAAGACCGTGAAAACGGTTCACAGACTTTTGAAGAAGTTTTTTTAAAGTGCTGTTAAAGTGTATCTGAGCCACAAAAGCACTGTCTGAAAGCAGTAATTCAAAAAAGTAACAAGAGACTGTGCAATAAAAACAGCTAGAACTGAAGTGTAATGTGAATGGGATATCATACAAAAATATTATATTAAACTTAGGTATTTAAGTTCAAATGCCAAAATTCTTTCAGGTTATGTAGTAAGTTTTTCTATAGACTGCTTACCCCCCAGAATTTGAAGTTTTCTATTTCTCTGTTTGCTGTATGAAACATACAAGGGGGGGAAGAAAGAAAAAAAAAGTGGAAAATAAATAGGTTTTCCTTTTACATTGGGATTTCCCCTACGTCTGTCTTAGTTCAGTTGATGATGACAGTGACAACAAGAAACCAGTTTTCAAACAATCAGAAGTAACAAAATTCATTTCCATTGAGAATTGCACAGCTGTTGCTGTGTCAGCTTCCCCTCATTGCTGGGATTCTGAATGCAGGCTCTGGGGTGCAAGAGGAGGAGACATTTCATTCATTTCATGACCCCAGCTGTCCCCTCTCACATTTTAGCCACACAAAGTCAGTGACAAAAAAACCTTTAATCTTTATCAAGGACACACATTTTTTTACACTATTTTTCATGGCGCTAAATAGAAACCAATATTTCGTTGGCTGTCTGGTCAACTTCATTCCAAAACAAACTGCAGTTATTTACTGTTTTTTAAAAGTTTAGACAATAGGCACTGAAAACTAATATATTTTGGGAATTAAAGCAGTTTCTATAAATCAATTTACAAAGTTATTACCTACCAAATCCTTCATAAGAGCTAGATATTAGAGATTACTTTTTTAATGAAAAATTTCGGGTAACACAACTTACACCGCCTACACCACATGCTCAAAGAACTGTGGAAAGGAGAAGTAATTTGTTTCTTAAATACATCACCAGTGTGATTTTTGTAATAATCTATGTAAGATTCTAATTTTCCAGTCAGGGCCTGCATTTGAGTTGACTTAGCATCTATTTCTATAGAGAGAATAAAGTCATCCCAGATAGATGCCTACATATCTTTCTTTTAGAAATCACATCTGAACTTACAGTTACTTACATATTGTGATTATAAAGCATTACTTGATACAAACAAAAATTTTAATTACTTCAAACCTTTTTCTGAAACAAGGTTCCTTAATTCTGAGTGTTTGGTTGTTGTTTGGCTGCTTGGTTTTTTGGAAGAAGAAAAAAAACCCAGTACATTCAGTAAACATGTTGCTGTCCTAGCTACCTGAACAAGGCTTCCCTCCTCAAAAGTTTTTACATCATATTGCAAAACTATACTTCTCTACACTTTGTGCCATACCACTCATTTGACAGATAAGCTTCCTATTTGTTTTTCCCTGAAAGGAAAATTCCTCTCACAGGCCAAGTTTTTTAATAAGGTACAGACTTTGTACCTTTGTGTGTTTGTATATGTGTAGACACATAAACCAAGAAATTTCTTGTGTTATGTGATCATTCCTGACAACTAAAACACTCAACTCACAAAGCAGCAGAATACACAAATTATTCTGTTTGAAGGACCTCGATACACATGCTGACCTGTGACCTACAAGCTCAACCACAGAGATGTAGATTTTTTCCTTTGCTGTGCTGTCATTTATAATTACTACTAAAAAACATCCCCAACATACATTTGATGCCAGAATGATTTTTGTCTTTTCCTTTATATACCTTTTACACAGTTCTCTGTATCCACAAGTATTAGCAGTATGCATACTTGCAACCTTTTACTTAGTTTAGTGCTTAGTGTTTTGTAAGTGTTCTGCAGGCCTGAGACTAAACACCCCAGAACTGCAGAACCAGGGAGACCAAACATTTCTACTATCTCAGGAACCCAAGGTCTCCTGACAGGAGGATTCTGTAAACTAGAGCTTAGCCCACCCCAACCTCATTATTGGCCCCCCTTGTTAGATATGCTGATGTGTAAAGTCTATAACTGGTGTGTGCGATTGACGGGGGGGTGTGCATTTTGCCACGCTGTCACCTGGGTGAAGTGGATGCATCAAACAGGATCCCGATTAAAATACTGAGGTAAAAACCCTCTTAACAGTGTCTAGTTTCATTTTCCTAACACCAGGAAAAAGGCATCACTTTCAGCTTAATACAGGATTGAACACTCATACCAGGTGTATTGAGATCTTTAATTAATTGAAGCGGGAGACAAAGTTCACCAGATATTACTGGAAAAAAAAAACCACCTCTCCAGCTTTGCAACAACAGCAACCCTTTTAATGGCAAACCAGAATGTTCTGACCCGCCTTAAGTTCACTGCTGTTTTTTTTTGTGATGGAAATAGATATACCTGCAACTCTAGCATTGGTGCGCACTGGTTAAGCTGTTTTGGTGTGCACATAATCCTAGTCAAAATCACAACGAATAGTCTAGAAACATTCCCTGTTGTCTCTGTGGACAAATATGATTCCAGCCCTTCAAAGGAGAGGCTGCTACTTGTGATTCAACAGCACAGATGTCCCTCAGCACTGTGGTAGGACCCTACTGCAGAGACCTTCTTCAGACAATAGGAGGGAGCCCTATAAGCACAGACTCTAAACCTCAAAGAATCCATTTTATCGACTCTACAATCTTCTGAAAATCAAAAGCAACCCAAGAGATTACTGCACCAATGAATTCTTGATACAGGTGATCAACAAGCCAATAAAGGAAGTTGTTCTGTTGGACCTGATCCCTAAGCACAAGAAAGAACTGGTCAAGACTGAAATTCACGAGCAGTTTTCTTTGCAGTTATCATGAGAAGAAACTCAAGATCTCAAGACAAAAGAGCAAAGCAAAAGTCAAGATCATAATTGTCAACTTCATCAGAGCAGATTTTGTTCACTTCAGGCACCTGCTTGGATGAATCCTATTGCAGGTGACCCTGGAATAAAGAGGGTACAGGACAACTGGATAATTTTCCATGATCACCTCCTCCTAGCTCAGGATGTGGTCACCTGACCAACAACAACAAAAAAAAAAAATCATGCAAAGGCAGCTAAAAGCCAGCATGAATGGACAAGGAGCATCTGAAAAACCTCAGACATGCAAGAGAAGTATGCATAAATGGAGGAAGCAGAAGTGTCCAGAAGGAGCATGAAGCTTGTAGTGGTGGTGTCAGGAAAGCCAGAGCTCATGTGCAGTTTAATCTGGTAACAGAGGTGGAGAGCAACAAGGACTGCTACAGATGATCCCCAGAGACCCCTTCCAACCTCAGTTTTCTGTGCTGCTATGAACATCTATTGCCTTGATAACAGGACCACTAGAGTAACATATATAAAATTTCCTCTGATATGCAGGGTTTCATGCTTTCCTCAATATGGTCATTCAACAGTTTTCCTCTGTTCCTAAAAAGTATCACATGAGCTGTTACTGCCATTAGTTATAGAAACTTGATCTTTGGTTGAGGATCCAATAAATTCATATCCTCTATAGGCAGTGGTAGAGCCTGCAACATGTGCTTGCCATGAGATTACACAGATCATCCACATTTGCTCTCTCCAATTTTATTACCCACATTTTCACCAGTGTACACAGAATCAGTAGAAGTTACATGTCTTTGGAAACTGCACAGGAGTTGACAGCAAGCCTGGGTTCTGCCATTTTCACTTTTGCCACACAGTTGTGTTTGTGTATCAGCATTTCTACTGTGTATCTGCTCTACTTTCCCCAAGAGTCCTGTGTAATGTTTGAACTAGAGCATACAAATTCCCTTGAAAGGGTAAAACAGCTCAAAGCAATGTTACAAGATAGCTTCTGAATGCTATAATTTCAAAGTACTGTGAGCTGTTTTGCACATAAACTCATTATTTCAGAAAAATGTGACAAGGAATTTTGCTGCCAGCCACACCTTCAAGGAAGTTTAAATCGAATATCAACACTCTGACCTAGACTAGACAAAAGATATATCACCCTTAAATATATTGGGGCCTCTAACCAACACAGGTGGTCAGATTTATCCTTCTCTATCAAGAAAAGGCCATTTTGTCAAAAAGAACCTCTTATGGAAAAACTGCATCCCACAAGCCTAAGCAAAAACTGCTGCAGGAGTATAAAATACTCTTAAGGAAATTTCCATCCACTAATCTGCCTGCTTTTGTGGCAGGACAAACAGCGTCTGTGGGATGTTCCTCCTCCTAGGAAAAAGCCCTCATGATAGCAACCCTGAGTAATCTGGGCGACTATTCTAGAGCAGAGCTGACATAGTGCTCTGTGGCTAAGATGTGTCCCAGGAACACTTGCTGTATCCAATAACCCCATTAATTTATGCCCCCAAGACATTTAAAGAACTTATCCATCCGCAGGAGAATCAGATCTCAGAAGAAAAAATGAGAAGTGCAGTTTTTATAAGGCATTTGTTCATATTATACACAGCATGGGAGAAGCAGAAGGAGGCCAACATAGCCTAAGGCAGGCTTACAAGAACACCCTTTAAGCAGACATGAACCCTTGCATTGCATGATTTAAATCCACTCCTTAAGTCATATTTCAACATCTAATTTAAAAAAAAATACTTTGGAGTTTGCCATAATACAGCTATCAGTCATCTGAAGAGTAGACTTTTTTTTTATAATAGCACTACAGTAGGACACACATTTCACAGAAGTGAAGGAGGCTTACAGACTGAGCCAGCAAAGGGCTGAAATAGCATGGCAGCAGCAGAGTAAGGGAGGAAAAAATCCCCAATTTTCTTATTTTACCTTTCTGTAGTACTGTGTAGAGAAAGCACATGGAAGTAAAGGGGGAGGGTACTTCTGCACTGGATAGTGATGTTTTACTGTCAGTAATTTGTTGGTGGTCACTGAGCACAAGTTTTGTAAAGCCCAAGAGCAGCAGGCTTTTCAGTCAGACATAAACAAATGCTCCCACTTGTCACACAGGCACTGCAACTGCCCTGCTGAGGCAGCAGTAGGTATACAGAAAAACACCATTTCAGATATTAAATTACACACCGTAAAGCTTAAATCAGAAAATGAGAATATAGCATTAAGGTTTCTATAAAATCAGTCATTACATGCCATTTTTTCTGCCAAATTTAAAAGTTAAAAATTATAAGACACATCCCTGATGAAAATTAACTAGGTTTAAATTAATTTGGGAAATGAAGGCTATGTTCGCAAAAAAGTCATCCTAAAACCCACAAACCAGAAATTTTATCTTCAGCGATGTCCTCAAAGAAAGTAATGAGCCAAGCTACCTGCACTCAATTTCTTCCCCAAGCTTTTTAAAGAGTAATTTACTGCTCTTTTAAAGGAATGGTAATGGACTGGGAAAAAATCCATTTGGAAGTTGCAATCATTTCAGAGATCAAAGCTAAGATTTCTCCTTTCCTCCTATCATTAGGTCAAACTATGCCTTTAACAT
Organism: Petroica traversi; assembly: GCA_025920805.1. Classification (NCBI taxonomy): domain Eukaryota; kingdom Metazoa; phylum Chordata; class Aves; order Passeriformes; family Petroicidae; genus Petroica; species Petroica traversi. Next base: position 5,876,993 of record JAHLSL010000012.1, read on the forward strand.
AGTAAAAATTTGCAAAAACACATCCTTGCACAGAAAACCAGACATGAAAGGTAAGTTTTATATTTCAAGGAGCAAGAGACACCAGGAAGTTGATCTTCAAAAGGTGGCTACTTAGACACACATCTTTTTAGCCTCCCTTTAGTCCTGAAGGGATCCAGTCTACTTTGCTTTTTGACACCAGCAAATGGCTGAAGATCTATCAAGCACACCTTGGTCCACTCTACACAAACCAGCAACACCTTGCACTGACACCAGGGCCCAGTGTCAAGCTTTGCCCTCAACCAGTGAATGATGACTTGATCTTACCTGCTTTACATCTTCATATTACTTGTTTGACATTTAAACGCTTTGAGGCAAGACTTACCTTCTCCTGTAGGTTTGAATTTGTTTGGGTTTGTTGGTTTCTTTGGTTTTTTTTTAATATCACAATATTACAGTGCTACAATAATATAAACAGATTAATTTGAAGCACAGGGTTAGCTCAGTCTTACTGTGGTGAAAAGCCAAAGGAACAAGTGGTAATGACTTCAATTTAATAGTCTATGGAATTAACTTATGCACATTTTACAGTACACAAACCTTGTTAATATGACAACTTCTCTTTTTAGGTCATTACAAAATCTTCTCTGCAGAAAAACTATGTACCTCGAGAAGTTGTTGGAAAAAATGCACAGCCAATATCTGTAAAGTAAAACTCCCTAACCTCTAGTTGAGGATATCTTTTCATTCCTTACTTGACCATGTAATGAGAGACCAAAAATGGGTTGGCTTTGCATCTTCACAGCTACAAGCATGTGGAGAATATGTATACCAGAGACACTTTGTTTCATTAAATCAGAAGGTGATATTAATTATAATTTGTTAACATTTGCATGATCCATGAATCAGCTGATTTACCTCTTTTACAGGTTCTTCATCCAGGGCAGCATCTTCCACCACAGTCTAGTAAATGGAGAGGAGAAAAAGAGAAAAAACTGTAAATATACATTACCAAGAAAGACAATTTTAAGCCAAGATCTAGCACAAAATGCAGTCAATTTAGTTCAGGCGGTTAAGTTGTTCTCCATTTATATTACTATAGTAGGCTTGTTCAATTCTTCCCTCTTCACACAGGTAAATTAGCCTTTGAATCCATGGGGATCTGTTTTCTCCAAGATATATAAAATGTTGAGAGAAGAAAGCACAATTAAAGACTATTAAAATTGCTGATGAATAGTTAAAGCCAAATTCATCAAGATAGAATGAATAATTATGAGTGAATTACTACTGAAAAAAATAGAGAAATGGAACATCATTTCTTTCTGAGAAGAGAGAATATATACGTGTACATAGGAGCACATTTTCTAAACACTCAGCTTCCTTTTAAATGTTGTGCTCACCTAAAATCCATTAAGTGATGAACCCTCTTCAAAACAGATAGAAAGATTATATAGACCTTGATCACACAACACTTTCTCAGGAAAAATATTCCCAAGGCTGTAATTCACCATCCTATCCATGCAGCTTAAGTGGAATCAATAACTTTACCTACTCTCAAAGAAATTCTAGAACAGAAACTATCCCAATTTTCTTGCTTATTTGTCAAACACAACTAATGACCTCCCGAGTCAAGAGGTAAAAGCAGCAGCATTTCCCTCTAATCTTCCTTTACACAAACATAATATAGAACATGCCCTCGATGCACTCTTCCTTATCAAGTGATTGATTTACTATAAAAGCTGTCTTTAATATCTGCAAGTCATTCACCTGAGTCATGCACAATCACTCATAAATGTCTCTGTTTTAAAAGGGTTTTTGGCATTAAAGAAGGGAAGGAGAAAGAGGTCCATATGCATCAAAGAATTAAACTGTCTCCTTCCTTGTCTACTAACTGTGAAAAGCTTCCGTGAAAAAGAACAACCTGCAGACAATCATGAAAACATTTTATCCCACACAGATTCAGAGACCATGACAGCTCCCTTGAATCAGTACAACCACTAGTGTTTAAGCTGCATTCATCTCATTAAAGAGTAAATGTTTCTGTTGTTTGAAAATGTCTTCATGGACAAAAGCCCACAAGAAATGAAATTAATTCCTACGTGCTTTTACTAGATTTGAGCAAACAGTACTTTAGTAATTCTATCTAATTGATCTAAAATGGTCTGAAGTTAAAGCCTATCATTACTGTGCTTAGAGACATCAATAAATAGAGCCAATAAATGGTGCTTTATCTATTATTCTCATCTAAACTGCGGGAGTTTATGCCTGCAATTCTTTAACCCTCAAAACTTTTTGCAAGTGAAATCTCAGCAAGTGATAAGACACTTACTGTCCTACAGCTACACTATTCTTTCAAGCAGGAAATTAATAAAAAAGCACCCCAAAACCTACAAACCTACACATCTGATTGGCTATCAATGCAATGGGTGAGTTACACTTGGTAAAGAGATCCACACAGTTTCTCCCAAAAGAGAGGTCTAAATAGTCTCTACCAGCAAAAAAGGTGACAATACAAAGATGTTATCTATCCCAGGCAATGTACACTGGGCTTTGGTGCAGGATTTACCCCGTGATCCAGGGGAGTTTTTCCCCAGAAACTGACAGCAGAAAAAGCAATGACTGAAGTGCTTTCTGTCTGGACCAGAAAGAAAAACACTGGGCACACACAAAACAAACTGATTTTAGGAAAAAGGGAAGGAGGAAACAAAAAAAAAAGCCAGGCATATATATGCACTTTGAATACCACAGTTAATGGAGAGGTAGACTTGGGAGGGGAGCACCATTTCCATGATGTTCAGCATAAAACCATTCACTATAAATATAGTTTTACAACTCTTCTCATTGTAAAAGTGATTTAACAAGGTTTCAGCTGATTTCTCACACAAAATCAGGAATGATACACAGTTTCCCAGCTATAACCTGGTTTTTAGCACTCAGATTCCTTGCACCCCACAAAGTGGAACCAGTGACAGAAGTGAATTATATTATTTAAACCTTTGGAAGCCTTTCACACCTTGTTTTCAAACTAGGGACTCCAGAATGAGCTGTGCTGATATAATATTCACTTATATCACTAGAACAATCACTTCTGTTGTATTGTGTACATGTACAAAACAGCACCTTTCCTGCAGTTCAGCAACTCCTTTTGAGTCAAATTTTTCGTGGTCTCCATAATCTGTCTGGCTCAGTTACACTCCCATCTGTCTCTCTCACCAAAACCTTGTTACAATACTTCAATCAAACAAGGGGATGGGACGTTAAATAATAAACACCCACCCCTCCACACCTCAGAAGTTCCACTCATGTATTTCTACCACCTGTTTGCTACAAATGTGCAACCCGTGCTGCAATTGACCTAAAATACTTTGGGTTTTTTGCACTGCTCAACAGACCCAGGAATATCCATGAATTTGCCTTTTTCCTTTACAGTATAAAAATCATAAAATCATAGAATAACTCAAGCTGGAAGGTACCCCCATGGATCAGAGATACCAGCTCCCGCACAGGACATCCCTGGGAATCACACCATGTGACTGAAAGTGCTGTCCAAACACTTCTTGAACTTGAATGATGCCTCTCTTGACACTAGATAACCTCAGACAGTAGGTAATGAAAACACTACGAGACAAATGGTGAGCACACACAGCACGGCAGCCAGCTAATAAACACAGCCTCGAGTTTCCAGTATGATCCGGAAAGCGCAGCCTTGTGCTGGGAGGTAATGGACAAATGGGTAATCAGCCCTCAAGGGAGGTCCACGGATCTATTCGAGCCTCAAATTACAAATCACATACTTAACATTTAAACGCCAGCCTGAGTCCGACTCAGCCCGCTTTGTGGGTTCCCATCTGTTGTACAGCTCTTTTCTTTCCGCGGTTCCGACCCGAGCCCGGTGCCGGGCGGCGGGAGGACGGGACAGATGGGGCCGGGACAGGCGGGACATCCCGGGACATCCCGCACCGCCCGGGCTCCGCGGCCGCCGCTCC
>JAHLSL010000012.1:5885957-5900894 GCA_025920805.1 Petroica traversi
AAAAAAACACACAAAAGAGCAGACAGAAATGCAAAGAAATTGGTCTCTGAGGACATACAAGAGATCTGGTCAGAGCAAGAAGTAGTTACAGATTTATTTTTTTCCCTAAGAAAAAATATTAGTTAACCACACTCACAATTTAGCAGAAGTAATATATGCAGATATGCTAGCTAGGCTGAGAATGGCAAGAGGATTAGTTCAACTCACAAGAGAATAAAAGCATTTTTATCTCCTGTGTAAGGAAGCACTGGGCTACTTGCACTGTGATTTTTCATCTATTTTTACCTGTCTCCTGAGTGGTAGCTAATGGTTGTTGCCAGATGCAGAGCAGGGGATTAGACACATCAATATCCTGTTGGGTCACAGTAACTCCTACACTAGCAGGAGATACACGAGTATAGAAGAAAATTTCTTAAGAGCAGTGTGTATAAATTACATTAAGATACTTTAATAACTTACATGTCCGTTGCTTTGTGAAAAAGGGTTAATTCCCCATTTGATGCACAAAAGAGAAGAAGCATAGAGAAATATTATCTTCTATCACTAGCTCAACACACTTCTAAGTTTATGACTTCAGCTTCAGTTGAATGTAATCTCCTCATCCCCAGACACGTGCATTCATCTGCACACAGCTTGAGCTCAAATCTCACTCAAAGACTGAGCAGAAAATTTTATGCCTGTCCAATAGCCAAAAGAGATACTACTGACATAGTAGTCAGCAAAAAATCCTCTCTCCTTCAAAGGCATTCCCAAGGTCTCCCTCTGCATTTAAATGCCTCTTCCTGGTTGCCTCAGTACAAACATCACCTACTCTACACTGCCAGACTGGCACCACCTGCCCAGCTCTTTATATCTTTTTTCCTTTTCTAAATGTCTATCAAGTCTTCACTCAAGTGGAAACTCCTTCCCTCCACATACCTTTTTGGGACAAGACTGACCACTTGCCTATCTGTTCATCTGAAGTGTTACAAAAGCAATACTTAAGCTTCATGTTCAGTAACTCCCAGGTAAAAGAGAGCTACATGGTACATTTTCTTAAAGGATGGAATCCTCCCAATGCGAGCACTAAGAATAGATCAGATCTCTGAAGTGTCAGTAGCATCAGTAAAAGTGGGACAAAAAAAATTGCTAAGAGCAAAGTAGCAACACTCTTCTGTCCCTTTCACATGCTGCACTAGAGAACATCCATTGAGTGCATTACTTGTCTGATGCCATTTTGGGCTGCTAAAGGGCTCCTGAAAGGCCTTGAATGCTCAACTACAAAAGTCGCAATGAATGATCATCCCCTAACCTCCAAAGAAGTCAGACCTCACAATGTGTGCTGAAGTTCCCCCAAAGGTCACTTCAGAGAAGAACGAAATCAGAGCAGAGCACTAGCAACATTTCCTGCAGATTAATTCAGATTCCCAAGGCACAAAAAAGGAGTTTCTTTGGTCTTTTCCAATGGTTCCTGCTATGTCCTGAAGCCAAAAAGGATGGACCTGGGGCAGAAAGAAAATTGGCATGCAGCCAATGTAAACACATTTCAAGTAAGCCATCACTTTTAACCTCTTTATTCTGATGAATATTTGTACCTATGGAATAAGCACATGGAGAAGGATGCTTAATTGCCCTTTCTGTAAGAAATTCTTCCAAAACAGAAAAATACTAAGGCACATTGAAAGAACACTTCAAAATACATCACTTGACAGTAAATGGTTGGCATAAACTGGAGAAAGTTACTCACGAATTCCTGATAGAGACACTTCAGCTAAAAGATTGGACACCACTGCTGGCCACACACAGAGGCAGAAAGTGACATACACAGTCCATGCACAAGCAGAATCTCAACAGCAAGAGGAGAGGCCTCAGCACATCCCAGAGATGGTGTTAGACCCACACAGACCATTGTCATAATGTATATTCATCATGATGAAATATCATCAGCTGACCCTCTAGTTCAACATAAAATGCAGCCTTATGGCAGGGAAGTAGAAAGTATGGTCCCTGAGGCTAATATGGGACTTTCACTACACCACCCCAAATGCGAAAGAAACATGCTGGGCATGATTAATTTCCTATAATCTGTGCAGTCAAGCTTGTGTCAGATGGATGAAATCTGTGGCAAATGGGTAAGTGTCAAATGCTAGAAGTAAGTCAGGAAAGTAGTGAGGTTTGAAACAACACAGGATATCCCTTCTTTGATGGAGGGATAAGTTGCTTATACGTTTTTGGTTTTGTACTAAAGGTACCAAAAGCTGCTCTTCCTGGAAAGCAGATAAACAAAATCCCTCACACTACTTTTTATCCATGAGAGCAGGTGTTGAAATGCTTTAAGCTCATTCCTAAACAAGATGAATATGTTTCTACTCAGCTTATTTGTCCAGTGTCTCAGCATTAAGTACTTCAAGCTCAGCACTTGGATAGCTTACCATCATTTGTGCAGAACCTGAGAGAAGAACAAAACAGTATCTACACACATCTAATTCTGCCAGGCACAGGGCAAATATTGTTTACTCCAAAAGGAGAGGCATCCCTAGTGCTGCTAAAACAATTTACTGTTTAGTTGAGCAGTACATGCCTGAGAAACACAAGAGCAAACAGTGGCAGATAAGACATTCAGTATCAAAGCAGTGGGTATCTGTCCCTTGCAAAGCTCATAGTTTAACATTTTCCTGTTAAAATAATCTCTGCTGAGTCCCCTGAAATAAGAAATACTCAAAACTGGAGAGAAGGTCAGCTTAATTCCTAATTTTTGCAATGCTCTGGCTTTACCATTTGTACTTAATGAGAAGGTCTATACTGAACATTAAAATCAATATGCTTAGAGAGCAGCAATAGTGATTAGACTCCTTCAGTTTAAAGGGAGCCACATCAGCTATTACAAGCCATCCTCTGCAAAACAGGAATGAAGGCTATTAGGAGCTGTAGAAAAACCAACACTTTTCACATCTGTTAGTTGTCTGCATTAAGGCTGCAGGCACCTGGCACATCCTGCACTAATCAGTTCTTAATATTACTGAATGGTTAAATACTGGAAGAATTAACTTGGAAAACAGAAAACCTGGTTCAGATATCTGCAGTAGACCAGCTTCCTTTAGTACAGACATGGCTTAGCTGATGTCCCCAGTGGGAAAATTGTCTAGAACAGCAGAGACCTCACTCTGCACTGACCCATCAGCTTAGTTGAGGCACAACGCTGGGTCTGGCTTTGATAGCCTGAGTGTCTTGGGGCTCGTGAGCCAGTGCAGAACACTGGAAGCAGCACCAAGTGGCATCACGTGGCATCAGCCAAGCTCTACAATCCACTGGAGAGCCACCAGAGCTAAACCAGGTGGTGACTGTTTTCTCCCCGAGCCACACGAGTACCTGCATTGTGTTTGCACTGCAAGCCTGCACGGCTAGAAAGCCTGAGCTGACTTGTTGAGAGTTTGCCCAAAATCCAAAGCCTTTAAGTCTCCTTACTGTGCAAGGCATTAAGCCTTCTCAGAGTTGAGCTGCCAAACACAGGGTAGCCTTACCTGCTACATCCTGTACCTAATAATATAAAAAAAAAAAAAAAAAAGAAAAAAAAGGACTCCTGTGGCAAAGATGCTGACCCTCAGAAACATTTACTCAAGTAATCGCCTACACAGCAATTCCCTGGGATATTATTCATTGAAGCTGTAATTCCCTATTACACACTGGTAAACACCAGTTAAAAACGTTCAACAAAGATAAACTGCAGCAAAAGCTTTCCTTTTACACAACAGTACACTAAGTTTTGTGACTTCAAGTTTTCATCTTACAAGCACAGAAGAGACTGTTTTTCCCAAAATGCACTGTATATAGCTCTTCAAGGAGCAGCTCACAAAGCCCTAGAGCAGAGATTTCCAAGGACACATCCCCATCTCTGCCAGTTCCTACTGCAGCAGCACTACCGTGGCTGAACAAAGAGGCTTCCACTTGCTTCCTGCACACAGCCACTTCTGTCAGGGGTTGGAGAGCCAAACACAACAGCTCCTGTCAGGCTGGATCAAGGCTTCTCAGCAGCTGCAGCACAGCTTGAACGCTTACCACAGCCAAAATGAGGGGTTGGGAAAGCAAGAGGACAGTGACATTGCCCTCAACTCAGGGCCAGGAAAACTGATTTGGAGGCAATGAATCAGTTCAGGATAATGGGGGAGAATGTTTGACACTTCACTTACTCTACCTGCTGCACTCACTGCATCCAGAGATAATACCACACCAACACACCCTTCTTCCCTCCCCCAAAAACAAGGAAAAACTCTTCCCTGTCACCTCAATGCCATAAGAGTCGGGCACACACAAAACATGGTTGCTGCAACCTAATCTCTCCGACTGCCTAAACACTTCCTTACTAAAAGGAGCAAGAACAGCTTTGCTACCTGTCCTGGGTTGGCCATATGACCTGTTTGTATCCCCAAAAGCCCGAATATCCCCCCCGGGGGGCACTCACTAATTGGACCATGCAGAAGCAGCTGAAATACCAACAGGAAAAGGTAACAGAGCTGCATCTCACTAGGGTTGATGTGGCTGCATTGAGCAGGGTAAGAGCACTTGTCCTACTCCAGCCTACACAGGAGGAATTGATCTCAAGAAATAAATATAAGTGTTCTTTGACTTTCACTGACAAAATAGACTACTTTCGCACAGGCCACTGTTTCTGTCAGTAGTTATATTTAGAAGTCCAAGCAAATTGTCAACCCAAGTACCTAATGAAATTGTTATTTTAGATCTAGAACAACATTCTGGTGACAGAATGCTCGGGAACTATTTTTTTCATATAAACTTTCTAAATAAAAAAATAATTTAGAACTAAAAATCTTACTTCCTTAATTTTCTTCCTATAACAGATGATGAAACATTGTGATAACAGAGACATTAAGATTGCCTTAAAATACAGAGAGAGGACTGTAAGCAATACTTCGATAAGCATTATGTAAGCATAATTTGATAAGAGTAGCATTAATGTTACGTAAGATTACACATGATAGAAAACCTCACAGTAAGCTACCCAATAACTGTGACACAGACACTTTAGGTTCTAACTCTCAGTTTAGATCCTGCTGAAGATGCTCTCTGCTTAAGCACGTGGAATAACTAAATTATAGTCTTCCCAAAGAAGATCCATTTTTTATTCAGCGTTAGGGAAGGAAGCTAAGTGTCAAGAAAATGGACTTTATTATGTCCAGTGCATCTACTCAGGCAAAAGACTCTCATCAAACCTTAACATAGGCATGAGATTTTTCAGCAACTGCAAAGATAATTGAAGAAACAACAGAGAAACAAGACATATCCATTTAAAAGATTCACACAGAGCCTGAAGAAACCACCCTTGAACAGAGAAAAGGATCAAAATATTTACAATTAATTTTGAAAGCTCATGCATGCTGCTAGGTTTTCACTCAGTAAATCATGATCTCATGCACTAAGAACAGAAGTGAATGTAGCACTCCTGACATACTTCAGCTTCATAAATTCTTCTTTAAGAGATCTAACCTACAGTCTGAAAACTAATAAAGTCTATTCAACATAAACAGTACCAATTCACTTATTACAGGAGCTTTGCAACATCAGGTATCTTTAGCATCAAAGGGAATTACTGCCTCTCAAACAGAAAAAACATTGAAATCAATAAAGGCACAGGAAACATACACAAAAATTAAGTCAGAAATTGAGAACTTGTAATCCAAAACCAAATAGGCAGTATGATTTCTTCCCCTTCAATCAGTCACATTTGTCTTGCTGAAGATGACTTTAGCTTTAAGATGAGAAAGAAAAATGGAGTTACTAAACTCTGCAGGTGCTTTCATATCCAGTTCTGATAAAAAAAATCAAATCATACTCCAAACTGAATTAATTCATCCAGTGTTTTGAATTTTAAGCAGACAGAAGTAACAGGTTTTTTTGGTTTGGTATTTTAAGCATGTGACATACTGTATTTTCATTACTTTTTCCAAATGAATACCAGAGTAGCTGCTTATTTTTATAGACAAGTATGAGATAACTGAGATTCAGACTTGAATATCTGAGCTTAAGAAATTAACTATATTATGAGTGATGATTAAATGTCTTTTGGTTGTAGGCCAGCCAGAAATTATCTGCAGTACAATTGCAGAAAGAATTTCCCCTCATCATGGCAGTTGCCATTAGCAAAGGCAAGGACAGAGGAGAGAGCTGGGGACAGAAAGCCACAGACCAGAGCTAAAATCCTCTCATGCTGTGAGACTGAGCAGAGAGCCAGGCTACACAGCACAGCTGTATACCACCCCCACATAACTCACATTTCATATTCCTCTTAGGAAGATTTTTAAAAGGCAAAAAATAGCAGCTTGATGGACAAGTAAAAATCACACTGCACAAGGGACCAAACAATTTAACACTTCCAGTGCCCAGTAGCAGAGACACCAGCTGTAACATAGCAACTCTTTCCAAAATAGGCATTAGAGGTCAAGCAACTGCTTTCCACAGCAACATCACTGAGATGAGTTACATGCACAAAGCAGAATTCCCACCTACTGTTAGGGTACAAACACACAAGGCTGCGATAGGGTGTCCACAGGTGAGCCTGTTATGCAACACAGCCAGGCTGCCACCACACCAGGCACAGCAGGAAGGCCCAGACAGGAACAACGAGCCTGCCAACACATTCCATACCATCTAACACTTTTCAAGAGTCAGGAAGCTATGTGCTAGCAGCCTGTCTCTAGGTGCCCTTCTTCCCTCTCCTGAGAAGCAGTAAGGGTGCTACTCAAAGCCACTTTCCCACCTTTACAGATCAAGGTGCAGCAGTAGCACAGCCCCAGGAGCCCATAGGGATGGTGTGCTTCCATAGCCCTCTTTCATGTAACAAAGGTCTTCTGGGTGAGGGCCACCTGCTCATGGGCTCCAGGGGGAACTCCTGGTGTTAGTGCTGGGAGCACTGTCCAGGAATGGCTTTCTGGCAAGAGTGGAACAGTCGCTTCCCTTGACCTCCTGCTGTGGGTCGGACACACATCCTTCCCCTGAGCAAGGACAGAGAGTGTTTGCAGGGGAGGAAATGAGTGCAGAGAGCCGTGTAATCTCACATCTGACCCACAGGGCTGTCAGTCAGATGTGCACTGGCTGACTGATATTTTGATTCAGATGCGTATTAAATTTTAGTATCTTACTCATAGTGGGTTTTTTTTGTTGCTAGCAAGAATGATTGAGAAAGAGGATACAATAGAATAAATCCCAGCTTTAAGATATTAATTTCTTGGGTTTTCTTTTATCATTCATTTGCTATCTTTCCATCAAGAGAGTTTGAAGAACTCTGGAACAAGTACTGTATACTATTTATCCCAAAATGAATGTTTTTCTTGATTGTAAATAAAATTAAGCCTGCAGTAGAATTTTACTTATGCTTGGTGTTCCCTTATAAATAATGATTTCTGTGTTCTGCTTCAAGAACCATTATATGTCCCTAACTTGCTTTTGTATTTCTCAAAAAATTTAATTCACAATTTGTGAAGCAAGGCATGAAAAGCAAAAGCTTGCCAAACTTGGTGTATTAGTACAGATCAATAAAAGCTTATTTGTATTAGAAAAGAAACGCCGTTGTTCTGGAAGAACAGCAGGATTTATTATCATTAATTACTTTTAAAGCAGCTTCCAAACAAGTTTCAAGGCTTCACACACAGGTGGCCAAATGAGCCTGACCACGAGCTGGCCAAAGACTTAAAAAGAGACAAAAATCAGACCAGGGTTGCAGCTGTTCTGTAGCAATACTCAACTAGAGAGCACAGGGCAGTGGTGACCAGAGGCATCCCAGTCTTAGATTGGGCAAATGAGACACAATTCTCCTTGGAAAGAGAATTCTGCAAGAGCAATCACGCAGCTCCAGCTGGTGGAATTCAAAACAAAGTTCCTTTGGCCTCATCAGAACTTTTCAAACAGATATATAGGGCTCTCAGCTGCTCTTACCCACTTGACCTGCAATTTGCTTTTCAAACTTCAGCAAATTTTTATAAAACAGAGGTAACAGCGGAAAGAATAATAGCAAAACATTCAGGTTTAGCTGGATTGCACACTCTCTCAAGTCAATAAAATCTGGAGCAGGATGGTAAAAGTCCTTCACAGCATTTTCATCTATACTCAATAAGCAATAAAACAAAATAGAAGCGATAATTCCTCTCTCATTTCCCAGCTTCACTTAACATATCCATACTCCTGTTCATTCTCTCTGAGGTCTAGTATTTCCCCACTCTCTAGTTTCATCATGCCTATCTGGATCTTCAGGGTTCAATTAACTCCTGCTCAGCATGATTGCCTTCAGCTGATTTTCGGAGGCTGAAGCTGAGAATTAACCCTGAATGTTCAGCTAACCTGGACCATCCCATGAGTGCCACTGGTAAGGACTTCAGGGCTGTTATGATGCTGACTAAAGTCCTATGTACCTCCTCGCAGGAACTCCACCTCTTCTCCCCTTGCCTTCTCCAACAGCAGACTGAGCTGATCTCTTAGGGATACAACTTTTGACTGGAGTAAACTCCAGCTTCCCACCTCTAAGGGCTGTGCACACTGAAGTGGTACCTGAAAGCACACCACATCAACCTGCTGTCACCCTTGTGCTGCCCAGGTGGCTGCAGGTGTGGGCTGTCTGATACCTCGTGTAACAAATACTCAGTGCCCAGGCCGTGCAGTCCATTGCTAGGGAAATTTTCAGTAAGATTCACTGAATCTCTTTCCATCCTCTCAACTAGAAAACATTTTAAAGCTTTGTCTGGAGGCAATTATTAAGGTCAGTGAAGGGGAACTGGCTTCTACATTAGTTGCATTGCAGAACGACATCCCTTGTAAGATTAAAAAAAAACCAAACCAACAAACACACAGGAAGACATGAAAATAATGTTCACCTAAAACAAAATAGTTACAAAATAATGAGTATCCAGATTAACTGACATGTATTTCTTTATCTACAGAGCTTACACCCATACTGTGTTCTTTTCTAATAAAATATTTTCTAGGAAACAAATGGACAGAAATACAATGAAGGATTTGCCTTTCCTTTTTCAGTGCTGAAAATCCACTGTCACCTTTTTGCTCTGGAGACACTTTAACCTGTACTTCCCACTTTCCACACCACATGTACTTAATCGTTATTTTCTGGCTGGAGATTCACCCCATTCTTGCTGAAAAAAACTGCCTGAAATTTCAACAAGATGAAGAAAAGAGGCAATTCATGACTGTGTGTAGTGTCTTGAAAGTTCAGCAGATGGATAGGAGTCCCAAGACCCAGTTCTGTCAGCAGAGTGCTGATTTGTGCAAAGGGAAACAGCAATACCAACAGCTGATGCAATCCAAACCATTGGATGGTGAGGGACTTTCATGAGTAGTGGGAAATGTGAATCCTCTTGGGCAAAAAAGGGAGCTAAATAAAGGATCCCTACACTTCATGTTGGTGTTTAACCCCTTAACTAAAACAAAGTGTCACCTCATAGGGGATTTCTTAGTATTTGTGTGGCCTTTTATTTGCATAATTTCTTTATATCCATCTTTCTAAAGATATTTATACTTTTTGAAGCACTTGGGATCCTATGCTTTCACTCAGCATTAGCTGGAGTATTTTCCACCTCTCTGCATCAAAGGTGTTACTCTTTCTCATGCATCCTTAGACCTACCAAAGTTGTCACAATTTATCTGTTTAACTTCCCTAAGTAATCTCACAAAACATGCAGTATTACATTACAGTGAAAGCAGATTTAGATCCTATCTATCTTGGTTTTAAAAATGAGCTTTAAGTCCAAGTAAGATCATTAGGATCAGAGCATATTGCAACTGGTAAAATGAGGTTAACTGCCAGGAGTAAGCAGGAATTTCTGTCAAGGAAAGAAGGACTTTTCAATTCACTGTTCAATGCCGATCAAGTGAAACTGCTATGTAAATCATCTTTATCCAGTCTGAAATTGGTAACAATGTAGTTAGGATTTGGAATGGTTTCACACAAGCTCCTCCTTTTCTAGATCTTTTCTAGTATCATAAAGATACAATTGTACAATACAAAGGAAAATTATGCTTAGGGATTCTCAGAAGTTTTTTTAATTTAATTACTTGCCTGAGGATTCTACAAACAGGGCTTGAAACTAAGGGTCAGAAGTTCCTCTACATATGATTTACATTTTCAGTGTCAGACAGAAATACAGCAAAGAAAATGGATTTTCTTTTAATGACTTGCTTGACTTCATAGAGACCCTAACACACTGCAATCAGAAATCTTTCTATATTTTTTTCTATGTAGACAAGTCTATATCTTGCAAAGATTTCCTCAAATGCAGCAATACATTAGCATAAATCAGATTTGTTAAAAAAATCTTTTTATACTTTAGATGTTTTCATAATGGGAATAGAGACTCATGTATGTGCTGAAGGGACTATATGTTCTGATGTATGAATCACTACTTCTAGAAATTCATTTAGGTACAGATTCATAATGTCTTAATGATCTTTCTTGAAAAAGAAGCTCTACTAATTCAATGAGAAGCTCATGTTCTACTCCCTTCCTGTTGTACCTGATAATCTGTGCCAATCATTATAAAAATAGGAACACTTTGCTCCTTTTGAGATGCTTCAAGAATTATACTTTTCATAGGATAATCTTTAGCTCTTGGGGTAATGGACCTATGAAGTGACCTCAGGGTCACCTGGACAACTTGAGCTGGTTTCACTCCTCACATTTAAGACTGCAAAAATTAGAGACAAAACTCACTAGTAAACCAAGTATTGTAGCTTTGCAGCTGAACAGGACTGGTTGAACAAACAACCTTCAAATGTTTCAGCAGTTTGTGCACTTCTGTGAAACCAAATCTGCAATTACAGTGACAAAAACTTAATGCTAGCAACCAATATTTGCTGCATATATAATTTCTAGCTCATAAAACTGTAGGAGAAGGCAGTTTCACAGGGACTGGAATTACTTTGTAGATGGCATAGACCCAATTATAAAATTTCTGGACATATTTTGTTCTGCCTAGTTGAGTTAATTGCGTTGATATACCGACGAATGGAATTCAGCCCTTTTTCTTTTCCAAATGAGGGCACAACCAGTTTTTCAGAAACTGAGTTTTTGTCATTTCCCCAGAGCTCATTAAAAAGTATTCCACATAATGCTTTTGTGGAGGGTTCTCGCTTGGATTTATTTTATGACAGTTATATGTGCACGTCATTTTGCAATGGTTTCCAAAACAATTCTGCAATGTTTAGTACTAGGATACATGTTCTTAGCCACATTGTTCAGTAAAGTATATCCACATGGTGTCATTAAGTATCTCTAATTTGTCCTTTGATTTTAATACCATTGTGATGGCTGATCTGTGGGTTGTGTAATGTGGAAAAATTATATTTGCTGTAGTTACTTTAATAGTGAATTTGCATAATCTCAGCTCTTAAATTGTTAAAAAAAAGTAGTTTCATCTAGAATTTTGCTGTTTTCCAAACCCCTAAGTCCTTCCTCACATTTAAAACCTGTTGGTTTAAATACTTCCTTTTACTGCTTCTACTAGAAATAATAATAAATACGTTTCTACTGTTTAAGTGTTTTCTGGCTTAAATGTTCTAGAAATAATGATACATTTATCATTCTATAGGTCACCAATAATAGCCTGTACACAGCTCTGAATCATCATTCAGTTCAGTTAATTGGGCTTTGAGAAATGTTATTTCCTGATGTCAGGATACTCTGACCTGAGTAATTACGGGTACAATTTCCACTCTAATATCACAACCCCCGTTATGAGCAATAATACAGCTCCACAATAGACTGCTGAAAGAAAAAAATATTATCCATGTTGAGTAGTATATGAGACATGGTATTATTTTCAAATAGTGTCTTACCACCTGTCTGTAATCACCAGAGAAGCAAAGGCTTACTTGAATAATTATGAGTTCACAGTATCATTAAAACCAGAAAAATATTGTTTATGACATCCTAAATAATTTGCAAAACATTCTCTCAAGCTTTGCTGCAATTTTCCTTGAGACATTACTGTGACATGGTTGAACAGAAGTTTCCCGCATAAAGCAATTTAAGCCATTTCTGTGACTGTATTATCTTGCCATATAACATGACCAAGCAGCTAAGTCACACAGCTAAAAACAATCCCAGGCAAACAGCTGCCCTGACTTAGATGTGTATCTAATTACTAGACCTCTCAGACAGCACTCTCCAAACAATTTTAACAGAGACAATTTTTCTCCTTTGTCTCCTGCTCTGCTTGGTTCCAGCCAGAGAAATCTGTTCCTGATCAAAAGATCCAAAATCCACCATAGATCACCAGTGGAGTCAATTAAGTACTTTAGGTTTGGCCCAGCCTATTCATTGCAGTCGTGCCTATTTCACAAAATAAGCAAATAGCTATTAGAAATTTCTACAGTTCATTTACTTCTGGATGTAATTGACTGGATAAATCCCTGTGAGTCTGCCACCTGTTTGCAAGTCTAACATTCAGAGACCTAGAATCAGGGCTAAAACATCCATCAAGAAACCAGACCCTGCCTCACAGCAGCTCTCAAAGTGCAGAATTTATTTCAAAGAAAATCTCACATCTTGAACAAAGCTTTAGGGGAAAAAGGTCCACATGTGCACCAGGCTTTGCAGACAGGCTGCAGGGAGGACCTCTGTACTTGATGAAAGAACTTATTTTGCTTGCTAAATAGGAAAACTAGTGAAGTAGGAAAGCTTTCTAAGGGGCCAGAGCTCTTAGTTGGTGGGTACTTCACAGAAAGAAGCCCTTTGGGATGACTGGCAGCACAGCTTTTCACCAGCTCCAGTGTACCAGGTTTTCAAGGACAGCAATGATTCATCTCCACATGGACAATGCACGTTGTCTGGGGGACTTGGGAGTCTTATAAGAAGTGTTTTAAAATGCATACTGGCTGGCCTTGATGTTATAAATTTTGAAAGCAGAGACGTGGCACATTATTTTCAGACTGTTTCTCCTGCAGTGATTTTATTTGTAAAACAGCACCTGTAGGAACAAAACATTGTTATTTATAACTCTGCTCTCTGTCACATAAACAAGTCCTCTGCCAAATCCCTAACAATACTGTGCAACAAAACAGAGCAAATAATTCTGCAAATCTAATTTAAACTAATACAGGCAGCACTAAATGAGGTTCTGGTCATGGCTGATTTTACTTCTCTGTAATCTGCAGTAAGTCACTTAGTCCTTTGGTTTCTTTCCCTCTGATGTAAAATCCAGAATAGGAAGGCTAAAGTAAACAAGGCAGAAGTGCAGACCAGAAATACAAGTAGTCTCATAATTTCAGAACTGAATTGTCTGAAATGATAATGTTTTGAGCCAGCTACAACAGAATAAAGCACAGCTCTGCACTGGGATATTCTTGGAAGTGCAAGTATCTTTGCTGCATTAGGGATATTTTCTGGTGGCTGCTGAAGTCTAGAAAAGGCTCACTGGGAAAAAAAATTCAGACCTGTAGAAAATGCTTGGCTTGGAAAGTTGTTCAGCCAGGACAGAAATGTAGCCAATGACCACAGTGTGGACAATGGAGATTCAGATGGATGCTGGAACAAAGCAGCTATTTGGCCAACCTGGACACATCCAGTATGTCAGCTGGATTGGTAGTCTTCTCTTCTAACACATTCTCACTTTTCATTTGACAAACTGGAAAAGCTTTCCCAAAAGTAAAATGTTTCCTAAGAAGTCCCAGCTAGCAGAGTGTGGAATTTCTTATTGTATCATGTAAATAAGACCAACTATACGATTTTCTCTATTTTAAAAACTACCCTGAAATGCTTCTGAGAGCAGGTCACATGGTAGCTACTTCCAGAAAATATATAAAGTCAGGAATAAAATCAGGTAATAAACTGGTGCAGTTGGGCTGTATCGTGGCATGATCACTGTCTCAGAATCTACATCTAATTCTCTGTGTGGAATAAAGAAAATGAAAAAAAACTTTCTATGGAATTGTAAATTACCTTTCTAAGGCAGAACTACTTTACTAACGGGGTTTTCTCTGCAAACCTTTCCGCTCTGTTACTTGAATGCAAATTCCAGTTATCCTCTAATACCAGTGTCCTTTAATGAAACTGAAGTTGACTGTGACATTTCAAGAAATGATCATGTAAATGATGTCTTCACAAAGAGTGACTACAAAACACAGCCTCTCATCCTAAACATGAATGATGCCAAATAACCTACAAGAGAAACATGCTGCTACTGAAAGCAGGGAGATAAAACAGAAGCTTTATTGTCAGTCATTTCTAATGATGCAAAGGTTAGGGATTAACAGAGTCTGACTGAGATTCGTTGAACTGATAATAAAAATTTGCCTTAATGCAATAGCAGTGCCATAGGTTGAGCCAATAGCATTGGGCTCCTTTGTTGTGAAGAAATTGAGGGGGAAAAATGCTAAGCAAGTTTCTGAAAAGCAGCCTCAGCCTGGTTTCTTTCTCTAAATCTAGCCATGATGCTACTTAATATTTAATCTGAAATCCTTGGCTAAATGGAAATAATTTTCTTCCAATTCCTCTGCTACAAAATAGTAGTATTACCCCACATTGGTAATCAGCTTTTGGCAGCTTTATTACAGTTTAGTCAATCTTGTAAAAAAGATAAATGCAGTATAAGGCTTACAAAGATGCGTGGTATTAAAATCATTAAAAATGGCAGTCATAAATAATTGAATATCTGTGTTGTGTATTTGACTAAGTGATGTTTGAATTCTTACATTACTGAGCTCTAAAGTACTGGAAAATTCCCAACATTTTCTAAGTTAAGCAAACACGATGAACTAAGCATATAAAATCTCACAATTTCTTTTTCTGTGCAGTTGGTTTTTTGTTTATTTCAGTGTTTGGTTTTGCTCTGTCCAGTGTCCTGGAAGTCACTGGCTTCTGAATCAGTTTCTATTCTATTCTATTCTATTCTATTCTATTCTATTCTATTCTATTCTATTCTATTCTATTCTATTCTATTC
>JAHLSL010000012.1:5900904-5928079 GCA_025920805.1 Petroica traversi
TCTATTCTATTCTATTCTATTCTATTCTATTCTATTCTATTCTATTCATTTTCATTATCTAAATGAAAGTTTTATCTCCTTCTAGCCATCACAATTGCAAAAACTTAAAATAAATTGCTAAGAAATTGCCAGTGTGAAATATTTGTCACGCTCACTATGTAATTTCACAATGACCTATGATGACATGGTGCAGTCAGATTACCATAAAACATTAGGATTGGAACAGGAGCTCATTTCATTTTCTTTATAAAGAAGGCAGTGCTTTTAAAGAATAACAAAGCAGCAGCTTTTTCTTTCAAAATAGCTAATAAAATTTTCTTCTGAGAAACTGTGATAAATATCTGCAATTTAAGTTTGTGTAATTCTCCCTGATTGACTGTAATGAGTCTCAATTTGTCTTGTAAACCGAATACTTAATTGCTGTGTTCAAAATGACATCAGGTTATTACAGTGTTCAGTATGTCTAAACCAAAAAGTTATTAACTGGCTGATTTGCAAGCCTAAAGGGACTTTAGCATCTCTATTAGATAATACATTATTTATAATTTAGGGTTATGGAATTAGCTCTGTGTGGCTCCCTGTGGCTTATAAAATAATCTGCCAATAATTAAAATTTCCACCACTGACCACTAGCAGCTTCCAGCAGAATTCGGCTGGAGAAGGGGAAATGCACAGAACACTGCTAAGCAAATTTTAAGAGATGGATGAGAAAAAACATGTGTGCTTCTTGTGAAATCTGGGGGAAACTAGGCATGAAAAGCATAAAAACTCATTTTATGAAACTCTGCTTCACCTGGCACCTCATTCTGCAAGGTCATCCCTCTCACAATTCTATTCTGATATTCCCCAGGCACTTGGATATGTGCTGCTGAGGCTCATCCATCCAGATGAGGTGGAGGAATTTCAGCCCCCAATGCACTCCCTCCTCGCCAGGTAGGTTATTCCTTCACCTACCAGTTCTTGGGGCAGCTTCCTGACAGTCCATATCACTTATCCCAACAGGACAAAATTCATAGCAAAAGAATGCAATGGGTGTTGACCCACTGTATTTTACAAACAGCTGAAAAAGTGCTGGAGCTGTTTGCAGGAGTCAGCAAGTGAAGCAGTGGTCCCAGCCACAGAAGAGGAAGTCCTTTGTATTCTCCCCTCAAACAGGGACAAAGACTTCTTTTTCCCCTCTGAGCATCTAAACCACCAAACTGGGGGCTTTTTTTTTTTTTTTAATTTTTTTTGCACAAGACCACCTCCAAACCTCTCCTTGTGAAGCTGTGAAGAAAACTGGCTAGATTGCCTAAAATGGGGAGAAGACCTGGGTTCTCATTTCTGCTACAAAACCTGCTTCAGTGAATTCTCCAGAGGCTTTTTGTAGCAGCAGAAACCTGTCTGGGGTGACTGAAGAGTGTGACTGTGCCACATGATTAAGCAGTGCTTATTTACACTAACCAGTGCTGTCTGGGCTTCTGCCAGGAGCGCCACACCTGGTTTAGCTCAAAAGGCTTAGGAAGGGCTGCACCACAGCAGCAGGACATTTCTCCTTGCCACCCTGGGAAGAAGCTGGATTTAAGACTCAGTCCAACTATTGCATGAGGCCACTCAGTCCACATCACGTAAGCAAAAGGAGTTCAGCTGCTTTACCAGGGTTTTGACCACTGTAGGGACCACATGTTCTATTACCTCCAAAAGCCATGATATTTTTAGGCATTTAGACCAATTATTTATCCAGGGCTAGGGAGTATGAAATGGCCCTCTGCAGACAGCAAGTGTATGGAAGCCTTATTTAATTTGTGAGACTTAAAATTGTCATCAGATTTCAAACTTCACTTGCAGGGGGGATAGTGGCAGAGCTAAGAAAATATACCCCGATTTCCCTGCTCTCCCATCTGCCCAGACAGACCAGCTATCCATGCCATATTTCTGTTTATGTAATTGTGGAGGCCCCAGACTGTTAACTGATTTAATAAATATCCATTTTCCACACCTTTTTAAATTCCGCTTTTGAGGTATTGTTCTTGGTCAGTTGTGAGTGTGACAGCAAGTCTGTTAATCAGCCAGGCTGGATAAAAAACAGGTGCCAAACACAAAAAAATAAAGGATTACTAGCCTCAATATGCCCACCTTCTTTCAGACCTTTCAGTTCCTTGCAGACAGAATCCTTCAAAGTCATAGAGGGGGAAAATGGGAATAGAAAATAGGTGTTTATTTTGAGAATATTTTGTCCATGAGATTTAAGAGATTTTTCTCTCCTACAACATCTGTGCCTTCAGTTACACTGCGAAATCAAAAGCATGGTCCATTCATCCCTCAAGTCACTGAGGATAATGAAGGGAATCATAGAGAAAACAACACGAGGCATTGGAAATGAGAAAGTGTCCCAGAGCTATTTTATTACAGTGATTATCCTGCAGTAGGCCTCAAAAATGACACGCTGCTCACTAAGTCCCACAGAAACTGTGAGACTGAAATCTCTGAAGATATCCAGAGGCTGAAGGATAAAAAATAAGTCAGGACCAGCTGTTGCATATAAAACTGCCTCAGTAGGACACGAGCATTCCAAGCCTCAAACATCTGAGAGTTTGGGAGATGAAAAAGTGGCTCCCACTTCACACATCAGTCAGCCAGCCTCCTGGCTAATCAAGCCTTGGCAAACGCACACCCCAGGCATTTAGCAAGTGTCTGCAAATTAGGGTTTATGAGGAGGAGCAGTCTCTTCTTTGGAACACAGGCCCAGAACAGCTGGCACTGGGAACTGTTAGCACAAGCCATCTGGGTTTGTGCAGCCTTCATAACCTAACCTATGAAATCTTGGTGAGGGAGATGGATCTGTGAAAGGCTAAAATCACAGCAGTCAGGTGATATGACAGCTCTTCCAACATCTGCTAGAAGTACACACAGCTTCTCCACCTGCTGCTGAGCACTTTGGATAGAGAGAAGTCCCACCAAGGCTGAGAGCAGCAAATTTTACTCAATACTAAGAAGTAAATGATGTAACAGCAGGTACCTGCTGAGATGCATCGTCCTTGTTTACAGAGACTGTAATTGTTACAAGGTAACTGCTGGGTTTTTAATTCTTGCTAATTTAGTTTTAGCTCTTCTCTCCTAACTTGCATGCAGAGCACAGGTCTCTAACACAAATAATTGTGTGAGTTATGGAAAAAAACCTAAGCAAACAGCTTCTCTTCTGGTAAATGAGGCTGTACTCAGAATAGCATTTTTTTCAAAACAGCACTATGGTACTCTCCAGCTTGCTTAAGAATTTAATAACACCTTACAATTCTTATCAAATATGGTCATTTTTGCACCTTTTGTTTTATAAAAGATTACTGAAATGTCACTTCTTTAGAGTGAACATTTCAAATGAATGCCAGCACTATAATTTTCATGCTGAATAAATTGATGTATTGATTTACACCACCAATCTTGAGTATGGTTGGGCATGGCTGCCCTGAGATCTGTTTAATTCTCCTCCAGTGTGTGATGCTCCCATGTACTTTGGGGTAAGGAATAATGAAAATCACAGCACAAATACAAAATAATCTGCCTATTTTCCACATCCAGTCTCACTTAGCGTGTATACTAAACCTCTTATTCTTCACAGCACAAGAAATTTAAATCCTTTCTACAACTGATTATTTATGTCAACTCTGGGTGATCTATGGCAACTTCGTGGAACAGGGAATATTTACAGGAACAGGAGGAATGCCGTGACCCATATGAAGGAAGCTGCCATATCAGCATGAATCTGAATTTACAATAAGTACAACATTCCTCATCATTGATTGCTCCATTCCTGGGAAAGCAACTTGCAAAGTCCTGACAATTTCCCTTTGCATCATCAGTACCATCATCAGGCATCAATAACACTGTTAGCAGCACCGTTAACCTTCTGTGGCCTTGGCTTAGTGGTGCTCGGTGCCAGACCCAGAGCACAGCTGACTGAAGCACAACCACAGCAGAACTGAAGTGCTCAAATTCAAAATCCCCCTTCCCAAATGGCTTCTTTGCAGCTGTAGATACCTAGCCTGGTGCCCTTGGTGGGACTTGATTTGCAGTGTATTGTTGTAGTGCTGTGTGGACACTGCAGTCCTGCCACCACTCTTCTCCTTCCAAGCAGCAGCAGCTGGGGCAGTAGCACAGCCCAGCACTCTCCAGCCACTGAGGGTGCAGAGCAGGGACAGCCAGAGGCCTGAGCCACCTCCATTCCAGCCTGCAGAGGCAGCTTTGCCCATCCCTGGGGCAACAGCAACCAGCTGCTGCCCCACTAAGAACCAGAGTGATGGGGACACGTCCCCTCTGCTTCTCCCATCTCCTGTTGCAGTTGGCAGTGGCAGATTGGCTGCCACTGAGAGACAGATCTGCCCTTAAGCACAAGATTTTGCACCTCATGAATCTGAGCAGAAGCTGCATTTCCCAATCTCCTATTTCACCCCACCATAAACATGGCTCAAGCTGGGCTCCTGTGCAGCTGAGAAAGGCTCAGTGCAGGCCATGAAGAGAGAGAAAAAGAAGAGAGAGAAAAGAACCTGTCCATACCCCCAGGAAGAGAGGCTGTCCTTGGAAAAGGGACACACACCTACACTCTAACCTACATGTCAAGAGATGTTTAAGCATTTTGCGTGAGACAGCACAGGGACAAAAGGTACAAACAAGCTAAGTCCCTTTTTGGAGCTAGTGTTTTAAACCACAGAGCCTGCACACACAACATCTCTGCTGGAATTTAGTTAATTTATTCAATGATGCAGAAAAGAATATAGGACCCATCATCCCCAGGCTGTGCTGAATTTTCAAGGCAGACAGAATTTATACTGCACAAGGAAGTCAGTGACACTTTTCAGAAGTGAAGTGAATTTTATGGCTCCCAATATACCTTTGTTTGCTTCTTGTATTTAAACTGTCCTAATCCAACTCTTGAAATTGTATACATTCTGATGGAAAGCAATTGACAAGGCTCACAACTGGCTGTGGTCCATTGCTAGAGAGAACACAAAGGGCTGGACATGATCTTTAGTCTGAAGTGGTGATAGCATTCATTCATCTGCTCTCCTGGCTGCCCACATACAGACCTTAAAGCATCCCTTAAATATATAATTTAAAACTTCATAATGTCTTGGCACATCGCTGTATAAAAATCAGTAGGTGGCTTTTAAAAGACATTTGTATCTTCCTAGAAGTTAGGCATGTGGGTTTGCCAAGCAAACAGTAGTCATATATAGTGTTTTATTGCTACTACTGAAAAGCTCACCACAGGAAATTTAAATATTTAATGTGGGTTTGTTTTTTTAAGGCAAATAGAGTACTTCAGGTATGTCCCTTTAAATGGGACTTCAGTGTATGTGAGGTTATTTCAGCTGAGTTTTACTTTTTCTCTGTCAATTTTTACTCAGTTGCAGGCTGCATTTTGTCTCCGTCGCTCATTTTGGATTACATTATTTTCTCCTCAAAGTAAGACTTATCAGCTCCTTTGCATTTCTCACATTTGAAAAGGAGGCTGAAAAATGCATGGGATCCATGCTACCTACTCTGCTGCAGGGTTTGGTCATTTGTGACTTGTGTGTGGATCTGCTGACTCCCTTTGGCAAGAGCCAGCTTTACCTTTGGCTGAGGAAAAGGACTGAGCAGTTAAAGCAACTGCAGAAAAACAGGCAAAACCAACAATCACTTGTTTGACAGACCACATAAATTTCTTAGCTGATAAAATAACTAAATATCTGAGTTTCAAGAAAGGTCTAAAAAACTGACAGCATTCTGGAATGGAAAGGTAACAGAGCATTAAATGAAAGGCAGTAGAGAAACAGGGACAGTCAAAAATGAGAGTAAAAGGTTTCTAATCCCCTCAAAGTAACAAATTTGTTTCTAATATTGCATTTCATGTTTTCACAGCAATATTATTCTAACAAACAGATGGTTCCTTGAGCCTTGTCGTTCTCTAAAACACAGTTTGAGACAGAGATCAATACAGCACTGTGGGAATATGTCATCAAAATTTGATTCCCTTTGGAAACACCCAACTTCATGGCATGTTACTCAGCATTATGGAGTAGAGATGCTCTGTTGCCAACATCTGTACTTTTCACTGAAAATCCTGTAGTATTTATTGTTTCATCTATTAAAAGCTGTTTCTTGAAACAAAGCAATCTATATAAAAGTGCAGGCACTCACAAGTAGTAATGCTAAATGATCAAACACAACTAAAAATTAGTAACAACATATTTCTAGGGCATAACATTCTCCTATATTAACATGTAAGCTCTAGTACTGGTTGTTTCTCAAGACTGTATGGAGCTACTGCTACAAAAATAATCAAACAACAGGTAAGGCTACAAATACAGTTTCCCTGGGATCTTTTAGCTTGGAGAATGCTATTACTTCACTGAGAAGTTATGCAAAAGTTGTCTTTGGTCCACTGTGATCCCTGAGTGGGGAAAGGCTCAACACCTCAGAGGACATGATCTCTGTTCCACACTTCTGGAGAGTAATTATGCAAGGCAGTGGCTGTTACATCTGGGAATGCACCTCCAGACAGGTCTCAAGAGTTCTTTCTGTTTTCAGTATTTTCTTCTCAAGAAATTGTCACTCATCTCACAGAGACCATCATCCTTTCAGTACAAAGAATTACTTGATTTCCCTGACGCACTGGTAAAAACCAAAAAGCAGCTAAAGTGGCAGACTTAACTGCATGTCAAACTGAGAAGTCACTACTCTTTTGAAAATTGATTCAAAGCATAAGCAAGCAAAAACTCCAGACCAAGCTGCAGATCAGATGCTGATCCCATGATATGCACCATTCTCCTTTAATAGCAAAAGAACTTTGT
Source organism: Petroica traversi (assembly GCA_025920805.1). NCBI lineage: Eukaryota > Metazoa > Chordata > Aves > Passeriformes > Petroicidae > Petroica > Petroica traversi. Next base: position 5,907,714 of record JAHLSL010000012.1, read on the forward strand.
TTTCCAGCAGAAATCTTCACTGTAGGCCTGTGATATGGACAGGGGCTTGCAATATTACACGAGTTTAGATTTTGTTGCTGTTTAGAAAGTTTTTCAAACTCTTTTGGCTTCATTTGTGATCCTGGACCTCTGAAGGATAATTGGTTGGGAGAGTATCATTGCAGACCGACAGCTCCGAATTTCCAAGCTTCAAGTGAGCCTGCAGTGGCTTGGATTCACCCTCCAGCGTCGTGCAGTTTACCAGTTGTAGTTCTTTGGTGAAGCAGAATTCAATCTGGCCAATTGTTTGTGCTTCTTCACCCTAGAAACATGAAGGGTAAGATCAGCCTCATGGGAAGGAGAAAATAAATCAGTTCTTCAGCTACATTGCCCTATCTAAAGAATACAGTAGTGATTATTTGTGTATTTACCAGATGAAAAATGCAAAGAAAAGTACAAGAGGCATCCACTCTGAACAGCTTATCATATAGTGTTGCTCACTACCAATCTGGATACCAATTGTCTAACTAGGAAGCCTCATTATGAAATGCTGTGACACATTATCCTGGTCTTTACTCATCTGCACAGGGCACAGAAGCTGTTCACCTCAATGAGGAGTTCTGGGTGAACTCTGAAGATATTGAAAGCTACCAGAATGTGACCAGAAAGACACTTTTCACTCTTCACAGCATGACAGGAATCAAGACAAATAAAATTCTTCATAAACAAGAACAGACACTGAATTTTATAACAGCTTTTACAGAAAAGGATACAGAGACAAGCTGTCAGAAGGAGCAGAAGTGTCATTTTTGGACTACAGGACAGACTAGGAAGAAAAATATTATCCATTAATAAAGCAGGCAGGCACGGAGGCCTTTCATGTGGCAAAAAGATTACAGGAAAATCCCCCCAAACGCTCAGGTCTAACAAAATGCAGAAAAAAAAATTGGTTTTGAAACAATTAAGCAGGACAAAAAGACAAGTACAAGAAAAAAAGTAACTGTGCTGAGGGTCTTTCTGTTTGTTTTGAATTTTTGTTGTTGGGGGGGTGTTATTTTGGGTTTTTTTTTTTAATGTTTTGGGTTTTTTTAAGATAAACTTAAGAAAAGAAAGTGTGTCTAATACATGTGAAACCTTTAAGTACTTCCATCATGCACTTCAGGCATGGACAAGGCTAGAACTCCGAAAAAAGGCCTATCTTTAAGTATCTGAGATGTACTTTTTAATTTCTATTACCCAATACCTTCAGCTGTTAAGTACAAGAGATCCAAGCTGTAAATTACTTTTATGTAATTGGAGCAGTATCCCAAGTGTACTAAAAGGAATGGCAGAACGACAGTGAACAGAGCTAGAAACTGGGGTTTGTGTTAGCTCTGTATTTCTTTAACGTCAAATATAAGTGCACAACCCACATTCCACTAATATTCCTTTGTTCCTTAAAGTAACTTATAAACACATTTTAAAAATATAGTATCCTATAGACTTTTTTCATGTTAAAAAACATGAGTACAAAAACCTCAGGGCATTACTAAAGCAAATGAGTTGACAACACACTCCAGTAGCAACTGTATCTTAGCAAGTTTTCATAAATTATTGCCTGGGTATGGGGAGTAACTCTGCCAAGTGTTTTGTAGTAAATCACCTTTAACAAGCTGTGATAATAAGGAATCATTCATAAGAGTGAAAGCTAACCTTGTGGGTTTTGTTTTTTGCTGTATTTTCCTGTAAGAGCAGAGTAACCTAGCTGAAAAAAAGGAAAGAAAGAGCTCTGCAACCTACACATGTAATTATCCAGAATACTATTTTGTTCCTGCCAAGGCACTTTTGGTTCAGATATGGTGACCTATACTTTACAGCACACTATCTCAGTGTACCGCTTCTCTACTGCACTGTAATCCACAACACAATCATTGGCAAGAAAAGTAAAAAGAAATGGAAATCTGAAACATGATTGGCTCAAAAGGAAAGACGACAGTGACCTTGAACCACAGTGAAGATCAAAATGCCTTTTTGTACTTCTTTAGGTATGGGCTTTCTGGAACAACCTTAGAGACAAGCTTTTGAGCTGTGTTATTTCAGAAGGATTCTGTTCCCTGAGTAACTTCATGCAGAACCCAAGAGCCATGCCCAGGAGAGGGAAGGCTGTTGCTGACAGCAGTAACCTCACCAAGGCTGACAGTCACTGGCTCCACAAAACTCACTCTTGCTGGCCTTAGTAATTTGCCATGCAGCAATTAAACTTTACCAGGCATGACAGAAAGTGTTCAGCTACAGCAATACCTCTGGAATGGTGGTTACAGCATTCATGCAAGAGATGGGGGTTCAAATCTTTTAAGACAAAGAGATCTTTAAAACCAAAAGTCCAAGAATCAAACAATATCTAAATAGAAATACCTGTATACACAAGGAACACATAGACCTAAGCTTCATCATACCAAAGAATTTTCTCTCTATTTTTGCTTTATTTTTGTTTGAAAGTGCTCCTTAAAAAAGGAAGTTATTTTTTGTTTGGTTTTTCCCATTTTGGGAAGTTAAGGGAGTTTTTACCTCTTCTGGAGGAAGGCACTGGATCTTTGGTGTTACACCATAAAATCTTGTAAGAGCTTCCTTTATAGCAGTCATCTGAAAAAGTAAAAACCTTATAGAGATTAATAGATCACGAGCACATCTTCCAACAGCTGCCACACTGGTTAAGCTCTCAAAAACTTTTATAAAAAGCACAACCGTAAAGAACTATATAATTTTTAAAAAATCATTTGCTCCGCAGAAATTAGTTGGCTCCTACTGAAAAAAAGTGCACGCACATGACTTTGTTTTCTAGAAGATTGCCTCTTACCTTGTAATATGAACTGCTTGGCTTTATCCCAGCTTTCAAGAGACAGCTGAAACAAAGAAAAAACGTTTTTCCATGTCTCCTGTATGCAAACATACCTTCATAATCATTAGGTAAAACAGATAATTTAACCTGTCAAGCACTACAGTGATGGAAGCAAGGGCAACTTGTCTTCCATTCTTTGCCAGCCTAGGAAAGGCCCTTTTCTGGAAGGCCACTTCCCATCTAACTCGGCAGGGTCAAGTAGAACCCTTTCCTGCACCTTAATATGGGACAGTTCAGTCTTCAGACACAGCTAGGGCAAAGGGAGTTTCAGAGTGCTCTGTTCAGTGCCAGGTAGGGCATGCAGTGTAATTGTTTCCTTTCCCCTGCCCTGAGCCATTCCCCTGTCCCAGCCACTGTGGAAGGCACTGGGGCAGACTTGTGAGGGTGCTCTAGGCACCCTCATATTCCAGCACAGGATGGGCTTCCCGTGGTGAAGGACACACAGCACACTGGGAGAGGGATACAGCATGTCAATCAGGATCAATGTCACTGTCAGGGCAGAAACCTTCCCTAACAAATATGTTTCTGAAGAGGGAAAGCTGGTCACATGAGAGAAGTGAGTTAATGCTCAAGAACCTCTAGCCTGTGTACCCCTTCCTTTAGGTTCTGTCCTAAGAGAAGTTCACATTTCCAAGCTGACAAGACTCAGGACCTAACACATGATGAATCTGTGAGTCCCAGCTTCTTCTTGCAGAATTTAATCCATGAATGCTGATAATGCTCAACCCTTCCCTTCCAAGGCCAGTTTTGGAAGATTTTACCCAGCTGAGTAAAGGACAAGCTGTTTTTCTCTGTTGCTTGACACTGGAATAGATGATGTTCTGTTAATTTTTACAGAAAGCTGCATGATGTCCTCTTTTTAATAATTTGCTTTTTGAAAACGATTTTTTTAATCACTGACATTTTTTCTCATTCAAGTAGAAATTATATACAATGAGAATATTTTCAGTCTTTTTTTTCTCCTCAGTAAAGACAAAATTAATTATATTCATTTTCACAATAGATAATAAGCTTTGAGCAATTAATTTCAACATGCTGCAGTCTCTATTCTTTTGCAGTGCTGCACATGCTGATAGAGAATCACATCATCTGTCACTGTGCCATCTGTAAATGTTTTAGTCACACCATCACAGCTACTTAGGCAATTGACTTAGACATTGTTAATTTTAACATTACATATGACATGCCTAAACACCGTGTGTAGAAAAATCTGCTACAGTTTTAAAAAACATCTACAAAACCGAGGGGGGGAGGAAAGAAAGACTTATTTCCTTAGTGCATACGCAAAATAAATGAAATTTTGTCTAGGAGATTGCTTGGACAGGACACTGGCAGAGCACAAACAGGATGGACTGGTTTGGGTTTTCTTTGGGGTCGTTTTATTGAGGTTTTTTAAAGTATGTTTCTTGGCCAAAACTATTTCCTCTCTCACATACTGTCCTCTTATACAGACAGACTATCTATGGTCAAAAAATCTAATTCAAACATTCTCTCACTCATCCCAAGGACTGGTGAGGAAAGGACTCTAACCTTCTGGCATTCAACTGCTGCCAGAATGCAAACATACAGCACTTGGACAACCCACAACAGTCTCATCAAGGCTTTGAATCTGGCCAGTGCTTTGGAACCAGAAGGAGAAATTAGGTCCTAGGACAAAGCAAGAGTGTCACATTGGGGTTGTTAGAAAGGACATCAGAGAGCTGCCTGCAGTGATTGAACACCACCCTTCATAACCTCCTCTCTTGCTCTTGCCTCCCAGCCTTTTCCCAGGATGTTCTGCATTATTTGGCCCACAGCTTGTCCTTTCCTCTGAGCAGAGCACTGTTGTAAAAACAAGTGTTTGGAGCCCAGTATGACTCAGAAGTTTGAAGTTTTGTCACTTGATTTAGAACTTTACAGGTACCACAGCTTTTGGTATAAGGATAGAGCCTGTAAAGCTTCTCAAAAATGTACTGGCTCACACTGTCTAGAACGATGCTGCTAAGGATCCTACTGGCTTACCAGACTCTGAAGGGACCAGACACTGCTTCTCAGGGTAACAACTCTTCCTCTGAACTTCAGTACTAAAAATAATTTACACTAATACTTATTTACTCTCTACCATCAGATTTTCAGACTTTCATTTTAGGCTAGATTTGAAACTTTTAGAAACAGTTTGAAATAAAAGCCAGATCATTGAGTTCATTACATACCCATTGAGATCAACATGCTGATAGAGTTCTAAGGCTTTACCAAAGTATTTTTTCTGAGAATTAAGGGCCTCAAGTGTGGCTGCACAAGTGCCGTGTTTGTCCCATTCGTGTTTCCTATAGGAGAAAGGCAAAATGTGAATTTTAGAACACACTATTTGCAGATATATGTGCTGTACAAGCTAGCCATTATACTTAAATCAAGTACCCGAAAGGCTACAATGTGGAGTAGGACACTGCATTCAAATTTACTACACATGTAAAAAGTAAACCCAAGCAAGACCACTCCCACCATTTCAATTACAGCAACATCTATATATTCATGAATATGTATCATGCTCTTATAATACAAATATCTCTCAGTGTATTCAAACTGAGATGTTCGGAGGTCAGAATGTAAAGCATTTGCCTAAAAAAAGACTATGTCTAAACTTTTTATAAGATTTCCTGGAGCTTTTTTGTTAAATGCACTTTCAAAGATTAAATTATTTTGAAAACTCAACGAACTAAGTCTTATTTTGGGTGAAACTGAAATTGCTCAAGCTGCTAAGCAAAACTTTAGCATCAACTTTTATGCTGGCCAATGGCAGAATTTTCATAGGCCTCATCTCAAGTCTTGCTTCTAGCCCACCATCCATTCTCCTAAGAGCAAGAAACAGAGAGTAAAAGAAATTATTGCAGTGTACAACAGACAAACTCAAAACTGACAATGCCCATGCACCATCATCTGCAGCAAGCCAAAAATGCATCAGGCCCTGTGAGCTTCCAGAACAGACAGACTGTAGTCTCCACAAAATATTTACTAACTCTTCACAATGTTACTTTATTTAGCAGACATGTCAAAGAAAAAAAAAACCAACAAGATACTGTAAACAGCTGCCAGTGTTTGTGAAGGCCTCCATCCTTCTGTACCTCTTGCACCCATGAGCTTGGAGGTAGCACAGAGCTGCTGTCAGTAACTTCACTGAACAGAGAAGTGGCTACCACAACACGGTGCATTCTATTTTTCTATTTCCTCTGCTATGAGGAAGCCCAAAAGGAAAGCTCTCAAGGCCAGCAACACAGTGAAACTAGATAGGGAAAGAGATGTGGAAGCTGCTTTTGCAGCTAGCTGTGACATCCCAGGAGTGCTACTTCTACCCAGATTTAATGTGTCAACAGCAGCTGTTTATCCTCCCTGGGGACAAAGGGAGGAAACATTCTCTCACTAAGTTTCATTTCTCTAAAACTTCAGCCACAGCCCTCTCTTCAACAGCTGTATTTATACAGATTTATAGAGTAAATGAGATTGGCAAGACACACAGCTTCAGTGGCCTCCTGGACACTTCTTCTCATGCACAACATCTCACCTGAAGAACTACTCAGATGGATTTTTTATAAAATAATATTCAAAATCCTTTTTAGACTTTTTTTTGTACTCACCAGAACTGGGTGCGGTTCAGAGATGAATGAATCACGTCAGGCCAGTACTGTCTCATGTCTGATATGAGATCCTAAAAATACCACAATTAATAAAAGCACCTGCAGCACTGAAAAGCTATTTCTTATATAATCCACATATATTGGTACATTTCCTACAATTGAAGCCTCATCTTTCAGTGTCACAGCTGAAACATTTAGTTAAAGAAAAAGGTCTTTTTCCCTCATATTCTGAAAAACGTGTTGGAGGTAACAGGTATGCCTACCTAAATATCTGAACATATTAATACTGACACACTGCCTCAAAGCAAGATTTTCCTTCAACTGACCCTGCAGAAGTTGTTCAATCATGCAGTTTTTCACATTTGTCAGCTCAAGTCTCTTAACTCTGTTTACAACACATAAAGAATTTTGTTGAATCAAATACATTGGGTGTTTTCTAAGTAGAAAAAGAACAAAATAGGACTAACATCCTAGGAGAAAACACACAGAAAACAGTACTCCGAACTCTTACTTTCTTTGTTCTGATTTTGCAGTAGAAAATGTGAACAGAGAGCACAGACTGACTGAACCTTTTTCTTTTCACAGGTACTTCTTGCCACTGTAGATCCATCACCTATGTGGTGGTGGAGAGCTAGATGTTTTTAAAGCCAAACTGCATGGTCAAAAAATCAAGTAGGTGCAGCTCTAATGATCACAAGGACTGCAACTTCAGGTAGTACCAGAAGCACTTAAAGAATTTCTGGAGTCCTTAAAAAACCACACCTCACACAGCAAACATTAATATTATAAATTGCAGATTTTGCATTTAGGATGTGCAAAAATAATCGCACTTAGCTCTGTTTGGTATATCTGTTTTTGTTTTAAATACCTTGATCTCGGTGACATTGAAATGCCATGTCCTATTACAGTCTTCTGCTCTGTCAGGCCTAGGGAAGCAAAATAAAACTGAAAAAAGGTATCTCCTAACTCACTAATGGTAACTAACATTATATTATTGGCCTGAATTTTAAATATGCAGGATTACAGCTGGAGATTTTACTTAAAAATGCAAGTAGACCATCAGAATCTACAGCGGTTTAGAAGTAAAACCTTCAAGACATTAATTATGACCAAAAGATTTCTCATGAAGATTCAAAAGATGGCCAAAAGATTTTGCCATGATTTCTTTGGTTGGCCCTTTGGTCCCTCTCATTGTATTTAAAAGTCATATGGGTGTGCCAATGATTTGGAAGGGTCTTGCACATGACGTCACTGCTGTCACAAATGGCACTGACCTCCTAAATTGCTGCACTATCTAATGTTTTTGCAAGTATCAGCAAGACACTCACTGGGAATCTATACATAATGTTTTTACTTTTCCAGGAGACATACCTTAAACTTCTGTACTGATTTTAACCCGTATTTCTCAGGAAAAGTTTTCAATTGCTGCCATTGGCACCAATTCCAGAGAGTTGATTCCTTTGAAGCAAATTAATTTTTTCCTATACTTTTGCAATATTTGTGTGCAGATAAGATACTTAAAGCCACAAGCAGTCATGAGATATGAACAAATTCTTTTTACTCAGAGAGACAAAAAAAAAAGGGAAACTATAGTTCCCTTTCTGCTTGAGACTATAAGGATCTTATAAGGAGATGCAAAAATAAGATGCTTATGAAGCCAGAGGATTTCAAGAGTTCAATGAATCATGAGATACATGAAGTAAGTCTATCTCATGTTTTGTTTTGTTTCAAAGAATCATAACAACTCCAAAAGATCTCCAAAAAAAACCCCATAAAAACCAGCAAAAAACCCCACAAAAACCCAAAAAAACAAAACAAAAAAAATCTCCCAAAACAAACAAATCCCCACCCAACAAACCAAATCACTAAATATCCTGGTACAAAATTTGAGTTTTCCTTTCCAGGCAGAAATAAAAACACTCTAATCATACCACAATCCATGGATTGTCCAGTATTTTGGAGGGTCATGACAATCATTAGCAATCATCTGTAGGAAACAAAAACAGAATATTTGTTGCATGTGTCCAGGAATAAAGGTTTAAATGGAAAAGTAAAAACTCATCCACTGATGGGCTAAGGTTCTACTGTGACATGCTAACTTTTACTTGCCAAATCAAGAACTGGTGAACTCCAGTTACTTGAAGCTGACGTAGATTATGCCACTCAGGGACCCACTGACATTAAAATTTTGGAGCAGATCAAGTGAATACTGGGGCACTCTGAACAGACGGTGTAAAAAGAAGACAAAAGGACAGGTTCTGAGGTCCTCCACACAAAAAGAACAGAGCTTTATCTGCATTTATAATATTCCAGGTGTCATCTCTCTGTATTTTTCTCATCAGCACAGCTTTTCAAGATGTGCAGAGCCATAAAAATAAAAACATGCAAAATAAACTAAAATATTAGGCAAGCACACAACCCTCTTTAAGCATCCAGGACTAGTTTCATCATTGCATTAAAAGTGAAAAATACAAAGAAGAGATGAAATCTATTGCCTATTCCAAGTAAAATAGACTTGTTTTAAGGATTTTGACATGAGGGACAAGGGAATGGAGAGAAAAAGAAAGACTAAATACCTTCCTACAAAACCAAAAAATAAAGCCTTCAATAAAAACTGTTGATAATACAGGAGAAATAGCCTACACATTAACTACTGTTTAGAGCAGAGACATATCCCTGAAAAGAACAAAAAAATTTATGTCACACATCCCAGAGTACCATTACTGTATTTTCCCTGATTATTCTTCTTAGCAATTACAGCTCTTTCAAGTAAACACTTTTTGCCATTAACTAACAACCTCCTCAGACATTCTTTTCCCATAATAATAGCTTTCCTTTTTGGCTCTGCATTCTGTCTTAATTATGCCACAATGCCTTTTATGTGATGGCAGAGCAAGAGCAGAATGTAGAGAAGAGCAGAGACAGTCCTGTAATCTCACTAATTGCCTTCCTCATGCCACAGGCCAGTGGCAGCAAATCTGCAGGTTCTGCAAGACTTTCTTGTTCTGTGTCCATTTCTTTCCCCTCCTCTCTTGCCACCAACAATACATGCAATTACACCCAGTGACAGCTTTTTTTCCTGAAAGGAGTATTTTGAGCAAACACACAGTGCAAATGCCTAAACAGTATTGCTCCTGTCATGACATGAGCTTTCTGGCGCTGGAGGGGTTTGGCTATCCAGCCCAAAGTACAGCAAATTAATACTCAACAGCTTGCTGAACTAAGGTGGCAACAAAAAACAGAGCAATTGTGCTCCCTATTCAAAATTTAGCTGCAGTTCTCAGACGTGCTAATGGAACACCCAGAGCATTTTAAATTTGGAATCGGTTCTCCCATAATCATGGCAGTAACCTTCCTAGCAGGTTCTTCTATGTTTCATCCGGCTCTCGGTGTTACCCTGTGTGCTGGCAGAACTGTAAGGTCAGTGCAACCTACAACACATTAGTTCATGTTCTGCATGCTTTGGCCAGCTTCATTCAATCTCCTTCTTAATTCCAGCCTTAATATCTTTCCAATGTTCATTTAAAATCAGTATCATAAAAAATGCAAATTGTGGTCTGCAAAGCTGGGTACCCCTGCTTGCTTGTGCAAAACCACTTCTTGTCAGCCTTCCTGTTTATCACAGACAGATTGCTCGAGGATAAATTCAGCCTCAGGCTGACTTGAAATTAAGGTACAAATATATATTTTCAAGTGAGCACTGGACTCCAGAAAGCCCTATATAGCTAGATTAATTTGAAAAAGAAGCATCGTTTTCTTCTGTTTCAAAGCAACCTGATAACCAAACCAATACAGATGAACCATACATGACAGCAGCTGGTAAATGTGAGAGAGTAATGCTACTGGATCACCTACAGACACACCAAGTTGAAATAAAAAATCAGCTTCTGGGAAGTGAAATACTTAATCCTGTTCTCCCTTACAACCATCTTGCTTAAGTAGGCCATCTCTTTAATTAGGATAGATTATAAGTGATTTTGTAATGAAACATAGTCACTGCTAAAAAAAAGCCTTGCTTTACAAACTGTGGAGAGAGTTCACTTCTTCCCCTCAAACAATGTGCAATTACTCCCCTTCCTCTTTCTCCCCACCCCCTGGGGGAAAATGAATAAATGAACCAAATTTAAAAGATTGCTGAAAAAATTTGGGAGGCAAATAAGAAGGGCAAATTCCCTTCTTATTGAACATTTCTCTAGCAGGAGCTGATAAGCTAAAACCTTTCATGAATGTAAAATTCCACAAACTCATCTAAACCAGACTTTATTCACAGAAAACTTGTAAAAGTTGTAGCCATAGATTAAGAGTTGTCTTATGAATTAAATGGACATTGGCAAAAGCACTTATTTTTTTCCAGAAGAGTGTATGGCAAGAGCTGAAACAACTTTGACACACTTGACTTAATATGCAAAGAAATATATCTAATGAACTTCTGGATGTCATGCACTATCACAATAGTGTACTGTCTTCACTTTAGTCACTTTAATTCCTTCTGTATTATGTGACTATTTCTATTTTTACCAAAAAAAAGGAAAAACAGTGTTTCTATTCTTCATTTAAACCTTGTTATAAAATTATTGCCAGAACCTGAACATAGGAAAATTTCTTATCTCATATTAGAAAAAAAAAAATAAATTAAAATCATCTATTGCTTAACACAACATTCAAACTTGAATTCAGGCTTTTCTGTTCATTGCTCTGTTCTACTGTCTTTTTATTGATTCTCTCCTTTGATCAGCACATATAGGCAGTAAAAAGCAGATGACAACAGGTATAATTTCTTTATTGCTCTTCCCATTCCTAAAAGAGAAGGAACTGAATAAAGTACAAACTTGCACTGGATTTTCCACATACGTGCAAAAACAACCCAAACCATACAGAAAATTTTATCTTTTTGCAATCTCCGTGATGCAAAAGCTGAAATAATAGTTCTCTTTTTAAGTTCTGGAATAAAAGGTCTTTATAACTCCATAAAAAGGGAATAGGAAAGTCCCTCTTCTTGCCCTTGAGTTGCTTTCAAGTCACACTTATTTGTTACTGTAAGTGTGACGTGAATGTGTGGCCACAGGCACAATTTTTTAAGGGAACGTGAAATTCATAGTCACTTGAGTTCTGTGAATTTATCTTAGACATCTTTGCATAAGACACAGTCACCTTAGGTCAATTATATGGTACTGGAATTTCTAATCACATTACAAGGAAGAAAATCGCTCTTCCTCCTTCACCCTTTTCACTGTAATAATCAGCAACTAGGTCCTGGGGTTATCTCTACTTCCATGATACTACTTTAATGGGTTAGTTTGAAAGATATGATTACAAAACATTTTCCAACTTAATCCTGCTGATCACACTCCGTATTAAAAAGCACCTGCTGAACATTTACTGTTTAAAGCTCAGGAAGAGCTGGGAGAGATATATTCCCAAATTTCTGGAATGCTGATCTGTGCCCTCTAAATTTTAAATAAGGCCTTTTGGGCCTTCAAAAGCCTGAAGAACTTTTCAAGCACAGATATGAAAAACAGGTAGGAATTAACTCATCCACAAACCTCAAGAACATGTAATGTATGGAAGAGTCTATCATCAGATTGCTTTATATAGGAAGCATAAACTAAGAAGTACTTGAATAAAAAAAGTATCTCACAGCTTTTTGCCATAACATATATAATGACTTTTGCTGCTTATTTCAAACATCTTTTTTCCTTTCAACATTTCAACAGTTTTAATAACACTAAAAATATTTACACCCTGAAGTAAAATAGTTATCTTATATAAATACACTGAACATGTAGAGGAATCTACCTACTTAAAATACTTAAGTGAGTTCCCAAATTTAGGAACTCCTCTTATGTAAAACAAGGAAGCTGTTACAGGAGTACAACTGAGATCTTGTTTCTACATATGACTCGATGGGAAACTAAGAGAAAAAGTCACTTATTATGATTTTAATTTGCCTTTTTCTGCACTTCTTTGAAAGCTTCTGTTGACCTCTTACTACAGAATATCATAAGAAATCAGCAAAGTGTAAGGATGCCTACATTTTCTGAAGCTCAATGCCTTCAATTATTCACTTCAACTTCACTAGAAGGTTATATAAGGTTATTTGTCAATTTATCAACTTCACTACCCTGGAATTGAGAGGACTACTCAGCATAAAAACACAGTGGGAAAACTGGTTGGTAGGGGTTTGTTTTTTCCATTTTGGGTTGTTTCAGTTTTTTTCCCCAGCTGTTCTCATCTCACTGATGTAAGCAAGGGTTTTTGCACTGCCACTGACTCTGAACACTGACTTGTGCTAGGCACTACAAACCCTTCAACATCAATGTCTCTGCTTCAAATCATTAACAGTGAAGTTTAATCAACAGAAAATCAGACACAAATTGCATCAAATCTTTCCTTATTTCCCCTCAAAAACAGGTAAACAAACAAAAAACAACAGTGGTCTTGGTCTTTGGTCTCAGTCAGTCACACACATCTAACTTTTGTTATTGATACTGCCCTCCACTTAAGTAATGTAAAGTACATTTACTATTCCTCAGATATTTAGTCAGCACTTGACTTTTGTCACTACTGCTTTTCTATTTCCAGAAACAGGGGTGAGAAATAAAAAAGTACCTAAACCAAAAAAATAAGATCCTAATATTGTAAAAAATAAACCTAAGAAACCTTTCTGGCTGCAGAGACATTTGGCTGAACATGAAGGTTGTTCAAACCTGTGTCAGTAAATCTGATCATATTTTTAACTTAAATGTATAGGAAGAGGCCTTTTCCAGCACAGGAAAAGTGTTCTACTTATCAGATGGTCGTGGATACTTAATAGCAATAGTACACCTCTTCCCTGTTCTTTTGACAGATGTATGTTGGAAGGTTTGGTTCACTCAGGGTTCCCAGCTCTCAAATACAGCAAAAAATGCAGAAATACTCAGAGATACCCACCACAACACCTTCATTGTTCTCTTTGCTGACTGAATCCGAATTTGATGACATCAAAGAAATACTGGAGCTAACATTACAAAGCTAAAAAACTTATTGTGCAGCAGATAGTCCAGATACTGACCTGTCAAGGCAGAAAAGTCTCCCTACGGAGTCTGATGAAAATCTAGGATTAAGTTTATAACTAATAAAATACCAGAAATTCTACACTGACTACTGTATCTGTAACATACCATAATCTTCACTGTTATGGCTGCTCTGCATTGCAGGGGAAGTAGCAAAAGTTGCATCGAAACCAGGAAAAGCCTTTATAAAGCCATAACCAATATTAATACTTAATGGGCTTCAATCTGTTAAATCTGTTTTCACACATTTATTATCCAATGCTACCTTAGTGAGGATAAAGGAGAAATACAAAATATCTCACCTTACATACAGTCACTGGCCAATGATGAGCAAAATACAGCTTTTTCCAGGAATGAGAGTGGATGTCACTGAAGAGAGACAGAAAAAAGTATTTTTCTTCAAGCATTTTAAAAAGAGGAACACCTTCAGGCACACACTTCAAACAAACTAACAAGTCAGAGAGAAATACCCCTCCATTGTTAAACAAATTCTCCTTCTGGCACCCTATCTCTATATGCTTTCCATTTCTTAAGCATGGAAAAAACATATTATTCAGTTTCATATTTAGGGGAGCTCTTACTGGCATGCTTTTAAAATTGTAATTTTTAATAGGTGTCTTTGTTTAGAATATTAAGAATCTTCTAAATCTTCTTGATAGGCATATTATCTAAAAAACAAAAATAAAATCATACAACCTTCTTGGAACTGTAACTACTCTTCCAGAAAAAGAAAGACTACAATCACAAACTATGCAGTTTACAATGCAGGAGATGCAACTGAATCTTGCAAATGTCTCCAAACTTTTTGATTTAAAAAAAAAATCAGAATAAAAAGTAAAGTACAAATTCCAAATCTCAAAAATTCTGACTTTTTCAGCTTATAGGCATTTAATTGAAATAGTACATTTTTAAATGCTTACTAAAAAATTAAGTAATTTTTAAACATTTAATGACTGATCAAACTCTGACAAATCCTTAAGGTTACCTATGAAAGAATTTAAGTGGTATTCTGTATTTTACAAAAACATGCCTGTTTCAAAGTCTCTAAGAATAAGAGATTTATAACTCACAGACCCATCAGTACTACCTTATGCATATGCAGAGGGGAAAAAACCCTCAAATATTTGTTCAAAAAGTGCTGGAAGCCTGCATCACATAATTTCTACAGAGGTCTTTTCCAACAGTTTGGTTGGTTAAAGCAGAAGCAAATAAAAAACCTGTTGCATCAGACACTACAGCAGATATATTTAGCTATTAAGCAACCAGAGAAAGTAATTAAATAGAATAGCAAATGGGAAAAAATAAACAGAATTGTAAATTATTTAAACTGACAGCATTATGTGCAGATCTGTCAAAATAAATTGTTAATCTCTGGAAGCTAATAGCCACTTGTCAGTCATTAGCTCTTGCCAGAAAACATATTATCAAAAGAAAAAAAAAAAAGGAATAAAAGACAAAGCTAGTTCTTCTCAAACTGAGGACAACCTAGGGACGCTTCTGTGTTATATCACATCCCAGTTTTTCCTCTAGTTTTTCTACTTTGCAATGGCCACATTTTCTCTTAAGCATTCACAAGTATCTGTGGTTTTCTATATAATTCTGGAGAATAGCTCTGGTACTTACCAGGCATAGCCACAATGAAAACTATTAACACTTTTATATGGGTCTTTATTATTGCTGTAGAAGCCCTAATAGAGGAATTGCCCTATTGCAGAGCAGTTATTTCCTTGGTTTTAAAAAGTCCTTGCTTAGAAAGGATCTTTCATTAGACTTTTCATTAGATCTTTCATCTGTATTTGAAATAGCAGCTGAACTTTGCAATGTCAGTCACACCAAAAAGAGTTCTCCTAGAACACAGTTTTTGGCTAAGGATTGGTCAGAAAACTGTACCTACTAAACAAAGGAAGTTAAGCTCAGAACTGGAATCCAAGGAAAGATATTTCCAATACCTATGCAGCTTCAGAGATATCCCCCCTTCTTTGGACCTGAGTTATCCTGCTTTGTGCAGCTCAGGAATCTACCTCTAAAGCTGACTCAGTTGCCAAGATGACCAAACTAGAGCCTAATCCTGGGGATTGAAGAAACATCAGCACAGTGTCTAACTACCAGCCAGCTGCAATGCAGGCACTGAACCGAGCACCCTTGACCATTCTCTTGCCAAAGCACTGAAAGGAAGCAGAAAAGTTTGTTTCCTCATACAACACCACAGGAATTTCAGCTTTGACCACAGAAGGGTGGGATCTGGGGTGTGGTTTCTCCCACGGCCCATTGCTATTGAAGCTCAGATTTTGCCAAGGTGCAACAACCACCAAAAGGTTGTGCAGCAATCTGATACAGCCTCAGTTGGGATGTCATGTGAAGAAGAATTTTATATTGTCAGAACTGAGAAAATAGTAAGGAAAAGAAAAGATAAATAAAAAAGTAAATAATACAACAGTTGGTACAGTTTGTGTGACAGGGATGACTCCAGATGCTTTGCTCTAAGTTTCAAAATAATTTTCAGTTTTCCTCATTACTACACCACAACCCTAAATGACTCATCTACAGCAAGATTAGAAAAGTTTTAAGTGCAACAAATGGAATTTAAGTTTCCCCTCTTTCTTCATGCTGACACTTATAAAAGTATTGTCAGGCATGATCCTTGCTCCTTCAGATAATGTAGATGCCTTATTATAAGTCCCCTAAGGGAAGAATAACACATCAAAAATAGTACATAATAAGAAATTTGCATTAGAATTTAAACCATTCTGATCTGCACTTAAGAATTAGTTATCAGACATTTCATTTTAAAGCACAACTTACCTTTGAATAGATGTATCTGAAGTACACCAACAACACAGTGCCAAGGAAAAGCAACCCAGAATCCAATAGTGCAGCTTTGCAGGTTTCATTTTGTTACCCAAATAGCTGTAAAAAGGTGTTGAAAGACGAAATCTGTTACCTATCCAATACACTTAAAAGTTAAAATGCAGAAATACACTACTATGCCAGAAATAGCAGGTAATGGTAACTCCACATTAGATTTACAACCATGGGCAAAACGGGGATCTCTTTCTGGGCTGTGCCTGGTTCCCCGGCTTGTATGGTAATTTTCATAAACTAATGCCATTGAGGATGAGATCACCATTTCCTATTTATTCTTTATTTGCACATGGCCCCAACAGAGCCACCTTCCAATTAACAGAGATACATAAATCTTCTACACAACTATACTTTATGTAATTGAAGACTCTACTTGTGGTCAGCTCAAAAGCCCAAAGTGATTCATTAAAGAAACTTTGAACTTAACATTGAATATTTGTATTGTCCAAGGTCAATATTAGAAACTCACAGAATGATGTCCAAGTATGATGTCCAAAGATTAAATTCTGTTTCACTGCATTTCAAATGCTACCTTCCAGAAAGAGATGTACATGCACATATTTACATGCAAGTCAAAGCCTCACCAAACCTACTCCCCAACATTTTCAAAATGAGAGCCCTATACTACATGACACTGTGTGCAATCTAGGTGACCTTTCTAAGATTGCTCATTGCACAACTTGTCTTTTTTTCTATGAAGGTTTTTTAAATTCCTACATACAACAGTCAAATAAATCCTGTTTTGACTCCAGTGAAGACATGACTGATTCAGCCATTAAAGCTAACTTAAGAAAACTCAGTGTAGCTCTGATTCACAGCTTCTTCATAAAGAAGAGCCCATTTCCCCCAGTTATTATGTGGCTCTGGACCCAGCTTGCAGAACCCTGCAGTTCTGCAAACACCAGGCCAGGGCTCAAGTACAAAGGAAGGAGCCTCCCTGCTTGCAAAATGTGTGGGAATTTCAACACTGGTGAGGGGCATGGGCAACAACGGTAACTGTTAACCAGCTAAATTTATCACAAGGTCTTGCTAAATTGTGAGCAAGCTAACACCTTTAAGATATTCTTCTATTTCATACATTAATGCCTCTCTAATTTGCAATGGACCCATCACCAAGGTACTTGGCCTAACAGAAGATATACTACAATAAAGATTAGTTGACAATTGCTAATTTCCTGATCTAGCTTCTTTAAAAATACCTGAAGGAATTTCACTCATCAGGTAAAATAAAAAAAATTTTAAAAAAAATTTTAAAAATCATTTGGAATGTGCTACTTGTTTAGAAAAGCAAACAATAATGTAGAATTAATCTTTAGCAAAAGCAAGACATACATGCTGTATTAAAGAAATTGATATAGTCATACAGTGTATAAAAAGAGTCACAAATAAGTAATTAACTATTGGATATCCAATTTCTCCAAGAGTTTGCACCTTAAGTGATCTCCAGTCTCATCACTTGAATAACAGGAATTAATGATGGGACATTCTGCCTTATAGACCTGCTTCATGATTTCATCTTCTATTATTTTCAGCTGAAAACCAACCAAGCAAGACTACTTTTCTGCATGGAAAACTATCCACCCAAGATAAAACACTGAGAGATGTAAGGAGTCTAAGATTCATGTAAAATTCTGCCCTACCTACAAGAAGCAGGAAGTACCACTTAAAAGACTGTAATGTCACACATCACCAAAAAAAAAAGCTGCACTCAACAAAGGTGTGGAAAAAAACACCTTAAGGAAGTCGATTATGAAAGAAAAATAATCCAGCAAGCATTACGGTATTTCTTTTGAAGTTGGTAGGCAGAAAGAAATTTTTTTTCAGTAACTAAGTTGCAAAAAACCCATAATGGCAATTATCTCCTTTCTTGCTAGATTCTTATAGTTGACCAAGTAAGGACCAGGAACAGAGGAGGCTTCAAAAAATGCTGCTACCAGAAAAGCAAAAGGTACTGATTTATTCTACATATTGCTCTGAACCTGGGAACCAGAATACTGGGGCAACAAAGACAGTGAGCAGGTTTGAAAGCCCCCAATCTGTAACTTTCATTTTTTCCACTGATAAACAATACATAAACTCTCTCTAAGGCTTTAGCTCAGAAGACAACCTTGTAGCTACCATAATACTATGACAGACTGAGTGATTTATTCAAGCTGACCTTTTTTTTTGTCTGTCACATTGATGGTGGAGGGTGAAAAGTGCATCAATCTCACCTTAAAAGCACCTGAATGATGCACATTTGAGGAAAAACACATCCAAATGAAAACTGTATTAACAACTCAGATGTATAAAGAATATCCATTTTAATAAAAATTGCCTCTGTTTACTATTACACTAGATTACTAATTCCACAAATACAAGAAAGAATAGATTTAACAAATCTTACACCAACTCTTCTCCAATAAGAAACAGGGATTTCATACTATGAAAGTTAGTTATTAAAAAAGTCATGATGTTCCAAAAGACATTATAACATAGAGAACTTAAACCTTCAAAATGAAACCTGCACACATACATAAAATTACTATTTGAAACTAGGCTATCAACTCATTTTCACTATGGATAAAATTCCAAAGTGTAAGAATAGCTTTGGGATGACTCTTGGTTTACTATACCTAGAAAAGGAATGCAAAACACGCCTGTGTGTGTTTTTCTGTGTGTTTTAGTAACCCGGTCAGGACAAGGTCACTTGCAGTTATGTTATCGTTGTTCCATGCTGTTTTCAAAAGTACCTGCCCAAGCATACTAAAGATTAGAATGAACTGGTAATAAATACTGAGGAAATTCTCCTTTAACACATTCACAATGGTTTGGATTCTAATATACCATCTTGAGGAGACTGCTGATGCATCACATGATTCCTTTGGACACTAGCAATTAGTCACCTCTTATTTTCCTTTTGTTTTGCTTTTAACAATTAGCTTGACTAGCAAACCTCTCATTAATATAAAAGTTTCTGCTCTACAGTTTAGCTCAGCATGTAGAATCAGAAGAGAAGATGCTGCAGAAGAGCACTCAATCATCAGCGGGAGATATCCATGGTTATGACATGTAAGCATGCTAGCAACCATGTCCAGAGATAAGATTTAGGTTTGTTAGCCTGGCATCTAAAGCCACAAAAATGAACACCCAAGGCTTTGGTAGCATCCCAAACAAGCCAGCATGCACTGCATTTGCCACAACGAGTCAGACAACTTAAGTCACAACACCGTATGCCAGAGGCATTAATTTAACTTCTAACAACGCTCTTCGCTCCGGCAGCTTTTACCTCCACAGTCCACTCCCAGCTAACCACGCGTCCCAAGCCGGAGTGACTGCAGAAGGCTCTTTGAAGCCTTTTTGGAGGCAATGCTCAGGCCCACCGCCACAGCACGATTTCAGAACGTCTGTCACAGCGTTCAGTCGATGCAGGGCTGAGCGGGGCCGGGGTGAGCCCGGCGGGAGCAGGGGCTGCGCTCAGCCCCGCCGCCTCCCGGGGAAGAGCCGGGCACGGCGGCACCGCGCCCTCGGAGCACGCCAACCAACCCGGCTGTGCCCTTAGCACCGATGTAACTCCCACGCCAGAGTTATTTTATCTGGAGCCTTCACTCCACATAAACAATCATTACAGGGGCGTCTGCACAAACTGTGACCAATGCAAACCACCCAAGCACCGGAAGCGAGAGGCCTCCGGGCGACAGGAGGATGCCAAAGCTGATGTAAAAACTATTAACAGCCTTACCGCCTCTGGGAAATGTTGCCATTTATTTGGCTGTCTTTCGATTTGCTACGCATGGAATTTAAGGCATAAGAAGTGAAAGCTAACACGCTCTGAGCCCGTCCCAGGCCTGCAAGTCCCACCTTCGCACTTGGCGCAGCTGCGAATCTCAGCCAGAGAGAGCAGCAAAGCCCGCTCAGAAACAGCTCGGGCGGGCCGAGCCGCAGCTCCCTCCGGCCCGGCTGCCACCGCGGGAGCGCAGCCCCACGGCGGGCAAAGGGGCGGGA